>CM053606.1:1657133-1738533 GCA_028646535.1 Procyon lotor
ATCGACCACCCTCCCCTCAGCCCCTCGGCAGACCGGTGCCAAGAGTCCCCGGACACAGTCCCCAGAGAGGCAGGCCGCAGCCCAGCGGTGGGGGCGGGGGGGGGGGTCGGCACACACTGGAGGGGCCTACGTGGGCAGAATGGGGGCGGGCCTGTGGGCTTCACCCCGGACCTCCTGCGGGGTTTCTTTGGGTCACCGAAGATTCAGTTCAAAGCACGTGCCTCCTGGGCTGAGCCCTGCGCAGGTCACAGACTGGAGAGAGAGGGTGGGGGACACCGGAGTTGGCCCCCCGAGGTGGCCGCAGTGCAGTGGGAGGCCTGTGGCTGCGGCAGTTGCTGGTGGGGCCCAGCCAGGAGCCACAAGGCTGCGTCTCTGTGCCCACGGCCGGGGTGAGGCTGCATCCCGAGGGCCCCTGGGGCCTGCAGCTGTCCTCGCCGGGACCCCGCTGACCGCGGAGGCCTCTGCCTAGCATCTCCGGGTTGTGGTTGGGCCGGCGGGGGCGGGCAGGGTAGTGCCCAAGCCCCAGGACAGATGGGGGGGATGGCAGGTGGCCCTGCATCTTTGGGGTGGGGTCAGCGGGGAGCCCAGGAGGGAGGGGTGGGGGCTGCGTCAGGTGCTCGGGGGTCACCTGTGCGACCCTGTGCGGACGGGCTGCCAGCCTCAACCATCTATTCAAGTAAAAACATTAATTGGCTCCATCTGTGTTGGCCTGATGACTGATTAAATGACTAATCACGGAAGTCTTAATTAAACCCATTTTTCTGTGAGTGAGCAGGGGAGGGGCTGTGCCGGCAACGAGCCGGCAGGGCAAGGTCGCCCCCAAGGCCCTCACATGCTGCCGGGCTGCCGTGCCCCACGGGGAGGGGGGGGGCGGGCAAGGCCCCGTTTCAGTGGAATTCTCATGGGCGACTGGGCAAGCTCACGGCCACAGTTCCCCAGGATGAGCTCCATGTTTTGCAGCTGACACGGTCTCACGTCGCTCAGGAACTGACAGCGCTCTGGGTCATGTCGTGAAACCCCGTGATGTGCCAGGAATGTCTCCGCAGGAACGCGGTGGGAAGCCTGCGGTGGGAACTGGGCTCTCCCGGGACGAGCCGCAGACCGGGCGATGCTCTGCCGTCAGGACAGGCTCGCTGTGACCGCCCCGGCAGGGACACGGGGTCCAGGCCCTCGGAGCACAGCCGTAGGCCCCCGGGGCCCAGGGACGCAGCCCCACCCCGGCCGTGGGCACAGAGACGCAGCCTCGTGGCTCCTGGCTGGGCCCGGCCGGCAACCGCCACGGTCTGCCGCAGGGAGGGGTTAGTCGCGCGACTCCTGCAGCCGTCTGCCGCCCTGGCCCATCTGGGTCCACATCCAGGGGCCCGTCCACGGGCTGCCTCGCCCTGCAGGGGCCGGCTGGCCCGGGCACTCGGGGACTGGGGCGGACCCACCGGAGCCTGGGGAGGCAGCAACTCTGGGCCCTGACCCGAGTCATTCCCTGGGGAAATGGAGTCAGACGGGCCCACGCCCCTCTGGGACCCCGGAACCCCGCTCAGGGCCTCAGTGGGCCCCTCCCCCGTCATCCACGCACGGCCCTCCCAGCCGGGGACTCTGCCAGGCCTGGCTGGGTGGGGCTCTGTGTCTCGAGAGGCCCCGAGGGGGCCGGGGACTGGGCCCCCCAGCGCTAGGTTGGCCCTGAGCTTCCCTTTCCGGGCGGGCACACACCCCAAGCATAAGCCGTCAGAGTGTGTGGGCCGGAGGGTAGCAGCCACTGGAAGCCAGGGGCACAGCCTCTGACCAACCCTCCGCCCGCCTTCCCTCCACCGAAACGCACAAAAGCCGGTGCAGAATCAGGCCTGAAGGTTGTAAGAGGCGAGCGGTTTCCTTGGGATGCTCTACTCTGCTTATGTAAATTAGAACCTCTGCCAGGCTCCAAAATTACAGGGTGGCGGGTTCCTCTTAATCTTTTTCAATCATTTCTATTGTGTGAGCCTCCTGGATGGTAAGGACGCAGCTCTGTGGGCAAAGTGAGTAGAGAGCAGGCGCATGGCTTCCCGTGGTGGGGTCGGCGGCCGGGGGCACGGACAGGGGGCCACGGCGGACGGCGCCAGGAGGCTCGGCGAGACCCGGCCTTTCCCAGGGGCCCCAGAGCCCGCAGAGGTGACTCCCGCCCGTGGGGGGCCGCAGGGGTGAGGGCGCGCCGGAGGCAGTCCTGTGGGACGGACGGCCCTGGTGGCTGTTCCCACAGACCCCTGCCCCCGGCTCACCTCCCCCCCCACCTCAGGGTCTGAGGCCGCGCTCGGCTGGGACAGTCACGTCAGCCCAGCGGTCCTGCTGTCCCACTGCCCCGGTGCCCACACCCACAGGCCTCTTTGTGCCCCTGGTCGCTGCCCACTGTGGGGGGCAGCGTGTGGTGGGTTTCTGGGTGCAGAAGTCTGCACACACCCTCGTCTTGCCCCCATGGAAATTCTTAACTTTGGGAACTCGGTCAGAAAGGTCAGCAGCTCTGGGGACACCGCGGGGTGAGAGGAAGCAGGCAGAGCCCGCGGTCTGGGGGAGGGGCACTGGGGCCCAGGGCCCTGCCCCTTTGTTGTTATGGGGGGGCGGGCTTAGGGGCCACCCTCTCCCAGCCTGTTTCCCCGTGGCCCCTCCCTCCAGGGGCGCAGTCTAGACTGGGAGGCAGGCTGCAAACCTGTAGCCAGAAATGCAGAAATCTGGGCTGGGAGGCCCGGCCGGGGGGACGCAATCCAGGCTAGGGTGAGGGTCGGAGAGGTGGTGGCTGTGTGCTGGTGGGGGCTGGTGAGGGGCGGGAGCATCTCCTTCCCTTGGCCCGGCTCTTGTTCACGTGGAGGTGACCGGGGGGTGGACCGGAGGGCAGCCACACATTTGAGACCCGGCCGGGACCCGGTGGTTCCTCAGTGCAAACCAGACCGTGTGTGAAGTCCAGGCCTTCTGACCTGCCAGGGCTAGCCTTGCTCGCTAGAAAGGATGGTTTCCTTAGAATTCCAGAAGGTGGGCTTTGGGGGCCAGGAGCCAGGCTTGGATGCTGGTGTGGGGGCTGGGACCAGTCAGGAGCTGGTGAGGGGACATCAGGATGGCCCGCATCCCCAAGGCAGAGCCGGTAGAAGTGCTGGGGCAGACGCTGGGGGCCTCGGGCAGGCTCCCCCTCATCTTCTGTGCATGGGGGCTGGGGGACCACAAGGCACCCACATGGGGCACAGAGCACGGGGCCCTGACGGCAGTTGTGGGGGCCGTGGGGTCTGAGAGAGGGGACGTGCCGCATGGACCCTGTGACCAGGGCGGGGAGGTGGGCTCGGGGGGCGCTCTGCAGCCACACCAGGGCTCAGGCCTGTGCCTGCAAATGCCCCCCAAGTCTCGGGAGCCACCAGAGCTCCCCACGAAAACCATCTCTCTGGGCTTCCTCAATGCGGAAGTGGTCAGCTGGGCTCCCCGGGGAGAAGGGGCAGCAGCCCCCATGAACCTCCGGGTTCGTGGCTCATGGCTCCCAGGGGCTGGGGGACCCTGGGGGGCCAGAGGTGACCTCAGTCGGGCCCCATGGCCTGGCGGGGGAGGGGCTGCTGCCACCAGCAGATGCAGGGAAAGACCCCTCAGAAGTCAGCCTTCCTCCCGGCGGGGCCGTGAGCTGGGAAGCGTGTGCGGCCAACAGGTACTGACGGGGGCGGTGTCCTCGGCCCCCGCAGGGACATGCTGCCCTGTCCAGGGTCTGCTCTGCCGCGGGACGGGCTGCTGGGGACCCCGGGCCCATGGCAGGTATGTGGCCGGCGTGTGGTGAGCCCGTGGCTGCCGGGCACGCAGCAGTGAGGAGCGCTCTGCCCACCCCGTGTCCCCCACCCCTGCGCACACTTGAGGGGCGTCCCTTTCGGCCCAGCGGGCCCCTGCAGAAGGGACCGGCGTGGCTTCCCCCCACAGGCATCACCTGAGGAAGCAGGCCACCTGCCCTGCCCGCCGGAGCCCATCTGAGTCCGTGGCCCAGAGCGGGCCGACCGGAGCCGGGCTCCCGGGCGGTGGGGGAGGGGAAGGAGAGGCGACAGCAGCCCCTGCAGCCCCGGCCCCTGACCTCTGCCCACGAGGACACGCCCCTGGGAGACACACCAAAGCGGCCAACGCCCCGAGCCGGTCACCCTGTCCTACCTGCTGCCTCCTGGAGGGTCCTGCCCGCCGGGTGTCGTCCTCCCGGGGCCCAGGCCACCTCTGGACTTGCTGTGTGTCTCCTGGGGGGGTGACGAGGAGGGTCTCAGGGGGCTCCCGGGCGGCCTGCCTTGGTGCTGGGCAGCATGCAGGGTGAGCCCCGGCGGGCACGGCGGCGTGGGGGGACCTCCCTGCCCCTACCTCATGGAGGTCATCAAGGAAGAGGACAGGGCTGTACCCGGGCGGAGGGGGCCCAAGGCGGACGTCCGGGAATCGGGCGCAACCTCGTTCCACGCGCCGGCAGTCCTCAGGCCAGTGGGGCTCGCGTCCCCAGGAGGAGGGGGAGGAGGTTTCTCCTGGGAAGCGAAGAACAGAAAGACCCTTTGCAGCAGCAGGAAGCCAAGATCGGAGAGAAGCCATCCCGTGGCCTCTGGGGTCCCGGGCGGCCACGTGGGCCTGGGGGCCTGCTGCCCAGTGTGCTGGCTGTGTGGCCCTCTCCAGGCGAGAGGCTGGCAGGAGGCAGGGCCTGGCCCACGACGCACCTGCGACCTGGCGCGCCCTGGCAGGCCCCGGGGGACACAGCAGGCTCCCCAGGGGCGTATTGTGGGGCCCAGTGTGAGGGGCGCCAGGGACAGGGCCTGGCCAGGCTCTCGGCTGGAGGCCCTGCGCCGGGCCGGGCCTCTCCTGCACGGTGTGCCCGGGGAAGGACGTTTCTACCTCGAGGCCACATGCGACGGGCGATGACAGGCCACATCCGTGACGACTGTGGAACACAGAAGCCGCTGGCAGCCCCCAGCCCCGTCAGGGGCAACAGCCTCCGGGAGACCCCCAAACCCTCTGGCATCTGAGGATGGAGGTGGGCCGGGCTCGGCCCGCAGCAGGGGCCCCACTGTGGACCCCGTGCGTCCTGAGTCTCTTCATTTGTCCTCCCGCGTCCCAGCGTTACAGGGCACGGGGTGTGTCCTTCTGGCGGTCCCCTCCCCCCCAGGCTCTGCCCACTGGTAGATGGAGCTGCAGCCCTGCTGTCCCCTTCCTTCCGTCCCAGGCACCAGAAGCTGGCGGCTGGACACGGTTGTCACCAGGGCTGTCCCCAGCACACGGGCGTCAGGGCCCGCTGTCCTGTGGGGGCTGGGCTCACGGCTCTCCCGACCGACCGACCTCTGTCCCGAGGTCCCTGCCCCGCACTCGCACGTCGTTGGGGAGAAGCCACCAGCAGGGGCAGTCAGACCGTGGAGAGGTGGCCGGACGGGGCCGTGGGGACAGCGGAGGTGGGCAGGGTGGGCTGGATGCTCTTGCTCACGGAGCGTGCTGGGGGGACGCCGGGCGGGTGGCAGGCCGGCTGTGGCCCGTGCACTGACGGGGCCCAGGGGCTCCGGGGAAAGGAGCCCACCTTCTGCAGACAGGCCCCAGAAGTATTTCCACATCACAGGTAGGGAATTATTTCTCTCAGAGGTGTCTTCATTTCATCGTTATGGCGCATTATAAACAGTAAAGTCTGTCCTTCTGCAAGGACAGCCTTTAACTAACGTCCTTCTTCCACTAGCTTTTGTGTCCTCACGCTATTTGTGTCCTGGGCAGTGACTGGGGCCGCGGGGCTGACAGCGTGATTCCTATTTCCGAGCGCACGGATGGCTTCTACCGGCTCGAGCGGAGCGGTCGCCTCGGGATGGTGAGGCCCCGGCCGGACGACTGCGCAGGACTGGGTGCCCGACGCACCTCCACGGCGCCAGGCCGTCTCCTGGGGTGGGGGTGGCGGGGGACGGGCGCACTCAGCCGCGAGCACGACCCCTCCCTCGGCTCGGGGCCAAGCAGCAGACCCTTCCAGAAAGCTCCGGGCCTGTCCGAGCAGAGGTTCCCCCATGACAGCCCCTGGGCGAGGAGAAGCCGGGCTCAGAGAGGGCTGACCTGCGCGCTCTGCCTGGTGGCACGGATGTCACGGAGCTCAGCCGGCCCCCGGGCGGGGCGGCACGCCGACTCCCAGCTGCGGTTCAGTAAAACTGCGTCTTCCAGTCACACGCCTGACATCCGCCATCACCCGCCTCCGCACTTCTGCCTCTGTGCCCTCCGCCGCCCAAGCACGAGAGACCCCTTTTTGTCCGAACTGAACAGAGAGCAACCCGATGCCGATGACCTTAGACCGAAGCAGCCTGTGTCCACGTGCGGGGAGGTGGTCTTCTGGACTTGACCTGCTCGGGCCCAGGGGCTTCCGGGGCCGCCAGGACACAGCGCGATGAGGTCCCTTCCCTTCATATGATGGCCCCTTCTGCACAAAGTACAGTGACCACATGGGGCCCGCACACCTGTCTCCACTTCTCAGATGTGACGTCCAGGCCTGCGGCCACCTTCCCAGGATGGGCACCTTTGGTGCTCGTGGTGCTCGGGGCCAACCCAGCCTGGCCGGGCTCGGTCCATGCACACTGCCCACCGCCCCCTCCTGGACATGGTCCCGTGGCCTCCTTCGTCCCTGTGTCTCAGCTGGATCGTGGCTTCCTGGCTCGTACACCCAAGTGGTCGCTCGGCTTCTAACTGCTCTGCCCACGAGCTGTCCCGATGGGCCAGGCCTGACGTCCCCTGCCACCAGCCCGTGCGTGGACTGCAGCCCAGGGCGCTTGGGGGGGTGGGTGGTGTCGCCGGAAGCCTCAGGTAGAGCATGCACCTTGCACCCCCGCCCCCCGAGGAAGGCGTGGGAGAGGCCTTGCAGCCCCTGCTCTGCCCCGGGAGGGAATGGGGCTCTCTGAGCTGCACTGGCTCAGGGTGCCGTGGGCCCCGGAGCAGGACCGTCAGCTCCAAGCTTCGTGGGCGAGTCGAGAGTCTGGGTTTCCCAAGCTTGGCCTGCTGTCCCCGCCCAACAGCAGTGCACGTCCTGGGCACCAGTGGCCATAGCTGACCGCACCCCCCCCGACCCCCGCCTCCTGGGTGGGCACCAACGCTGCCGCCCCCACCCGCACCCACGGAGGTGAGCACCACGGTGGGTCAGCTCTGGCCTCCTCGGGGTCGGACCCCTGCCCCAGCTCTTTGCAGGAATCTCCACGTGCTGCCTCCCAGACGGGGAGCTCCGGGTCCCCCAGACCCAATTCCTACCCCTACAGGTCTGTCCCCCACTCTTGCTCGCTCCTCCAGAAATGTGGGCGACATCCATGATTCTGCCCCTCTCCTCACGGGCGTCCCCGCGGTCCTGGTCCCTCCACAGCTGCCACTGTGGGGCCTGCCCTCGCTCCCACACATGGAACCACCGCAGGGCGAGGTCCCCACCTGCTCCAACCCCCCACTGACCCCCCTGCGTCCTGGGCATGCACCAAGCCCGCTGGCCGCTCCCGACACTCCCGGGGCCTGGTCCTCACTCACGACCCCGCCGCATGCTGAGCCTCTGCGCACTGGGCCCGGTCTCTGCTGGCGCCCTGACCCTGGGGCTCTGCTGCAGGTGCCCGGTCCGGGCGGTCCTGCCCCTGCTGCCCCAGGGAGGCCACGTGCACCCCCAACACTCCCTCCCTCCTGCAGCTCCATCCCCACTCCGTCTGCCCCGCCGTGGGTACCACCCAGGGGATGTCAGACCACCTTCTGATAAAGGCCTCGATGCAGAGACACCGCCCGGCCCACGGCGCAGGCCAGCACGGACGCCCCCCCACCCCAGCTGCGCTCCTGGCCAGAGCCCCCTCCCCCCCGAGAAAGCTGCCCCAAGGAGCATCACGTTCTCTGGGGGTCCCGTCCTTCTCCAGCTGCGCCCCGCAGACCCCGAGGGAGCCGCCAGGAGAAGCAGGTGCCCGCCATCCCCTTGCTCCCAACGGGATGGTGCTCTTGGGTGAGGGTCCCTCCTGGACCTGCAGGGGCCCGCGGACCTGGGCCTGGCCACCCCGGGGGGCGGCCCCCCGCGTATGCTGACGCCAGCTCTTGGGAATTATTTCCAAAGCCTTTATGTCGATTTTAATTATCAGCAAGGTAAAGGTCACTGCTGCCTCTGGGGGCGCGGTGGGGGGTGGCGGTGGGGGCCTCGTAACGGAGGCTGCGCCGCGGGGAGGTCGGCGCTTAACCTCTCTGGGAGGAAATGTCGATTAATTATCTTTTTACGGCCAACTCAATTAGGCTCCCTAATCACCTGTGTAGGACACGGAGTCAGGCGGAGCGGGCGGGTAAACAGGCCTCGCGGAGGCCGGGCCGCCATCAGACGGCCACCAGGGCCTGGCCGGAGAGCCCGCCGCGGGCTGGGGTGTTGGCTTCATTTGAGGGAATCAGAAAAATAAAACGTTACTGGCCCCCAGGGGCCGAGAGCCGCTTCCCGCGGAGGTGACCAGACACACGGCGTTAGTCAGGGCAGGCTCCACTAGCCGGGGAGCGGGCTGCCCCCCACGGCAGAGCGGCGGCCTGGGGAGGACTCGCGGGTCGGGCTCTCCGTGACCCAGAGGGAGAGGAGGCAGGGCGAGCGCAGGGCGGGGCGGGGCCGGCAGCCTCAGGCCCCTTCTCTGGGCCCGGGTCGCCAGCCGAGGGCTCCCTCTGGGCCGCACCCCCTGCCCACCCCACCTGCCCACTTGTCCAGTGTGGCTGGCCCGACGGGGCCCAGATGTTGTCTTCGACGGGACCATGGGCGGCCGGGCCAGGAGCCCCCCCCACCCCGACCTCTGCTCCACGAGCCCACAGGCTGCGCCCGGGGTGGGGCGCCCAGGGGCCAGCCCACACACAGATGGTCCCCGCGTGGGCGCCTAGGGTTGCACCCCGACTGCAGGGCCAGGGCCAGGTTCATGGTTGGATCCAGAGGCTTTCAAACTCAACGTTTCCCAAGGAGCCTGAGTGAGAACCAAGCCAGCGGGGAGCTCGCGTCAGGGCCTGGCCGGGGAGGGGCGCAACAGGCATCCAGAACCCCCAGCCCCGAGGCTGGTGGTGTGGACACGGACCCCAGACCCTTTGGGCTGCACTCGGCAGGGCCCATGCCGGGGCCCACAGACCGTTCCTGACCGGGAACCTGACGCCTGCCCTCCCCTTCCTTTATTGAACCGTGGAGAAAGGACTCAACACAAAGCCATGTCCCCCTTGGCCCAAGTCCTTTCTGGATGCTCAGAAAATAAAGGACGCACCCCTGAACCTGAGTGCTCTCACACCGCCCCGTCCTCTGCCGCGCTGCGACCCCCTGGAGGGGGCTGTGCGTCCTGTGCCCCGCCAAGGGCCACAGCGCCCCCGTCCCCCAGTGCCACCCTGAGGGCACACTGCTGTTGGCAGACCCCCTCCTGGAGCCCCCGGGGCCAGGACCACGGGTGGGTGGGACGTGAGGACGTGAAGGAGGGGGTGACTCTGCTGGCAAACCCCCGGGACGGGGCGCAAGTGGGGGCCCTTCCTGTGTCCTGACGGCCCCCCGGCCCGGCTGTCTGTACCAAGGGGCCAGATGGAGGCCAGGCCGCCCCCAGATGACTGCCCTGAGGAGGTAGCTCAGTTGGAAAGCCGTAGCCCGTCTGGACGAGGCTGCCCCGAGGCTCTGCTGGCAGGTGGTGGCCTGTGCGCCATTGCACAAGGTGCCGCTGCAGCCCTTCTGCCCCCTGGACACCACCGTCCTGGGAGGATCTGCCCCTTGAACACTGCTCCGTGTGCGGTGGTACCGTGGGCCCTGGGGACAGGCCTGGGCAGAGGCCTCGGGGGCCATGAAGGGGCCTGGGGTGTGGCCGCTTTCTGACGTGAGGGCCACCTGCAGGGGCTGAGAGGCCGGGACGTGGTGCGGGCCCTCCGCTGGGGCCGGTCCAGAGCTCAGAGGCCTCCCAAGAGGGATGGAGTTGGCCCCGGGCTGAGGTCGGGCCCTGCGCTCTCCTGGGAAAGGCTGAGGGGTATGTGTTGTGGGGGTGAGCGGGGGAGGGAGAGCGCCACGGGCCCGCGGCCTTCACAAGCGGCAGGAATCTGAGGCCCCCAGAAAGGCCTGCGGGGCCTGCGGCCGGTCAGCCCCGTGTGCGGGAGGGGCCGGGCCCTGAGGAGCCGCGACGGGGGCGTGACTCACGTACGCACACACCCCACGCGCTGTCTGCACACGAGGGCGCACACTGACACACCCCGGCAGGTGCACCTCCCACACACGCGCACGCCCGGCCCGTGTCCCCTCCGACCCGGGCCAGGTCCTCCGCAGCGCCCCACACCCGCTCCTCTAGCCCGGCCTGGGCATCTCCCGGCCGGCCCAGGCCCCGACCGTGCCTGCGCCACGCCCGCCACCACCAGGACGGCAGCGACCCCAAGCTGACCCCTCCCGGAACCTTCCCCGGGGGATCCTGGACAGGTCAGGGCGCAGGGTCCCCCGGCCTCTTGCCCTCCTCAAGTCTGTCCAAAGTGGCTCCTGAATCCCAGGCCCACACCCTGCCCGGGCAGAGCCCCAGGCCCCGACCGGCCGGTGCAGGCGCCTGACCCGAGCACCGTGCCCACCCCCAGGGCACGGAGAGCCGCAGGCAGCACTGGGGCTGACGAGGAGAAGGCCACAGGCTCCGTGACGGGGGTGAGGGCAAGCAGGGCTCGGACCACAGGAGCCCCGGAGCCCCTGCTGGCAGGTCCCAGGAGGGAGAAGGGTGCACAGAGGCCGCTGGCCGGGTGCGGCGTGTCCCCTCCCCTTAGTGGCTCAACGGTCAGAGGCTAAACCTGAGGCGGATCAGGATGCAAGTGCAGTCTTCATCCCGGCCTGGCCTGGTGGCTCTAGGCGGTCTGGGGTCTGTCCGGCACACGGCCTGCCCACCCTGCCCTAGGCAGGGTTTCCTCGCTGCGGTGTGAGCCCCCGGGGGCCCCCTCCCGGCGCAGGCCTCCAAGGCCACAGCCAGGGTGAGAGAGAAGTCCGAGTCTGCTCCCCCAGCGACCATCCCCCCAAGGCACGTCCATGGGGAGCCGCGTGAGCAAAGCCTGACGGGGGTCCAGGCCTGTCTGCCTCCCTCCTTTTTCTCCAGGGTCCCTCAGAGACCCGCTGCTTGGGGTCCTGTGGGTGCTCCGGGCCCCAGGCCAGGGGCTGCAGGAACGAGGGGAGCCAGGGAGCCTCCGGGGGTGAGGAGCTGTGGTCTCAGGTGGCTTCGGGCAGACACGCCCCCGACGTCCTCCCTGCATTGGCCACGGAGGCGCCTGGTTCTCTGTCCTTGTCCCGGACATGCCCTCCGCGTGGCAGGATCCCTCGACAAAAACCTCACAGCACGAATTCCCCTTTAAAAATATGCATCCCTTTTATGCCAGCTACTCTGCCATAATTAACCATAGACGATTAATATTAAAACGTGTTACCACCCCGAGAGGCAGTGAAATTTCCAGAACTTCTCTGCTACACATTCCGTCACTTTTATCGGTGAGCTTGGATTAGCGGCAAAGGGCACCTTGATTTTCAAAATCATCTTACAGTTACGTAGATCCCATCTGAAGAATACTCAAAACCATTTGCTCAACAAATGGAAGAGAGGGACCACTCAGACCGGTTGGAAATGTTTCCTGCGAGGGTTTTGTGCATTAAAAAAAAGAGAGAGAGAGAGAGAGAGAGAAAAGCAATCTGAGGTTCTCTCCCTGTTACAGCTTTATTAGGTTCCCAAATCCAATTTACGGGGGATTGTCTGGGCCCCTGGGCTCTGTCCCTGCAGCAATTATCAGCACCTGCATTAGGGCTCAATGGGCCTAAATTGCCAGGGGGCGAGCAGACACCCCACTGACGGCAATTAACATAAAAGGGCGCTACCGCGTAAAGCTGTGGGTGGGAATTACAAAAGGTTAAGCGTCTAAATATAAAAATCTTTTTGAATATAACATCGATGGGCTTTGTTACTACGACGTGGGTGCTGTAATTTCACCAAAATAGGGTTTAGAAAACCTGGCCATCATCCACGCCCATGAAATCGCCTGTTCTTCTCAACGGAAAGCAAATCTTCTGTTCAAAAGTTAAAACAATTCAATGACTGAAATATTTCATATCAAAGTAATCAAACGCTGACTTTCACAATTACGTATTACTGACAGGAGGCCTCTGGAAAGACAGCGTTTTCTCTCTTCATTTTACTTATTTGCATAATTGGAAACCAGGGTTTTAGAGTGTTTACTTTCTTAATTGTGGGCTGGGGGCCGAGGAGCTGGTCCCCGTGGGGCGCGGGCCGCAAGCTGGAAGGTGCTCACATCTAGCTCCGCGATCTCAGTGCCTGGAGAGGCTGGGCGGACGCGGCCGGGAAATCGGGGGTCCGGCGGGGCAGATGGGGTCCCCGCGCTGCTCCGCCGGCGGGGACCACGCTCACGGGACTTGGCACACAAGCTCCAGAACGTGTAGAAACACAGATACTTGCTTTTAAGTGTTAGACGCCGCCGCTCTGCTTTGGTTTTGTGCTGCAACGCCTCCCCACGGGGCGGCTCCAGCCCCGTCCGCCCTCCTCTCCCGGGCACCCACCCTCCCGGCCGCTGAGCGTGGAAACCCCGAAGCGCTCGAAGATTCGAGCATGAGGTGGGCAAGGGCATCCTGTGGACCTGTTGGCGGGTGGCGAGCGGTGGGGGGGCGGGGAGGGGCGCGCGGGGAGGGGCGGCGGCCTCCCAGCCTCACCCAGCACCACCCCAGGAGTGGAGGCTGCAGGGGAGGCCCGCCAGGGGTCCTGTGATGCCGAGCCCAGTGGGAAGGCTGCTTGGGGAGCAGCAGACCTGGTGGCCAGGCCCCTCGTCCCAGCCCTGCCTCTGCCCCTTCGGTTGGGGAAGGGGACTCCCGTCCGGGGCCAGGGGGGCTGCCTGCACTGTTTCTCGACTGTGAGCGAACCCCGACACAGAGAAGCAGGGCAGGGTGTGGGCACTGCCAGCCCGACGTGGGGCTGGGCTCCCTGTGGCCCTCGGCTGCTCCTGAGCTGGGGACCCCACGACCACACCGCCCACTGGCTAACAGACTAAGTTTCTTCACCTCCAGGCCTGGTTTTACCAAACCCATTGATCACGGCCTTCCAGCCTAGTCGTGGGGCAGGGGGACGAGCTCGAGGGGTGGGGGGGTGGGGGGGGCTGCGTGCAGGAGACGTTTTCTACAGAGACGAAGGGTGCATCACTCGGCTGGTCCATCCCTGGAGGTGGCAGGAGGCCCAGGGCCTTGCTCTCAGCAGAGAGCCAATGGCAGGACCGCTCCTGTGGCTTCCAGACCCTCAGGCAAAGATGGCCGGTTGACACCAAATACTACCCCCCTGGCTCCCCCCAGGGTTACAATCTGATCGTGGCTGCAAACTGTGTCTCTTGTCCCCTTGTCGCCTGGTGCAGTCACGTAACCAAGTTCTGGCCAATGAGGCCAGACGGTGAGTGTCTCCGAAGGGACGCTTCTTAGAAAGGATGGGCCATGCTCTTTCTGCCTCTGGATCCTGCTGTCTGGAATAGGGGCCTGATGACTGGTGCCTGTGCAACCCCCTGGGGCCACGAGGTGGTGCCGGAAGAGGAAATGGGAACAGGGATCCCAGGTGATCGTGGGGGCTGTCGGCCCTGCCATTGGACTTCCACGTGAGAAGTGAACATCGGTGGAGTCGAAGCCCCCGTGCCGCTGTCAGAAGCAGGCTCCTCCGGGGCGTGGACCTGGCATGGGGGCTGCTCCCGGCGAGCAAGAGCGCGCCTGCGGCCGTGGGATGAGGCTTCCACGGGAGCCGGGTACACATTTGGTCGTGGGAGGGCGTCCAATGGTGCCTGTGACCCGGGGCTGAGAGGGAAACTCGGGGCTTGGAGTCTGTGTGCCGGGAGAACATTTCTGCTCGGGGGCCACACAAAGTAGCTTTGAGAGGGACAGTCGCCTGGGAGATGTTCCGGCCCGGGTCTGTTTCAGGGGTTGTGTCAACGGGTCCCTCTGCCCGAAGTCCCCGGGCTGTGGCCCTTGCCTTGCCCTTTGGAGGCCCGTCGCGTGTCTTGGCTGCAGGCGGGGCGCCGCCAGGGGGCTGCTCCCCGAGACTTTCAGAACGCATGTGGGCCGCGCCCACGGCAGCCCCAGCAGGTGCCCCGCTCCGCACCCCGAGGCGGCGCACGCGGCTGTCGCCAGGGTAGGCAGACGCAGTAACTCTCGGCTGGAACCCCTTTGCCGGCCGCAGGCTTGAAAGGGGCTCAGGGGTCCTCGGCAAGTTTTGGCGGAAGGGAGAGAGGTGGGATCCAGGAGCCACGCGAGAAAGCGCCGCGCCAGGCCAGGGGTGAGCGTGGGAACGGCGCGGTTCACGGTTTGCCTCTGAGAATACAGATCTTCACGCGTAGGGGGTAAGGGTCCTGACTTACGCTCCCCGTGCGCGTGGGGGCTGCCGTGGAATGTCACGCTTTCTTTCAGATAATGGATCAAGAGCACTTACAAGTTAAAGATCTTTCTCCCCATATAGTCACAGAATGAGCCCCTTCATTAAAGAAAAACAAAAAGCCTTGCCTACTTCCCAACCAAGCAGCTCCGTGTCCCCCTGGGGCCGTTTCTGGGTTTCCCGCCCGGCACGAGGGCCTCACGCCCTGCTGGGCCGGGGCCTCCCAGACCCTCGGTTAAGCTGGTATCATCCGGGCGTCTCTCTGGCTCGTGGCCGACGCCTACCTGCCCGAGCAGAGCTGGAATGGGCAAGGGCTTCATCACCCCTTTGCAGAAGGCACCAGAGGACGGCCGGCCGGCCCGCGCGACCGTGACCCAGAGCAGACCGAGGCTTCCTGCCGGCACGTCTGGAGGGCTCGGGCGCCAGCGGGGCTCGGGGGGCTCTGCGCAGCTGTGGGGACAGGGCACTGTCAGCGCGAGTGTCCCCCAGAGCGCTCGGGGTGGACCGGTCCCCACAAGAGGCGCAGAAGCATGGGGACCCTTCCTGCCCCCTGGGCAGGTGTGTGCGTCGCTGGTGTGAGGGGGCGGGGGGACGCCGGGGGGTTGGCCATCTTGGGGCAGAGGCCGCTTGTCATTTTACAGAAGAGGAGGCCTGTACAGAGGCTCGGCCAGAAAATGGCAGAGAAGCAGCGGCCCCGTGTCTGACATCTGCCCCCAGACACACGTGCTGCGGACCCGGGGTCTCGCGTTCGGCCGCAGAGCTGCCCACAGGCCGCCGCTGGGGTGCCCGCAGAGCTCAAACCCGAGCGGGTCTCACAGAACTAAAGGCTCGGTGCCCCGGTCTCCCCCAGGTAATCTTTTGCAGTGCCCACCCCCATCCTGGTCGAGCTAGAAACATCTCTGAACTCGCTGGCAGCCTGAGACCAGCCCCCCGAACGTGGGGTGAGGCCCTTTCCCTGAGCAGCAAGCACCCCAAACTTGCACGGGGGGGGGCTGGGCCTGGGCGCCTGCACCAAATGCCAAGGAGCAGACGCGGGCCCCCCTTTCTGGGCCTGGTTTCCACGGAGACCTCATTACAGGCTCCGAAATCCCTCCCGGTGGAAGGCGTGGCGCCCAGCGAGTGTTTTTACGTGGAAATATGAGAACTCTTCTGCCCTGCACCGTAAAATTGCTTCTATAAACTGAGTTAGAAGCAGACGAGGGGTCGCGGCCAAGCCCCCCAGGGCTCTGCCTCCCTGCAGCATGCGGCTCCCCGGGCACGGGCCCAGGCCCAGCACTCCGGGTCCACCCGTCCTGCTCCGTGACTCACGAGTACCCATCTGTGGTGCCCACAGCTGGGATCCTAACTGCAGGGCTGGGCCTCTCTTCAAAGGGCCAAGGAGCGTGTGAAGGCCCCATGGCTGACACGCACATGAATTTGCCAGCTGGGGACCCTGAGCCCCGTTACTGAGCTGCCGTGGTCCCTAAGGATCTGGTGCAGCTGTTTCCCGGGGCGAGGGTGGGCACGGGGGACCAGGCAGGACACATGGCCATGCTCGGCTGGGACACTCTGGGTGACCAAGTGCTCCCCGAATAGGACAAAGGCCCAGCAGGCTGTGTGGGGGGACCCCCGGGCGCGGACACAGTGAGCTGCAGAGGTGAAACTTGGATTTACCTCCTGAGCTCTAGCACTTGCTTTCCAGGAAGCATTCTGGAATAATCCATGGGAAGGCCAGGCCAGGCCCTCCACGGCAGCAGGTCAGGCACCAGAAGCCAAGTGCACGTGGAGATGCTGTGCGCTCTGGGCAGACGTGAAGCAGCCGGAAAACCGGGCGACCCCACACGAGATTAGGGCTGCAGGGGGTGGCCGACCTCGGTGGGCGGCGGGTGGTAGAGGTGGACATGAGGGCCGGCTCCTGCGCTCAGGTGTCCTGTCCGGGCTGACCACAGGCCTCCCGGTGACAGAGGCCTTGGTGGGTCTGGGCCCAGCCTTGGGTCCAACAGATGCAGAAACCAACCCTGAGCCCGTCAGCCCAGGGGCCGCCCTCCCCCGCCAGGCTCCTAGTGTGTGAACGAAACTGCCTCACTTTATGCTGATGGCGATGCCCAGACGTGCCCGTGGAGAGTGTGGGACGGCCCCTGAGGTGGCCCGAGACTGCTCGTTCCCAGCACCACCGTGGGCACTGGGTTTGCATCTGAGGGGCCTGGATGCCCGAGACAGGTAGCCCTCAGCCTGCCCTTCAGCCCACAGCCATGGGGACTGGCCTGGCAGAGGGGACGCCTGCTCCGGCCCGACCCCATCTTCCTGGCACGTCCCGTCTCCTCCAGGGTCACCAGTGCCTGGCTTCTCAAGGCAGCATGTTCCTCCTGCCCAGGATCCGGGGCACCTGCCGTCACCCCACACACCCCTAAGCACTCGCGCCAGCTACCCCCAACCAGCTGGCTAATGGCACTCACCA
This sequence comes from Procyon lotor, assembly GCA_028646535.1. Lineage (NCBI taxonomy): Eukaryota > Metazoa > Chordata > Mammalia > Carnivora > Procyonidae > Procyon > Procyon lotor. Next base: position 1,673,898 of record CM053606.1, read on the forward strand.
AGAAGGCCACTGGGGATGGTTCTCTGGCCAGGGGAGGTGTCCGATGCCAGCGACGGCCCCGGGTCTCTGGTGGGGAGCAGCGGGGCTCCGGCACTTTCCAGCGCAGCTCTGGGCTCCTGGTCCCCAGACTTGGGGCTCCACAGAGGGTAGGCAATGCACTCAAACCCGCTACAAAGGGAATGTGTGGGGCTGGGCTTTGCTGGACGCCAAGCTGGGGGTGACACTGGCTGTGGGGGACACGGTGGCCAAGGGTCCTTCTGGGGAGGAGGAGGGGCTGAGGCAACCACTCTGACTAAGACAGCGGGAAGGAAGGGCGGGAGAGTCTTGCTCTGGGACCACAGGGGACCCCATTGTGGCCCCAGCCCTCCCCCTCCCCGTCCCACTGCCTGAAGGTGCCTTTGCTTCCTGGTCACTAGACCGACTACAGCCCGTCTGGGGGTCACTGCCCTGTGCCCAGTGCCCCTGGGGTCCCGGCTGGGGTGGGAGCGATGTGCAGGTGGGTCCGAGTGGAGCACTTCTGGGCCATTCCTCCTTGTTCCCCATGCCACACGGGTGAGGTCCAGGGCCGCCCATACTCACAAGGGGGTCTGGATGGGTGTCTCTCGGTTGTCCTTGTCCACTTTGAAGAAGCTGACCTCCGAATAGGCCGGGAGCTGCACATACCGGACGCCGGCTGAGATCTTCAAAACCCGGCCATCCTCGCCTTGGAAAGGAGAGAGAAGCAGGCTGTGCCAGGGAAGGGACAGAATGGCCACAAGAAGCCGGGTCTCTCCCTCCCTGGTCCTGGCCTGGGCACCCGTGGGGGCCACGCGGGAGCAACACTGGCCCAGCCCCCCACTACGTCCAACCTGAGCTCCCTGACCCCCTGCCCCAACTCCCCCACCCCTTGCTGGGGGCCCTGGGCGTCGGGGCACCTCGCTGTGCCCCTGGGAGGGCCTCTCCTTGTTGGCCGTCCTCAGGGCTTGAGCCGCTCAGGGGCGTGGGGGTGCCCGGCCGGGAGCAGACACACCGGAGGCTTGTCTCCAGCACGGTCCCACCTCCGGGGAGACACCGCTGCTTGTTCCCCACCTCCCACCTCTGTCCCCTTGTCTACAGGCTCGAGGCACTCAGGACAGGGCCCGGTCATGTGGACTCTGGGTCCAGCGCCGGAGGAGAGCCAATCACCACCGAGCAGTGTCAGTGAAGGCCCGCCGTCCAGCCCCTGCGGAAGAGGAGATGTGGCAGGGCGCCCAGCACAAGCGCCCTGGCTCGGACGGAGAGGAGCCGAGAGCCACAGCGCTGGGATTGGATCGACTTCCACGGAGTACCTGGAACCAATTCATGCCCCTACTCGAAGCAAGCAAACAAGCGGACAAAATGGAACGATAGCACGATGGTTTTCAAGATCCTGGACCTCAGGCAAGGACAGCGGTCCCTGGATGGGGAACCAATGGTGTGGACTCCATAACTGCCTAGGTCACTACTTTGAGAAAAGGTAGACTGGGTGGAGGGAGAGGGACTGAGCGAGCCCAGGAAACTCCTCCGTGAGGAGACGGGGCCAGGAGGCTGGGAGGCCAGGCACACAGTGGGAGTCCTGGAGCCCCGAAGGCAGAGGAACAGAGAGGTACGGGACCTCTGGGGACACAGCGGAGCACAGATCTGTGCACAAGTGCGAGGAAATGCCCAGAGGCCAGGCTAAGAGCCACAGGAGAGGGTGGGTGGGGCCTGGGCTGCCATGGGACTGGGAGCGGTGCCCACTCCTGTCGGCCACACTGGGAGAATGGATGTCACAGCACCCTCGACAGGGCTCGCGGAAGGTCTGGCTTCAACAGTGGGGATAATGGGTCTCAGATGGAGCTCTCTTCCATGCCTAACACATCATAAAGGCAAAACCTGAAAGGATCAAACTGTCTCCAAATGACTTAACTGTGCTCCAGAAAAAAGTCCAACAAGAGTTATGGGAACATAGAAATAACTAGCCCTCAAATGGTAAAATTCTCAATGTCTGGCACCAATCAAAGATTACCAGGCAAAGAATGCAAAAAAGTATGGTCCATAATGAGGAGGGAACATAATCAACTGATTATTATCAAACCAACCCAGAACCGACCCAGATGTGAGAATCAGCAGGAAAGGACACTTTTTTGGTTTTTATTGTAACTGTATTCTACGTGTTCAAAACGTAAGTAGAGACAGAGAAGATATAAAAATAAAGTTGAACTTCTAGAAACAAAAACTATGAGATAAAAAATACACTGTATGTGATCAATGACAGATTAGATATTGCAGAAAAAAAATTCATGAACTTGAAAACATAGCTATAGAAACTACCCAAAATGAAACACTAAGAAAAAGGAAAAAAGAGGAAGAAAAACAAAGGTATAGAGAAAGGAGGGGGGAAGGGGAAAAAGAATCCATGAACAGTCAGGCAACTTCAAGCACCCTAATACATGGGTAATGGGACCCCTACAAGAGGGGAGGAAGAATTGTGATAGAAAAACTATTTGAAGGGACGCCTGGGTGGCTCAGTCGGTTAAGCAGCTGCCTTCAGCTCAGGTCATGATCCCAGGGTCCTGGGATCAAGCCCCACATTGGGCTCCTTGCTCAGCGGGGAGCCTGCTTCTCCCTCTGCCTCTGCCTGCCTCTCTGCCTGCTTGCGTTCTCTCTCTCTCTGACAAATAAATAAATAAAATCTTAAAAAAAAAAAAAGAAAAACTATTTGAAGAAATAAAGGTTGAAAAATCTCCCCATTTTAAAAAAGACTTATTTATTTATTAGAGGGAAAGGGAGAGAGGGAGAGAGAGAGAGAGCGGGAGCACATGAGTGGGGGTGGGGAAGGGCAGAAGGAGAGGGAAAGAATCCCAAGCAGACTCCTTACTGAATGCAGAGCAGAACATGGGCTCAATCTTATGACCCTGAGACCATGACCTGAGCTGAAACCGAGTCAGATGCTTAACCAACTAAGCCATCCAGGTGCCCCCTCCTTTTTAAAAAGATTTATTTATTTAGAAACATTCCCAAACTTGATGAAAACTACATACCCACAGATGATCCAAGAAGATCAATAGATCCCAAGCACAAGAAACATGAAGAAAACCACACCATTTCACAACAAAAATAAAACTCCTCAAACTAGTGATAAATAGAAAATCTTAAAGGCAGCCAGAGAAAAAGCATGTTTGTACAGCACAAATATGGTTAAGGAAGACAGCAGACTTCTCATCAGAAGTAGTGCAGATGAGAAGACAATGGAACAGCACCCCTGTACTGCTGGGAGGCAAACCAGAATTCTATACCTCGTAAAAATATCTATGAAAAATATCTATAAAAAATCAAGATGTTTCCAGACATCTGAAACCCGAAAGAACCACTCTCTACCAAGCATGTGGGACAGGAAATGTTAAAGGCTAAGTCCTTCAGGCAGAAGGAAAATGGTATCCCGGGGAATCTCTATCTACAGGAAGGACTGGGGAGAACTAGAAATGGGAACGATAGGGGTAAGAGATAGGATTTCCTTTTCTACTTGTGAAGTATTCTTTGAAAGATAAATGACTGTTTAAACAAAGTAATAACAATGTATTATGAAGTATGTTAAACATTTGAATGTCAACTGTATTAAAAACAATAGTATGAAGCTTGGAATTGTAGGAAAAAAGAGTACATACTATTGTAAAGTTCTTACATCATATGAGAAAGAGTGTGGTATCACTCAAAAGCAGATTGTGATAAGTTAAAGATGTATGTTGTAAACCTTAAAGCAACTTCTAAAACAACAAAACAAAGGGCAACAATCAATAAGCCACCAGAGAAAATAGGACAGAATCATAAACAATACTCAATCCACAAAAGGTAGGAATAGAGCCTAAAGAGGAAAACAGCCATGGTAAAGAGAAAACAAACAGTGAAATGGTAAGTTTGCAACCTTTATATCAATAATTGCATTAAATGTAAATGGTGTAGGGCGCTTGGGTGGTTCAGGCGGTTAAGCATCTGCCTTCAGCTCAGGTCATGATCTCAGGGTCCTGGGATCGAGCCCTTGTTTGGCTCCCTGCTCAGTGGGGAATCTGAGATTCTCAGTGGGGAATCTTGTGTGCTAGAGCTTGTGTGCTCTCTCTCTCAAATAAAATAAAAAAAAATGTGAATGGTATAAAAACTTTAATTAAAACATAGATGTGGTTAGATTGGATGAAAAACCAAGACACAACAATACGTTGCCTACAAAAAGCACACTTTATAGACTTATATGGGTGGAAAGCAAAAGTATAGATAAAGATACACACTGCCAATATTAGTTAGGAGAATGCTAGAGTGACTATATTATTATTACAGGAAGTAGTTCCCAGGGCAATGACCATACCAGGGATGAAAAAGGAAGTACTGCAATGATAAGGGTCATCTAATTAAATGATATGAAAATCCTAAATGCTACAATCTAATAATAGACCTTCAAAATACATGTTGCAAAAAATGATAGAAATGAAATCAGAAATAGGCAAATTCACAATTACAATTAGAGACTTCAATATACCACTGTCAGTAATTGATAGAACAAGCAGACAAAAAATCAGCAAGCCTATGTAACCTTGAAGGATGGTATCAATAAAATCCACCTGATTGATATATATATAGAATGTTCCATTATTCTATCTATCTATATATATATATAAGTTCCAAGACTTAAAAGTCTTTAACCCACTGAGCCATCCAGGTGCCCCCAAATAGAACAAATTCTATGGAAAAAAATCTCCAAATATTTGGAAATGAGACAACATACTTCTAAATAACTTATGGGTCAAAAAGGAAATCAAAAGGAAAATCAGAAAGCATTTGAATCGAATGAAAATGAATGCACAACCTATCAAAAATTCCAGGATGTTGGGACGCCTGGGTGGCTCAGTAGGTTAAAACTTCTGCCTTTGGCTCAGGTCATGATCTCAGGATCCTGGGATCAAGCCCCGCATCGGGCTCTCTGCTCAGGAGGGAGCCTGCTTCCCCCCTCCCTCTGACTGTCTCTCTGCCTACTTGTGATCTCTCTCTCTCTGTCAAATAAATAATAAAAATAAAAAAATAAAAATCTTAAAAAATAATTAAAAAATAAAGGAACCCTACCACGAACCCCTTTGTGAATGGGGAAGTCCTAAAAAAAAAAAAAAAAAAAAAAAAAAAAAAAAATTCCAGGATGCAGCTAAAGCAATTCTATTTTTTTTCTTTTTAAGATTTTATTTATTTGACACAGAGAGATCACAAGTAGGCAGAGAGACAGGCAGAGAAAGAGGAGGAAGCAGGCTCCCCGCCGAGCAGAGAGCCCAATGCAGGGCTTGATCCCAGGACCCTGAGATCACGACCTGAGCCAAAGGCAAAGGCTTAACCCATTGAGCCACCCAGGCACCCTGCAGCTAAAGCAGGTCTAAAGGAGAAATTTAAGGCAATAAATTCCTGTATTAGTAAAGAAAGTTCTGAAATAAATTACCTTGGTTTCCATCTTAAAAACTAAAAGAAAAGAAAAAGAGAGCAAATTAAATCCAAAGTAAGCAGAAGTAAGGAAATAACGTCATATTAGGAATTAATTAATGAAATAGAAAACAGACAACAGTAGAGAAATCAATGAAACCAAAAGTTAATTGTTTATCAATGAAACTGATAACTTATAGCCAGACTAGTCAGGCAAAACAGAAAGAAGAAATCAATAATCCCTAGTAGGTACAAAAGAGGTGATATCATTGCATTGAAAGGAGAATGAGGGGATATTATGAACAAGCTTATGACAATAAATCTGACAACTCAGATGAAATGAACAAATATTCCTTCAAAGACACAAAACACCAAAGTTTACTCAAGAAGAAGTAGATAACTCAAATAACCTTATAGCTACTTAAAGTAATTGAATTAGTAGTTAAAAGTCTTCCCACAAAGAAATTACAGGCCTCAGTGATCTTCATATTGACATCTACCAAATATTTAAGAAAGAAATAATACTAATTGAACAAAGACTCTTCCAGAAAATTGAAACATGAGGTCAGCATTACCCTGATAGCAAAACCAGACTAAGATATTATTTAAAAAAAAAAAAAAAAATTGGGGCACATTGCTGGCTCAGTTGGTGGAGCATGTGATTCTTAATCTTGGGGTTATAAGTTTAAGCCCCATGTTGAGTGCAGAGATTACTTGAAAATAAAATCTTAAAAAAGAAAAAAAGAAAAATTCAAGACCAATGGCCCTCATGAAAAGACATGCAAAGACTTTAGACAAAATTTTAGCAAATGGAATGTCCAGATAAGTCAAGGGAATAACAGCCTTTCAACAAATGACACTGGGACAACTATACATTCACATGCAAAACAATGTAGCTGGACCCCTGCCTCACACCACACACAAAGATTAACTCCAGATGACCATAGTTCTGAACGTAAGAGCTAAAAATATAAAATCCTTAGAAGAAAATACAGGAGTGAATTTTCATGACTCTGAGTTAGGCGGTCTTGTCAGGTACAAAACCAACAGCATAAGTAAAAAAAGAAAAAAGTAGGCGAATTGCACTTTACCAAAATTCAAACCCTTGTGTTCAAAGGACACCACCAAGAAACTGCAAGACAATCCACAAAATGGGAAAAAATATTTGCAAATCAGATATTTGATAAGGGGACTTATATCCAGAATACATCAAGAGCTCTTAATAATTCACAATCAAAAGGCAGGTTACCATTTAAAAAAAATTTTAATTTTATTTTATGTCTTTAAAGATTTTATTTATTTGATAGAGAGAGAGAGAACAAGCAGGGGCAGAGGGAGAGAGAGCAGCAGGCTCCCCGCTGAGCAGGGAGTCTGATGTGGAACTCAATCCCAGGGGCCTGGGATCATGACCTGAGCCAAAGGCAGATGCTCAACCAACTGAGCCACCCGGATGTTCCAAGTTACCTATTTTTTTAAAAATGGGCAAAGATCTGAACAGATATTTCTCCAAAGAAAACATACAAATGGCTAGTAAATATCTGAAAAGATGTCTGACATCATTACTTGTTAGGGGAATGCATATCAGAAGCACAAGATCCCACTTCATATCCAGTGGGGTGGCTACGACTACAAGGACTGACAGCAACAAATGCTGGCAAGGATGTCCAGCAATCTGAGACCGTGGTCATTGCCAGTGGGAATGTAAAATATTGCAGACAAAAGAAAGAAAACATATCCAGACTGGAAAGGAAGAAGCAAAATTGGATGTTCTTGCAGATAATATGATTCTCCATATAGCAAAATCCTAAGAAATCCTCAGGAAAAGTAGCAGAGCTAGCAAATGAGTTCAGCAAGGTCAAGGATATAAGATCAATATTTTAAAATCAACTGTAGCCTAGCAATTTCTGAAAGAAAGGTAAGGAAACAATTCCATTCATTATAGTATAAAAAGAATAAACATCACACATTTATTAGTGAACCTATTAGATTACGTTATAAACTAAATACTGATAAGTTATTTATCATTTACTAATAACTTTAACAAAAATGTAAGACTTGCACACTAAACATTATAAAACATTTGTGAGAGAAAGTAAAGATATAAATAAATGGGGAGGTGTCCCATGTTCATGGATGGGAAGATGCAAGGCTGTTCGTGGTAGCTCTTCTTGGCCAAAGTCAAAGTGAGCCCTAACAAAACTGTATAAGGCTCCCAGAATAGCCGAAACAATTTTGAAAAAGAAAGCAAAATTCAAGGAGTCTTTAGTTTCCAAACTCACACTGAGGCTACAATAATCAAGATGGTGTGGTGGTAGTGTAGGGCCAGACACGTGGGCCAATGGAACAAACTCCAGAGTCTGGACACAAACTCTCACTCTTACAGTGAAGCGGTTCCTGAATGAGGTGCTGAGGCCATTCAGTGGGGGAGAGGACAGTCTTTTTGGCACATGGTACTGGGATGGCTGGACATCCACGTGAGAAAAGGTGAACTTAGAACTTTACCTTATCTAGAAAAATTAACTGAAAATGGATTGCAGAAATGCAAGAGCAAAACTTCTATGAGAAAACAGGAGAATATCTTTGTGTACTTGGGTTGGGCTCATCATTCCTACACAGATTACCAAAATTAAGCTCCATAAAAGAAACAATTGACAAATCTTCATCAAACTTAAAAACCTTTGTACTTCAGAAGACGGCATTAGGAAAATACAAGATGAGGGGCACCTAGGTGGCTCCATCAGTAAGGCATCCGACTCTTGATTTTGGCTGAGGTCATGAACTCAGGGTTGTGGGACTGGACCCCAACTTGGGCTCTGCGCTCAGCAGGGAGTCTGCTTGAGATTCTCTCTCCCTGTCCCTCTGCCCCCTCCCCCCACTCACATGCTCTCGCTCTCAAATCAATCAATCTCTAAAAAATGTTTAAGGAAAATGATAAGATGAATCGCAACCAAAAGAGGTGATTTGCAAAGATGTATCGGATCAAGGACTTGTATCCATTATACATAAAGAACTCCTATAACTGAAAAACAAGAAGAGCAAACAGCCTAATTTTAAAAAAGAGACAGCATAGCTGGATATTTCCCAGAGAAGACACACACGTGGCCAGGAAACACGAAAGCTGCTCCACACCAACGATCGTGAGGGGAGTGCGACTCAGAGCCTCAGCGGGACGCCACCTGACAGCCTCGGGGTGGCCGCGGAGGGGCAGGGTGGGGGCAAATCGAGCCCCGGGCGGCTGGCGGGATTGTACCCTGGTGCGGCCACTCTGGGATACAGTCTGGCAGGTTCTTGGAAAGCTCACCCATAAATCTGCCATGTGATCCAGCGGCTCCACTCAGGGTGCGTAACCGAGACACAGGAAACACAGGCTGCACCGAAACCCACACCAAACCTTCCCAGCTGCCCAAAGTGCAGGAGCCCGAACGTCTGCCAACAGAGGAGCCGGGAAACCAGGCGCAGACGCGGTCAGTGAAGTGCCAGCACGACCGTGTGGGTCCCTGCAGCCAAGGACGCGGGTCAGAGACGCAGAGCCAGAGGCCACGAGTGTGGGACTCCACTCATACCAAGTGACCACGGCGGGCACACCCGTGGGAGCCGGGCTGCCGGCGGGCAGCAGGGGTCTTTCTGAGGCGAAGGGAATGGTCTGAAGCAGAACCAGGGGACTGGATGCCCTACTCTGTAACTTTACTGAAAATCTCAGAATCACTTAATACACAAGGATTTTGAGTCATAAAAACGACACTGTAACAAAGTCGTTAAAATAAACTGACTGTGACCGTCTTCACTCCGTGCTGACCTCGGGGGAACTGGTGGACATTAAGCGCCCCAGGATGCTTTACTTCCGGGAGTCCTGCCCCGGCCACCGCACCCTGACCGCCTGGCCGCCAGTTGGTGTACTCGGGGTCCTCTGCCCTGCCGCCAGGCCAGGACACCCCGTCCGCACCAGGCACTCTGCTCACGGGTGGGAAGGGCTCTGGCAGGCCGGCTGCCCAGCCCGTGTCACTGCCCGGCTGACACGATTCCTCAAAATGCAGCCAGACTGGAGATCTGTCCTCCCCTGATGACCCGTGGAGGACACGGGAACTCGCCCCTTGCCAGGCGCAGGGGCAGCCAGCAGTCCTCTGGCCAGAAGCCCAGAGAAGCCACCCACCGTCCTGTGAGCTGTGCGATGGCCGTGGCACACGCACACATCACACACATGCACGCGCACACACACGTGATGCACGTGGCTGGCTCTCGCCAGCAGGGGAATCACACGCCCCTCTGCCAAGGCTCCAGCAATGAGGACAAAACAAAGTCACTGCGGCTGTCCCCGCGCCCGAAGCCGCACGGGGCACCTTGTCCCTAACCCGAAGCACCTGACACCTGCAGTCGTCACCCTGGAGATGCTCACCCTCGGCCACTTCCCCACTGTCCTGGTGCAGCTGAACGCTCAACGTGAAGGAAGAGCCTGGAGCCACGTCCATCACCTCCGGACCCAAAATCACGATCCTCTTGGCTTGTGCTGGGAGAGAGCAGAGCAGAGCGTGGCACAGGTGAACGGGGGGCCACCGCCTGCGCGAGCCCGGGCCCCTGCGCCAGCCTCCCACGGCACAGCCGAGCTTCCCAGGGCACCGCAGGGAGAGGGACCCGTGGCTGTCACACGCGTGGCCGGACGTCCCCCGCACGAGCTACCCCACCCAGTGGCCCGGGCAGTCACTCACATGAGACCGTGACCCCCATGCTGAGGGTCAGCCATGACTTTTGAGCACCTTATTGCAGAACTCGTTACCTGAGAGACCTCAGAGGCCCGCTGAATGCCAAAGGGCCGTGAGTGGCTTGTCAGCGTTCAGGTTTGCACACGGTGGACTGTTCCTGCACACCCGCTGCCTGGCTGGGGCCCCCGCCCGCCCCCCTGCATCTGGCCAGCAGTGCCATGTGTGCCGGGTGGGGAGTGCGGACGCCTGCTGGGGAGCTGGCAGGGCGCGTCCACCCACCGGCCGGACGTGCGGGGCGCCCCATGGGGTCGGAGCAGCCGGGGACGGTGTTCTCAGTGTCTGCTGCCCCCCGTGCCCCCGACCCCCTGAGACTGAGGACGTCCAGCACGGCCCCAGGGTTAGGGCGGCTAAAATCAATCACCCGGAAAGGCTTAGGACAAGACTTGAGTCTGACCGAGGGCGTGCCGGCTAGGAGGGAGCTTGTACAGGCACGTGTGCAGGGCGATGGAGCCTCACGGACACGGTGGGCCTGGACAGCCCTGCTCTGTCGTGGGGTGGGGGGCCAGAGCCCGCCTCAGCTGGCCTAGGCTGTCTCCAGCAGTTGTTGAGACTGTTGGGGGGACGCGAGGACATGTCTTATGCCCCCACCTGGGTCTTCTACACCCGGGGATTCCAACACCCCTCATGTGGGGTGGGCTGGGATCTGGGTCTCTTCCCAACCTGAAGTTACTAAGGTGGCCCCGGTGGACCCTGCTGAAGGCTGGCTCGATCCCCAGAACCCCGGACCCTGAGATGGTGACCTGCGCCGAGGGCAGACCAGTCACAAGTCCTTTGAAACCCGACTGTACTTTTCCTGACGGGGCTGGGGTTTTAGATCCCACTTCATCCAAACACCTCCGACTGAGCACCCCTGTGCGAGTGGCTGTGGCCCCCAGAGGCAGAACTCAGCAGACCCCCACCATGACCCCACGAGAGGACCAGGGGGAGGCGGGGCGGGAGAGGCACCTACCCACTGGGTGGCCATTGATCCACATCCCGCGGTACACGGCCCCGGAGCAGTGGGTCAGGTGGCCCAGGCCGCTGAAGACGTCGCTGTGCCACTGTCCCTGTGGAGAGAGCCGTGTGGACTCAGAGCCCACGGATGACACGCGGGACAGCAGGGGGGGCCCGCGGGACACCCCCTCCTCCAGGTGAGGACCCACCACCCCCAGGATGGGCGGGGAGTCGCGTGGTAACGCCCAGTGGCTCTGCAGTGGAACCTTAAGAAGCCGGGAAGTTTGGGGACAATGGCACACGTGTAAATGGCTCCAAAGGGGGCATTTGGAGCACAAGACTCCTTTCAGTAGAGATTACATTGGTGCGGAGCGGGGCGGAGGGGCCCCACCAGCAACAAGCCCCCTGAGGGGACCTTGGAGCCCACGCAGCGCACCCTCCCCCACTCGGCTGCCCCCAGAAGCGGCCTCGCTTCTCAAACGCATGCACAGCTGCGCGGGGAGAATGTGGGAGAGCGTTTTTGTGGAAAACTTCGAGGTCCTGATGCTATTTTATTTGACGTGAATTACTCCTGTTGGAAGAAAAACCAAGAAGCGCGGTTGGTTCTATGCATTCTTCCGAGGGGGCTAATTGGGCTCCCGCTTCCCTGCCCCACCCTCCCCGCTCTCCCCGTGGGCCGCACGGTCGGTGCCACGCGGAGGGCACTGCCCGAAGGTGCCGTGGGAGGCAGCGCAGCGGAGGCCGGCACGAGGCTCTCCCAGGCCCTGGGGAGGGACCACGAGGGGCCACGAGGCTGTGGCAACGGCCCCTGGAAGCCGCAGCCCTGCAGAACTCCATGGCCCGAGGCCTGGGGGCAGCTTGGAGAGCGAGTTGCTGAGCGGCAGGGCTGCGGGCATCAGACGGCTGGCAGGAGGCCCTGGGCTGCCCGCCAGGGTGCCAGGCTGCCCCCCCGCCCCGGGGAGGCCCAGAAAGCAGAGTCAGCCCCAGGAAGGCTGGGCCCCCCCCTGGTGGTGCTCCCAGGACGCGCAGGGACACGGGTGGCGGGGGTTGTGACCTTGGGAGTGGCTTGCGTGTGCAGGTGACAGGCCCCTGGGTCACGACCAGTGGGCCCTACTCTGTTTCCTGACTCGGGGCGGGGAGGCCCCCACCCCCACCCCTCCCACCCCCGGCAGCTGCGGGGGCCGCCTCTGAACATCGGTGGGCGCCTCAGCCCTGCCCCCAGGGAGGAGTCACTGTGCACGCGTGTCCATGCGTGGGGCCATGTACGCGCCTGTGCTCCCAGGTGTGTCTGCGTGTGAGCATCTGTGTATCCGTGTGCCCGCGTGTGCGGCGGGGTGGTGCTCTCAGCGGGAGGGGCAGTGACCTGGGCCGGAGACAGCAGGGTGTGGGTGCTGGGCTGGGTGCTGTCGTGCGTCAGTGTGGGGACAGCCCTGGGAGGGCGGGGGGCTGCGCGCTAAGCCCTGCCCCGGGGCCTCTGCTGGCCGGGAGGCTTGGGAGTGAAGAAGTCGCTGGGTGGTTTGCGTCCCCTCAGGACACCATCCTCAGGCCCCAGAAGTCACTGGCTCCAACTCAGGCGACAGGACTCTCAGCCTAACAAATGCACACCCCACAGGAGCCACGCCACACCCACCGTCCCCAGCGCCCACCGCGCCCTCTACTTGGAAACCGCGGGGCTCCGTCCCCAGGCTGGCAGGGACAGGTGGTACCGTGGGATGCGGGCAGGCCCAACAGGGGCCCAGACAGAGGGCGGCGGCCACAGGGGGGCTTCAAGAGGGGGCCCCTCGCCTTTCCCCAGCCTCCCTCTGCCCTCGCAGGGGCAAGGCCTGCAGTCTCTGTGCCCACGGCGAGCCCTGGGCAAGCCGGCCACCCGCCCTCACGTTCCAGTCTCCGCTCCCGTCCCTGCGCAGGTGTGCTGGGGGTGGGCGTGGGGGCCCGGGGCCTGGCCACGTGCTCAGGGGCTCTCCTGGCCGGGACGGTGGGATTCATGGTGCAGGAGACCGGCTGCAGAGTTCAGCGTGCGAGCCCTGGCCCAGCCCACGCCGCACCAGTGCCGCCAGCGCCTCCCTTGCTGGCTCCCACTGCGGGGCTCCAGGTGTTCCCACCAGTCGGGCCGCAAGCCCGCCGCACTTCCTAGCGGCCATCCCTTCCTCACCCTCCTGGAGCCCGGAGTCACAGCTCCCATGGACAGACGGACGGACAGATGAACAGACGCTAGTCAGAGACACTCCCTGCCTCCCTCCGGGCGGCCTGGGGGCTCAGCACAGGCTGAGAGGCTCTCTGAGCCTGAGATGGCTGCTGGGCCCGCCATAGCCACCGCGACCACCTCTCGTCCCCCTCTCGTCCCCGCTCTCCCCGCCAAGCTCCCGCACTGCTTTCAGGAGGAAGGCACAGCCTCGGGTCGGCCCGGGGGGAGCGACTGGTGGGCCCCCCCCACACCGAGAGCTGCCGAGGGCGGCCTGGGGGACCGTGCGCCCCACGCTCACTGTGGGCACGTGGCGCTCTGGGCTCACCCTGCACTGTTTTCCCTGGCCGTCCGCAGGCCGCTGGGACCTCTGGGGCGGCTGGGGGTTCACAGCGCTAACGCAGGACTTCCCCGGGACAGACAGGCGCGACGTAACTCGCCCAGCAGCCCGGAATCTTTCCTGATTGATGTTATAAATCATACCTTTGAAAAGTCTGCCCTTTCTCAGCGGACTTGCACCCAAAGCATGAACCAAGACTTACAAAAGTGCCTCACGGAGGAGGTAGGGGGTCCCCCACAAGGAGGGTTGGGGGCACATTCCACGCCCGGCGGGGGCTCCCTCTGCCGCCCCCCGCCCCTCCCTGTCTAGCTGAGGGCTCGTGCACCGCAGGGTGATGCGGGAAGAGGGGGCACGGGGCCGTGTCCACACCACAGACTGGCGGGACAGGGTCCAGTGCTAGGAACGGGTCCTGCGGGACAGCGGTGAGGCACGCCTGTCCCCCCTTCAGTTGCTGGGGTGCCCCCAGGGCCCCGAGGGGCTGCCGCAGACAGTCTCTGCTGGCAGGCCCACCTCTGCACGCCCACGGCTCCCAGGACAGTGGGGTGAGAGACCCCTGGGTACCCCCAGCACGCAGGGCGGGAACAGACCGTGAGATGTGTTTCATTCTCCTCTCTTCTCACGTTCTCACGTTCTCTTGATTCTATTTTCCTTTCTGAGAGATGGGCTACTGTGCTTCTCCAACTGCGTGCCCCCCACGCCCCCGGCACACGCCGAATGTCCAGTCTGGCACACAGGCCACGTCCCGCCTCTAGCCTCCCCCGCCCCAGGCACCAGGGTCTGGCCACAGCAGGAGGGCCCAAGGCCCCGACTCCGGGCGGTATTCTGACAGCCTCCCCCATTGCCACACCTTGGAGCTGGAGCTGGTGACCGCTTTCCTGGAGGTCACAACCTTGTAGACCAGCAAGGGGTGGCCTGGGGTCGGGTCACATATGCGGATGTGGCCCCGGGCCACCGGCCTGGGCCCTGTGACTGCCCAGGGGCCGCAGCTGGGGTGGCAGTGGGGACACAGGCCGGCGTGTCGGGGGCTCATCCATCTCCCCAGCAAGAGCTGTAGGCTGTCGTGTTTGATCTCCACGACCTTGGCCATGAGTTCCTCGGATTTCAAGGTGTGCTCTGTGGCTCTCGCTGCCTCTCCGAGCCTGTTTCTGATGCCTGCTGCCCCGTGAGCTGCGCCGAGAACACGGCCGGGCGCTGGTTCCCACGACAGCTCGGGCAGCCCGGACCCCTCCTCCCGGGCGTGCGCGAGCAGACCCAGACGCTCCGGCTGTCCCGTGTGCGGGGGACTGCACGCCTGCAGTCGGGGCCCCGCATTCCTGGGCTGTGAAGGGTGGCCTGGGGACATAAAGGCCACTGGCGTCCCGAAGACACGCAGGAGAGGGCAGCGGAGGCTGGGAGCTGCCAGCAGGTGAGGACGCACATAAGGCCGGCCACCTGCTCCGTGCGGCAAGCAGGTGTGCCAACCGGCAGGCCTCCCTCTGGGAAAGCCAGCATGAAAAACACAGCCGGCGTGGGCGGAGCGGTGCTCAGGGGCAGTCCGGAAGCCGGCAGCTGCTGACGGGGACCACCCTGCAGACGCACAGGTAGGGACCGCTCCGCTGTGCGAGCAGTCCCCGAGGTTCCCCAAGAGCTCAGGTCTGCTTCCGTTCCGTGGGGGACCTGACTCGCCTCCACGGGCGTGGCACCGGCTCCCGGGCTCCATCAGGGATTCCTGAATGCTGCTGCTCTTGGAGGGGCTGCCCTGTGCCCGCGGGGGTCACCGTGCTGCAGCCGTGTCCCCGGGAGGAGCTAGTCAGCTTGCCGCCGCTGGGCATGGCCACCCCCAGGGCCTGTGGAGGTGGTCCAGTGGCTGCAAGCCGGGAGCCCAGGGGGCAACCCACACAGAACCTTCCAGGGGTGGCAGGGGCAGGAGACGCTCTTCCCGAGACGAGCCAGCTGCAACCACTGGGCCCAGTCCTGCCCGCGCGGCTCCCATCTCGGGAGAGAGAAGCTGTTCTGGCTTTGGGATACGTTGTTTTATGTCCTGACGGAAGAGGCTAGAACATGATGTTCAGGAGTGGACTTTTCCTGGGACTAACTTTTTAAAGTTACCAGTCTCCACCAGGCCTGGACAGCCTGGTGACAAGGCAGTAAGCACCGTGGGGCAAAGGCGCACTTGCCACCTTGGGAGGGAGACTTGGCCGCGCAGGGCGGGGCGGGGAGGCGGCCCCCGTGCTCCACGAAGCCCTGAGCGCGCCTCTGCAGGTCCCCACCCCTCCTGGAGCATCCCCTTCTCTGGGTCTGGCAGGTTCCCTGACGTGGTCAAGGGACAGCTTGGTCACCATTGTCTAGTCTTTGAGGAAATAAAACGACCTCAAAACTAAACAAAAATCAGAAGCTGGTAGGTCTGTGGCAAGGGGGAGCCCAGGGCAGCTTTCTGGGCAGCTGGGGGTTGAAGAGGGTGGGGGCGGACACTCCCTGGGAAGAAAGTAAGAGGTGGATGGGTCCCGCCACACCCGTAGGCACAGGGTGGCTCATGTGTCCCGGCTGCACGTGACAAAGCCTGTGCTCTCTGGGTGACAGCAGCTGTCAACGCCGGGAGCCCAGCCAAGGGACATGCTGGCAAGTAGGGTGAGGCCGGGCAGAGGAGCCCAGCAAGGATGGAGGGAGGCCACATCCCTCGATGGCGGCAACTGCCAGTGCTGGCTTGTGCACAGCGCCGGGACACGTGGGGACCTGTCTTCAAAACCAGGAAGGACAAGTGCAGGCGAGGGTGTGGACCGATCGGAACCCATGTGGGAGCGGCGGGGGGTCCCCAGAAACCGAGCGGGGAGCCACCACGCGGTCCAGAAGCTCCTCTTCTGGGTGTTCGCCCCGAAGGCCGGACGCAGGGGCTGAGAGCCGTGTGCCCCCCACGTTCACGACGGCCTTGCTCACAAGAGCCAAGCGGGGCAAGCGGCCCCGGGTCCATCGCTGGACGGACCGACGTGCAGAACCGGGTCCCCCCGTGCGGTGGACTGTTGTCCAGCCTCAGGGAGGAGGGGGCACGGGCAGAGCTCGGGGACTTGGTGCTCAGCGAATGAGCCAGTCCCAGGGGACAGGTCCCGTGGGGCTCCCCGCCCGCGGTTCCTGCCGGAGTCAGACCGCGGAGACACAGAGTGGCGGGCTGGGCGCCACAGCTCCGGGGCTCGTGTTTCCGGGGCAGACGTCAGTGTGGGAGATGGAGCCTTCTGGACGGTGGGGACGGGCGCACGACAGTGCGAATGTGCTTCGCGCCCCTGCGCGCTCCCTTGGCGCTAACAACCGCGAACTCCACGTCAGGCGTATTTCACGATATATAGAGATGTTTTTAAGGGAGGCCGACTGTTCGTCCAGTGAGAGCCCAGGGCTCGGCCGCGCCCTCCCGGGAGCCGCGCCGAGGGGCAGCGCCCAGCTCCCTCCCGCGCCGCCGGGTCTACGGCTGACCCTTGACAACCGGAGCTGGAGGTCAGGCGTGAGGTGTCCCTTTAGGTCGGAGAGTCCCACGCCGGCCCCGGGAGCCTGTGCCTTCCCCATCGGCCAGGCCCGGCGACAGACCGCGAGCGAAGTCTCCCCAGGGGCTCCGGAATGCGTGCTGGTGGCCGTCGGTGTGTGTGCCGTGTCCCAGGTCGCCGTGTGGCTGCAGCCTGACCCTGCTGCTCTCCTGGGTGCGGCCCTTCTCCACGCACCCCGTCTGCACGGTCCTCTGGAAGCTGGTTTAAAAAGTGGCTGCAGGGGGCCCCTGGGTGGCTCAGTCGTTAAGCGTCTGCCTTCCCAGGGTCCTGGGATCCAGCCCCGCATCAGGCTCCCTGCTCAGCGGGGTAACCTGCTTCTCCCTCTCTCACTCCCCCTGCTTGTGTTCCTCTTCTCACTGTGTGTCTCTATGTAAAATAAATACAATTCCAAAAAAAAAAAAAAAAAAGCCATAGACCTCTTCACTTAAAGCTTCCATTTAAAAAACAAAAGCGGCTGGAGGGCCGGGGAATGCTGCGAGGGACCCCCGTGCCTGCTCGACCTCCGGGCCCTGGCTGTGGCCGGGGGCTGCTCCCACAGACACTGCGGGCACCCCGAGGACGGGTGTCCCAGCTAGTGCTCAGAGCTGCAGGCGGCGGGACAGTTGTCCGAGGTCCTTGGGCACAAGGCTCTGGAAGGCTGGGGGGTTGCCAAGCAAACGGCGATGCAGGCGTCTGCACCTGGGGGAAGACGGGGCTGGAGGACCAGCCTTCCACGTTCACTCACGCGGGAAGCGCCCCCCGTTGAGGACACGCCACCTCCCTCGATGGCATGTGGGGTCCTGAGGTCTGCAGGCTGGGACGGAGCAGCCCGTGACACCGAGGGGCGACTGTCCCGGTGAACGTCTCCTCACTTTTCGGGGGGGCAGCCTGCCGGCAGGAGCGACACCCCAGGGCGGCTGGGTCTGAAATCGCGCTCCAGCTCAAGTCGGAGCAAAATGCCTCCCAAGTGGGAGAAGCCCCTTGTAAGGCCGGCGGCGGGGGCTGCACTGCTGGCGGGGCTGGGCTGCCCCCTGGTGGAACGCTGGGCAGGCGGTGGGCGCCCCGGGTCGGCCTGGGGTGTGGAGGGCGGCTGCCCTTGCCCCGTCCCCTGGGGGCTGAACCCTGACGTGCTGGGGAGGCCTGAGCGGGGGTGGGGGTTGGGGGGGCCCAGGGAGCAGACGCGGCCTTGGAGTGAGCCCTGCAGGCGGCGGAGGGGCCGAGGGCCAGAAAAGCTCCAGGAACAGGGCAGGGCCAGGGGCTCCGAAGGACGAGGGGCTTCTTCCGCTGGCCCCATCCGGCCATGAGGAGACCCACCGGGGTCGGAGGCCGTGCCAGCCGCCCCCAATCTCACTCGGGCTCCAGGGCGGACCTCCCCGCCCCCCCTCTGGGCCTGTGTCCTCATCCATGAAGTGGGGAGAACGGCTGAGACCAGAGGCCGGTGCCTGTGGTGTGAACCCGCCCGCGTCCACCCCAGCCCCTCGAGGGGTGGTCTGCACGTCTGCGGGGACTGCAGCTGTGGCGCAGCCCGCCCCCCCCGGCCTCCCTCCCTTTGCAGCTCTGGAGAGCCACGGCTGGTCCCATGAGAAGGGACGGACGGCCCCTCGCGGAGAAGCAGCAGGGCGGCGGTGACACGGACGTGCACGGGGGACACAGGCCCTTGCTGCCCGCCCTGACCGAGGCCGGGGTGCGGCCTTCCCCAGGCCGAGCATGTGAGACCAGCGGGCAAGGCCGCCACGGGGGGGCCGTCCGTGTCCTGGGCCCGCGTGGGAGCACTGCTGCGCGGGGCCCCACGGGCCAGGCCAGGCCTCCAGCTGCCCCCTCGGGTGCCCTGCCAGCCGCTATCTCGGCGACGCCGCCAGCCCTCAGTTATCTCCTCGCGGCCCCAAAGCCACTCTTCCCGGCGGCTCCGTGCCGCCGGAGCTGGACCCCTCGTCGTCTCTCCTGGCCGCCTGAGGCGGTCTCGGCGGCAGCAGGCCTGGCGCTAACGGCGTGTGGGGCAGCACTCGGCCTCCCGCGGCCCCGGATTCAGGGGGCGCATCGCAGCCACCGTGGCGAAGTCCCTGCACACCACGAGTCCCCCTTCCCGAGGAGCCGGCTGCACGGACTGGCCCCAGGTCCATCTTTGGAGGCGTCTGCGGGGCCTTCCACGGGGCGACCATTTCCACGGTAACGTGCAGGCGCTGTTTCTGTCTCCCCACGGGATTCTGCTTCCGGCACCGCTGCCCTCTGATGCTCATGAGGGTCCCAGACCCAGAGGTCCTCCTTGCTTCTCCTCTTGCCTTTGCCTCGACGTGCAACCTGCTAGCAAGGCCGGTGTCTTCACCTCCAAACCCCAAGGCTGTTCTCTGTCCCCTCCCGTCTCCTGACGGCCGCAGTGCCCCCCGAACATGAACCGGGGGGACCTTCACCCGCAGAGATCAGACCACCACTTCCTCCCAGCGCTTCCTGTGACCCCTGCAGTCTCTCTCCAGCCTCTGAGGCTCAGGGTCTTCCTGGACCCCTCCTGGACCTCCCGCCTGGCCATGCCCTGGCCCTGCTGCCGCTGGAGCATCCTTCCCGCCCTGCCCTTGTTCCCCGGGGCCCATTTAGGCCTCAGCTCACAGAATGACACAGGAGAGAGGACGGCCGGGCCCGTGGCCACCCGGCTGCCTGCGGGGCCAACAGGGCGACTCCCCACTCCCGCCACCGACCGCGGCAGGAGCCGGCCCCTGCTCTGTTTGCTCCCAGCTAGGCATGCAGCCAGCGTCCAGTAAGAAAACTGAATGATGGATTCTGGGGTCCCGGTGAGGTCTCCCCCCGCCCCCGCTTGTGCACCTGCCCCCTCACCCCGGTCAGACCCGAGGGGTACGGCCCGTGCAACACGGTGGGGTGGGCATCCTCGTCCATGTCCCCATGTCATCGAGGAGGTCATTTCTCATCAAAAATGCTTCCCTGGCCCCGAGGGCATCCTCAAGGGACCAAGTGTCACCCCGTTCCCACAGGTGACACTGCAGGTAGGGGGCATTGCAGGAGCCAGACAGGGAAGTGTTAGCCGGGGCCCTTCCCTCACTTCCTCATCAGCAAGCGGGGCAGCCACCTTCCCTGGCCTTCGGTGGGGGAAGGGGGAGCAGCACCGAGGTGCCCCACGGGGACGCCCGGGTGGCAGCAAGACCCCAGCAGGGCCCCCGAGAGCCTGGGGTCCTGCCGCGTTCGCAGGTACCTCGTAGGTGGAGCCGTCGGCATGGCAGAGCACCCCGTGCCCCTGACGCTGGTCTCGGACCCAGTCACCGTGATACCTGTCACCGTTCCTGGGGACACAAACACAGGGGCTGCGCTCAGACCACGGAGGGCCAGGTGGTGGCGCTGACTCAGCCCTGCCCCTCCGGCCGGGGCTCAGCACGCGCCACCGGGACCGAGGCAAAAATAGGCCCCGAGCAGATGGCGCGAACTCGTGCCTTGCCAGGGCCTGCTGCGGACGGGCAGGCGGCCTCGGCGCTCGGCAGGGGTGATGGCAGCGGCCCCCGCCCGGCCCCCGGGTGTGGAAGGCTCAGAGAAGAGTCGCTGTGAACCCACACGTGCCCACGGCGGCACCGTGCGCGGCAGGCCCACCGCATCCTGGGGCGCCCAGGAGAGCCCCCGCCGGTCACCCTCCTGCCGCCCGAGCCTCCTCGAGCTGTTTGCCAGGCAGAGTCAGGTTCTACCAAACTCGCGGTGACCAGGATCAGGAGTCCAAGCACAGAGTCCCAGCACAGAGTCCCGAGTGCTGCAGGCGCGGCCAGGGCCGGGTACTCACCGGAAGACCATGTGCCCCCGGCCGTGCCGCTTGTTGTTATGGAAGGACCCCCAGTAGGCCTGTCCGTCCTGATCCACTAGGTGCCCGTGTCCTAGAAAGGGAGCCCAGGGCAGCCAGCGTCACCTCCTGCCTCCCGTCGGGGGCCCCTGCTCCCCTCCCAGGGTGGCGGTAGATCCAGAGGAAAGCTGGGGTCACCGTGGCTCCAGGAACCAGGCCGCCCTCCCAGGCCGGGGGACCCCCGAGGAAGACACGGCAGCTGTGACTTGGGGTGGCACCGGCGACTGTCATGCCAGTGAAAGTGCTTCTGGTGTCCAGCTCTCAAAGGCACTGTGCGAGTGTGGGAGGGGCGCCCCAAAGGTCCCCCAGGCCCCAGCATCTGAGGCTGCAGCGCCCGTCTGGCTGGGGCCGCCCCACAGCTCTGCTGTTGCGTCCGTCCGCGGGAGACTGTGCCTCCCAGAGACAGCGGCAGCGCTGGGCCTCCAGCGACCGACTCGGAGGCCCCCGGTCTAAAGGCCAGAGGACGGGGCAGCTGCAGGGTCCCAAGTGGAAGGTCTGACTTGTGGTTTCAGCTCAGGTCGTGATCTCAGCAGCATGAGATCGAGCCTCATGTCAGGCTCTGCGCTGGGTGGGGGGCGTGTTTGAGATTCCCTCTCTCCCTCTCCCTTCCCCCCTCCCCTGCTGGCATGCCCCCCCCAAAATAAACAAATCCTTAAAAAAAAAACAAAGGCCAGAGGACACACGTGTGAGCACAGGGCTCCGTCGTGCGGCTCGGGACCACTCGGAAGTTCGTGTGCAGCTCCCTGGGCAGTGACCCTGGAAAGGCACTGTCAGACCCTATGGCCGAGTGGCTCGCCTCTGGCGGCTGCTCTTCAGAAGAGGGAGCACTTCGGTCTCCGGGCCGCCGGGGATGCCCACCGCCCCATCCCCCCCAGGGCAGAGTCCACGTTCTCCCCAACTGTGCCCTCCAGACTCGCTTTGTCCAGCAGCTTGTCCTCAGAGGACCTGCTGTCTCTCGCCCACCCTGGGCCCAGGGCCCAGGACCCACCAGCCCTGCTCGAGCTGCTGGGGCCGCCACGGTAGGGGCGACCCCACATGGGGCCAGAAGCCTTGCCTGGCCGAGCCAGGGACATGCAGCTGAGCCCCGGACTGTAGGCGAGTCATTAAATGGCAGTTTTTCGAGCTGCTAGATTTTAACCACAGCAGTGAATTGATGGGCGCCCTACGGTCTCAGCCGCAGCAGGCCGGGTCCCCAGACCACGGCCCCCACACGGAACTGCAGCCAACGTGGTTCTGGGGGCAGAGAGAACAGCACCTCCAGTCCGGCCGGGTGGACGTCAGATCTCGGGGAGGGGGACTGGGGCCCAGGGCTCCCCACAAAGTACCCTGCCACACTTGGCAAGCTCCTGTGGGTGTCAGACCTTCTCTCAGGCCGTGGGAGAGCTCCCCTTCGTAATGTCCGCCAGCTTTGTACTTGATGACGCCGTGTCCCTGAGGCTCTCCCAGGACAAACTGTCCAGAGTAGGTGTTCCCTGCCGCAGACGAGGAGAGGGGCAGGTCCGGGGTTAGAGCGGCTCCGGCGTGCCCTGTGGGTCCACAGCCACACCCCTCCCACCCCGATCAGCGGGGGCCATTCTGGAACACGTGAGAGGGTCTCTTTATCCCCCGTTTCCTTGGCTAACTGGAGAAAATAGGATTAGGTGGGTTTGGTCCTGCCCTCGTGGTTATTGTGGGGGCGTGCGACCCCCCCCCCACAGTGGGTGGGTGCAGACCCCCTCTCGGTGGCATCCAGGTGCCCGAGGGCAAAGGCCTCTCTGGGTCAGAATCTGGGGGTGACTTCTCCATGTGCAGCAGCCACCGTGCTTGCCTGCGAAGGTCCGTGAGCGGCTGTTCCGGCCCTAGGCCGGCATGCTGCTGGGGTGGGGTACATGATGGAAACCAGGGGCCCACATTCACAAGTGGGGGTGCCTCCTGCATCCAGAAGCCAGGGACACCTTGTCCTGGAGACAGTTGACGAGGAAGGAGTCGGCACGCCCGCACCTGTCCCCACTGCTAACCTGACGAGGCCCAGAGCCGGCAGCCTTCCCCCGTGATCTCCCCATCCACAAACTCGCCTTCGTAGTAACTCCCGTCTTTAAACAGCAGCTTCCCCTGGCCTGGGGAAAGAAATCACGATGTGAAGTCCGACCGAAGTCGGAGGAGCCCCTGCTGTCCACGTGTGGCGGGACTCGGTTCTCCAAGGGAAGGCCTGGGCTTGGAGGCTCTCAGGCCCGTTTGGCTCTGCCTGTGGTCCCACGCCTGCTCTCTGCAAACGGACCCACATACATGTTTCTTGATAAAAACACTCTGAAAACATGACTAAGAGCTGCTGTCTCAGCTGGGATGCCAGCAGGGCCATCCAAGTGCAGGGAGATCCCACCCCAACCTCTTCAGAGGCGACACGACAGTCACCTGGCCCCCATGAGCACCAGGGCCAGAAGAAACGGAGTCTGTGGACACAGGGCAGCACTCAAGAAAACACTCAAGAAGGGGGAGCCGTGGGGCACCTGGGTGGCTCAGTCGTTAAGCGTCTGCCTTCAGCTCAGGTCATGATCCCAGGGTCCTGGGATCGAGCCCCACATCGGGCTCCCTGCTCGACGGGAAGCCTGCTTCTCCCGCTACCGTTCCCTCTGGCTGTGTTCCCTCTCTCGCTGTGTTTCTCTGTATCAAAATAAAAAAAAAAAAAAGAAGGGGGAGCCGTGCTGTCCAGCCCAGGCTCTGGCAAGGGCCGCAGACGGGACCCCTGTGCCCCGCCCGCAGGGAGAGCAGCAGAGTGTCAGACAACAGCAGACACAAAAAGAGCTCATATAAGAAAATGCTGAAAAACCAATTCTCCAGGAGAAAAACAGGCAGAGGACATGAGCAGACAGAAGCCCCAGACAGACATCAGACTGTGTGAGCGTCAAATGGGAAAGTCTGGGCAGCTCACGCTTGGTACTTCCTTTTAACGCTGAGACTTTCTACAGAAGTCTAAGCTAAAAAAGTTTTTTGTTTAAGTTCAGTCTAGGTAATGCACACCGAACTATGGGTTACGGGGTGGAACTTAGTCATTCATCAGTCGCATACGACGTCCAGTGCTCATTCCATGAGCTGCCCTCCTTGATGCCCACCCCACCCGCCTCCCCTCCACCAACCCTCGGTTTGTTTCCTAGAGTGCAGCATCTCTTAGCGTTTGCCCCCCTCTCTGTTTTACTGTTATTTTATTTTCCCCTCCCTTCCCCTGTGTGGGTCTGTTTCGTTTCTTAAATTCCACATGTGAGTGAAATCATCTGGTGTCCGTCTTTCTTAGGCTGACTTATTTTGCTTCGTATAATACCCTCTAGTTCCTTCCACGTAGTTGGAAATGCCAAGATCCCATTCTTTTAGGTGGCTGAGTAGTAGTCTCCACTCCTCTGTCACGGGCGTCTGGGCTCTTTCCATTGTTTGGCTGTTGTGGACATTGCGGCTATAAAGGTTGGGGTGCAGGGGCCCCTGTGGATCACTGCGTTGGTATCCTTTGGATAAATACAAAATTGGGTAATCCCTTACCCATCAAAAATCAACCACAAAGGCAGCTTTCACTGTGGCAAAGACAGACGGACAACCCGGGGAGGATTTCTGAGTCGGGGCCTGCCCCGCCCAGTGTGCCCCAGAGCCCGCGGGAAGGCTGCCGGCCGAGGGGCCTCCCAGGGCCCCCGGGATATCTCGTCCGGTGAGCTCTGAAGAACGCTGCAGGGAACGGCCTTTCCCGGGCACCAGTGAGAGGGGCTGTGCGGGCCCGGGGCCCAGGCTCCCGAGGACAGGGGCGTCGGTGCGCTGTGGCGGCCCTGGGAACGGGCCGTGATTTCTCACCGTGTTTCTTCCCTCCTTTCCACTGCCCTTCGTACCGAAAGAAAGAATTCGGGTACACGTAGACGCCGTAACCTGAATATCGGAGAGAAGACGGACGGGTGAGCCCGGGGCCCGGGAACCGTGGCGCCCGGCTGACACCCAGCGAACCCTCGGGCGGGGCGCAGGGCGCGGGCGCGGGGCCCCGGAGGCGGTTGAGCGGCAGGCGCCAGCCCCGCTAGTGCTCTGCGGGATCCACCAGCGGCCTCCCGCCCCCTCGGGGCAAAACCCACACTCACACCCCAGGGGACGGCAGGGCACCCACCCCCAGCCCCGCGTCCACCGCGCGACGTGGGCCGCGTGGCGTCCCCGGACTCCTGCGTCTGCCACAGACACGCCGGGCTCTACTCCCGCACGGTTCTTCGGGTCCACGAGCAGGGCCCGCCCAGCGTCCGAACGGCGCGTCCGGGCTCTCGGAACCCCGCCCGCGGGGGCGCCCCCTCCCAGGGTCTGGGCGCCGGCGCTCCCCGGGGGCTGCCGGCTGGGCTTGGGGCCGAGAGCGCGCGGCTGCCGCGGGGGCCCTGCCCGTCGCCCCCCGCATCGCGGACGGAGACCCGGCCCCGGCCTGCAGCCATTACCGTCCCGCGGCGGCCGCCTCGGTGGGTCCTGGAGCGGCTGCCCGCCGCTCGGGTTCCCTCCGCCTGCGGCTGCCATCTTGCCGCTAGGAGTTTCCTTGGCAACCGCAAAGCTCCCCTCCATAGGCCCGTGGACCAGACCCTGGGCGACAGCAATCTCTGGACTGGAGTTGTGCCGGCCCGGAGCCCGTAGACGCACAGACGCGTGCGCAACACGGCGCGTTTCCTCCACGACGCCACTTCCGCTTAAGGGACCGCCCCGCCAACGGCCCGGGCACCCCGCACCGGAAGCGGAAATGGTTGGAGGCTCTCGGCTCCGCCCCGACGGCCATCTTGGAGGCCCTGGAGGCGGTGCCGCACAGCTCAGAGCGGAAGTGCTCGGCTGGCCCGTCCCGACCGTGCGAAGCGCCGGCGCGGCCGCCTGCCCGCGTCCTCCTTCCCGCGGCCCTCGGAGACCGCGCTCGGCCGCAGGGAGCGGCGAGGTGCCGGCGGGCGGCGGGGCTCCGGGCGGGCGGGGCTAGGCGCGGGGCGGGAGCCGGGCGGGCGGGGCGGCGGGCCAGGCCGGGCGGGGGCCGGGGTCGCGGGTCCCGGGCCCCCCCAACCCCCCGGGGCGCGCAGGGCCCGCCCCCCGCCCCCCCCCCCCACCGCGGGCGCGGCCCGGGAGGGGTCGGCTGCCCACCCCCGGCTCCGGTGCTGACGTGCGCTCTTCCTGGTCGGTCCTCGGTCGCCGTGGGGCCGTCCGTCGGGTTGGGCGGGAGTTGGGTTGCTCAAGGTGATCTCTGGGGACGCTGCAAATTACGGTCGCGGAAGCCGAAGTTCTCCAGGCCGATTTTGCACCCGGCGGTGCTCCCGCGCCGGGATCGCACAGCCCACGCCGCCCTCGCCCGAGAGCCGTGTTCGGGGCCCCGCTCCCTCGCGTCCTCAGAGTAGAGGCGGCCTGCGCGTCCCGAAGTTTCCCCGAAGATCGTTCTTCTCAGTAGGGTTGGTCTCGCCCTTGGCGGGGGTAGAGCCCCCGTGAGCCGGCAGGGTCCTCGGTGGCTGAGACCCCGCTCCTGTGGGGCGCCGGGGGTGACCCCGGCCAGGTGCGCTGCGGTCAGGCCCGGTGGGACCTCCAGGGCGGCTGTGCTACGAACGAGTGGGTGACGTCTGAGGGGCACTTCGGCGGAGGGGACAAGCTGCCCAGCCCCGGACCTGGGAGGGGCGGGGAGGAGGGGCGAGGCGGGGAGGGCCCGGATGCCGGGCCGCCGGCTGTAATCCTGCCAATGCCTGCGCGCTGTTTGAGGGGGGCCCACGCTGGGGCGAGTGGGGCCCGGACTAGGCACGTGGAGAGTTTTGCACGCGGTGTTGGGCACGACGGTCAGGGTCTGTCCGTGGAATGGTTTTAGTTTGCTGTTCACTCTGGTGCGCGTGTGGCCGCATGGAATAGTTAGATCGGACAGCTGACTGGCTGACCGCCCGCTGCGTAGGGGCCTTTTTAGGTGCAGGGTGTAGCGGTGGTCCAGACACGGTCAGAAGTGAGGGCTACTCGAAGTAAAGACAGCGCGGTGTGACCTGGGCACTGGTGTCGGGCGGCCTCTCTGCAGAAGGAAGGGGCTCGGAGCGGCTGGTGCGAGGCCGGCCGGCTCTGGGGCTCACACAGCTGACGCCCCCAGAGAAGCCTTTGAGGGGGCACCGAGGTGCTGTCACCCTGTTTCGCAGATTGGAATGAGGGGTCGCCCGGGCCGTCCTGCTGGAAAGTGACCGAGCTGGGCTGTAGGAGATCGCTTGACGCCAGCGTTGGCTTGCTTCCTGTCACCGTGACCGTCTCCTCGAGCCGTGGGGGCCGCGGAGCGACGGGCCGGCTGACGTGGATGATTTCTGCACCTTCGAAGGGAGCAGACCTCTCTAGCTGCAGTGCCTGCTTCCAGGGCTCCCCAGGCGTGTCCTAATAGTGCTTTTCCTGCCTCCGTTCGAGTGAAAGTGTTGTACTGGTGAACGCTTGCTGATGAGAAAGTGGAAGAAGAGAAAATTTGTGAGGATCCCCGGGATGAGGAGTATTAGTGCGGGAGCTTTCTGCTGGCCTGGCTTCGGCCATGGGATCGCGCCGTCATCTAGCCCCTCTTAAAATGGGAAAGCGCACCTCCTAAAGAGCCAGGGCCCGGGGGCCGGAATTCATTGGCTCGGTTCAGTCTTCTGTACTTCCTGTGTCTCTCGCGAGGACAAAGGGCGCTTCCCCATCACCTCCTTGACACGCCCTCTGCCCACCCGACGTTACACTGTCACAGTTGCACCTGTAACGCAGACTTGATGCCGCTCGGGTGGTCTTAACAGCTCAGCTGTGATGGAAAGTTTTCCACTTGAGGTCAAGGGTCACTCGAGCCTGCTGAGTTCATCTCAGAAAGAGGATGTTCTGAGCACTCGCTGTGAGGCTGTGGTGGAGAAGCAGGCGTGACCCGGGGCAGGCGTGGGTTCAGCCCGCAGCCCTGTGGGAGCGGGGCCAGCCCGTGGGGCCACTGCGGCCGCTGTGAGTCTCGCGGGCCTGCGTGCATGGGAAGGCCTCTGTGTCCGCGAGCGCCGCTGGCCGGGTGAGGACCGGGGGCTGTGCGGCCACACAGCTCGGGGGCCTCGCACACGCACGTGGAGCCGGGTCGGTGTCTGCTGGGGAAGGTGCTGCCCGCAGGTCTGGGGGGCAGCGGCGAGCCTTCCCGGGGCGTCGTCACCAGCACCTCAGTCGTCTGCTTTGGGCGGCAGTGTGCTCGGATAGAGAGGCTGAGGTCCGGCAGAGCAGCTCCTGACCTTGGGCGGGTGGCTTGGAGTGTGCGAGACTCTCGTCCTTAGTGACATGGGGTGAATAAGCTCACGCGCTTATCTGGGTTCTCATCAGCCAGTGCTCCCGGAATCCACAGCAGCATGTTGAACTAGTCAGGAGCAGATAGGATCAATTCCACTCACAGACGACAAACTGTGGCACGGATGGTTGGCTCCCGCGCTGGGAATCGGGTGGCGTTTTCCTGTTCTCCGAGTGGAGGACCGGCCCTGACACCAGGTCTTGCATAGCTGGCTGCCCGTGCCCCGGGGAGCGGCCTGGACAGAGCTCGGGCCTGGGCCCAGAGAGAGGGGCTGCTGGGGGGAGCCCTAGGAATACACCGGAGGGACACATGGATGCAGTAGCCTGTGGTGTGGACCAGCCCCAGGGAAGGTGTGTCCACAGGACTTCACGGTCAGCAAGGGCAGCTCCTGAGGACCAGCGGGCGGCGTGCGGGCCGGGTAACATCCGTAGGAACAGAAGTCCACCCAGTGCTGCCTTGCGTGTCACGCACCGTCCTGGCTCTCCACCGGAGTCCCTCCCTCCCTCTCTCTCTCTCTTTCAAGATTTTATTTGTTTCAGACAGCGTGTGTGGTGGTGGGGTGGGCGGGGGGGGGCGTAGGGAGAGGGAGAGAGAGTCTCAAGCAGACTCCCCGCTGAGTGCAGAGCCTGACGAGGGGCTCCCGTCTCCCCACCCTGGGATCACGGCCTCAGCCAAAATCACGAGGCAGATACTGAACTGACTGAGCCCTGCCGGCGCCCCTCTTGCTTATTTCTTCTTCCCGGACAACTCGTGGCAAAGACACCCAGGAAGAAGTAGTGAATACTGAAGACATTTGCTTGATCGTGTTGCTGAAAATGGGGCAAAGTGACGAGACCCTTAAACGTTTTCATTTAAAGTGTTTTGTATGTTTTTCAGTTACAGAATGTCCGAAGGTGACAGTGTTGGAGAGTCTGTCCACGGGAAACCTTCTGTGGTCTACAGGTTTTTCACAAGACTTGGACAGGTTGGTTTTCTTGCGGATAAACTGAAGAAGTGACTTGGTGAACACATGAACCCAGTGAGAGACGGTCGACCTTGGGACGTTTTCCTGCGGGGTACCGGGCGCTAGCCGCTCGCTTTCGCCAGCATCAGTTTAACTTTCCCCTGCTGCGAACGGGCTCGCCTCTGTGTCCTTCTCTAAAGGGCCAGACAGTGGGTTAGGCCTTGGAGGCCACCTGTGTTCTCTGCCATACGCTTATTTTCTGGTTTTTTGTCCCCCAGTGACCTTTAAAAACATGAAAACTCTTCTTAGCTCCTGGGCAGCACGAGGTGGTGGCGGCCACTGTCGTGTGCTTGCCGTCTTCTCTCCGGGCCACTGCCTCCCCGTGCCCTGGCCCAGCGCCGCGCTGACCCGGGGGTACCTGTGGCCGTGCTGAGGCCCGCCGCCGTCAGCACTGCCTGAAGCTACGTTCAGACGCTGAGTCCGGAAGTCTGATTCCGTGAACAGTCGCGTATACTGATGTTTGGGCTTAGAGTTAAAAACTGTATGTTCTTAAAATTAAAAAAGAACGTTTGGAGAAGTTCATAATTATTGAAGGCCAGGTGGTGAGTGCTTTTGCTTTGATGAACGGTTGAAATTTTTCATACAAAATTAAGAATTTAAAAGTTAACTACAAAATTAAAGTTAGCACATGCCTGCTAATTACGTGTGCTTGCACCCACGTACGTGCATCCGTGGGTAATAACCAAGGATTCCTTCTGGAAACTCCATTCTTTGTGCCCTCCACACCCGAGCTCCACACCTGCCAGAGATCAGGCTGTGGCTGACATTTGAGCAGAGGCTGGGGCCGTCGGGGCCGCCGGGCAGGGCAGAGCCGGGCAGGGCTGGGCGGCTCCGGGAGGGGCGGGACTCACAGACTGAGCCCCAGGTGAGGTCCCCATGTTCTTCGTGCTCTCGGGGTAAAGTTAGGTGACCTTATGACGACCCCTCAGGCTGATGCTCTAGGATCGTCTGCTGTGAGAGCTTGTTCTGTACTAGTTTTGCTTCGGGGGTGGGCCCGTTTCAGGGATTTGGGGTCATCGCGGTCACCGCTTTGTGCTGTTGACTTAGTCCGAAGCTGGTGCTCTCGGGAAGTGTGCTCTCAGGTCCACAGCACGTGTAAACTCCTGTCTTTCTAGATCTATCAGTCCTGGCTGGACAAGTCCACGCCTTACACAGCCGTGCGATGGGTGGTGACCCTGGGCCTGAGCTTCGTCTATATGATTCGAGTTTACCTGCTGCAGGTAGGTGTGGGCTGGGAGCCGAGCCCCTGCCGTCTCCACGCTGTCCACACGTGGCTCTGGCTGGGACGTGAGTTTTCCCTCTGTGTCTGGAGCAGGAGGGTTCCGGGTGGCAGGGCGCAGCCTGGCTGAAATTGGCTTCGAATTGACCATAATCGTCGTTAGATTGTTGCTGTTTGAGTGGGAACTGGGTCCATCCTCTACTGGGAAGAGTGACTCGGAGACCTCGGTAGAGGGGTGCGGGTGGCGTGGGGACGCAGTTGTCCTCTGAGCCACGTCTGCCCTGCTCTGGCCACGGGCATTGCTCTGCGGCCTGAAGCCCCCTCGGCTCTCCACATCCTGTCTGTAGTTTGCGTTCTTGGAAAGTTCGAAGGCAGAAGGATTTCCTGTTTGTGCACATTTTTTAGGCTTTTAAAATTGATAATGCAGTGCATTCTGTGCTAATAGGATACACCTGACACTTTTAAAAGTGAATTTCATCGTGAGTCCGTGATGCTGTGCGGGCGCTCCCATCTCTTGGCGTCTCCTGAGGAAGGTTTGGCTCTGCCACGTTTTTTTGTTGTTTTTTTTACTGTTATTGAAGAGTTTATTAATTTGAGAGAGTGTGTGTACTTGTGTGTACCCTACACACAAGCAGGGTGAGAGGGAGAGGAAGAAGCAGGCTCCCCGCTGAGCAGGGACCCTGATGCGGGGCTCGATCCCAGGACCCTGAGATCATGACTGAGCCGAAGGCAGACGCTTAACCTGACTGAGCCCTCCCAGACGCCCCTCCACATTTTTTAAACCTCATTCTTGATTTCCTGATTTTCCGGTTCTGGATTTCTTCTGGGCAAAAGTCGCTAACAGCCTTGACCCGTGTGTGGTGGTGCGAGGGGCCACCGGGAATGAGGGACGGCCCGGATCCCGTATTCTAGCTCAGGGAGCCACCGGTCGGCCTGGGCCAGGCGTCCATGCCGGCGTTCCTCAGTGCCCCCCCCACCCCCCGTGGTGTGGCCCAGCTCAGGCATGTGGCTTTGAGGAGGGCCTCCCCTCCTGCTGCGGCCCCGGTGGGGAGCTGGCTCGGCCTCAGGTGTGCGTGCGTCCACCGGGACCCTTGTAGAAGGTTGCTCTCGGCACCGTGGCTTGTCCGCCGGCAGGCTCAGAGAGTCACTGGAGCTAAACTGTCCTTGTGAGCGTTCACTGTGCCCCTGTGACACTTGTTGCAGTCTCTGGACTGGAAGTAAGTTGTGCACACTTTGACTTTGAGCTAAAACAGGGTCGTGAGTTCCCGGAACGTTGGGGGCTGGTTCGGGGCGCGGGGGCTGGGCAGCGTCACTGACCGAGTGCTCCTCTCTCGCAGGGCTGGTACATCGTGACCTACGCCTTGGGGATCTACCACCTCAATCTTTTCATAGCCTTCCTCTCCCCCAAAGTGGACCCCTCCTTGATGGAGGACTCAGGTACAGTGGGTGCCGTCCGCTCGGCTCTGTTTGGGGAGGCTGGGGATTTTGTGCGCTTCACACATTGCCTTGTTTTTGCTAAAGACCCTGGAAATCCGACCTTCTGAGACTGTCCTCTTGGTGTTTAAAGTGTACTTCGAACGTTGGCGATGATAGACTGGGGCGTAGGACC
This sequence comes from Procyon lotor, assembly GCA_028646535.1. Classification (NCBI taxonomy): domain Eukaryota; kingdom Metazoa; phylum Chordata; class Mammalia; order Carnivora; family Procyonidae; genus Procyon; species Procyon lotor. Next base: position 1,705,937 of record CM053606.1, read on the forward strand.
CTTCGTGGTCACACGGGGTGGGCGTTCCCGCCACCCTGGGTTGCTGATGGGGACGTGGAGGCCCCTGGGGTCACAGGCCTGGCCAGGGTCTCATGGCAGAGCGCGTGGGAGCAGGAGCAGGACTGTCCTCAAGTCCTGTCTCTGCCCCTCGGGTAGGTCCCCTGCCCGGGGACCCAGGGGTTTCCATGGGCAGACCGCTGTGCCCAGTAGTGCCCACTGGGATCCTGACCACCCACAGTTGGGCCCCGCTGAGGGTGGTGGCGCTCCCTGATTTCCCAGGATGATGGGTTGAAAGTGCTCGGTTCATACTGTTCCCGGCCATCCCTGGGCCAGGTAGGAGGGCCACGGCCACACCTCCCCGTCCAGCCAGGGCAGGGGACTTTGGGAGGGGTACAGACGTGGGGACTCCATCCCTCCTGCCAGCACATGTCGCCGCTGTTGGAAAAACCCGGGTGCAGCTGCCTGCCCGTGGATTCGTCCTCATGACCCCAGTACCTCCTGGGTCCCGGCCGTCTTCTCCGGGCTGCTCACATCCTCTCATTTGTTGCCATTTGGGGGAATTAGAGGGTGATTCGGAGAGCTTCTCTGTAGGCCTCGGATTCTGTGTGTAGCTGGGGAGGACGCCTGCCTGTATCTGGCTCCGGGTGGGGGGCTCAGCGCCGGGGGCGGTAGCTGCTCCGAGTTGGACTCTCAGCAGATGAAGTTCTGTGTGTCTCTCTGTCCCTTTTCTCTAAGTGTTCTCGTTCTCCGTGTCCCTCTGTGCTACAGTTGACGTGTGTCTGGAAACGGGTCTGCGTTTTAATTTTATGCAGCCATTTAAAACGTGTAGTTCTTTTAAAAAAGAAATTCTGTTCTGAATCTTCGAGAGCAGTGAGTTGATTCCTACATCGGCTAAAGGTTCCCCGCGTTACGTTTGGTCAGATGACACAAGCGTGTTGCGCGCGTCAGACCTGCTGGCTCGGGAGCCGTGGTGACAGGAGCGGGCGGGTCTGAGACCCGCGCGGTCTCACTGGGCTTCTGCCTTTCAGATGACGGCCCCTCGTTACCGACCAAACAGAACGAGGAGTTCCGGCCCTTCATTCGAAGGCTTCCAGAGTTTAAATTTTGGTGAGTTAATGTCCCGCAAAGACTTCTTAAGGAGACCAGAGTTTCATTGTGTGTGTTTTGAACGCTCACCCGAGGTGTGAGTTGCGGTGGCCGGCGGGCGTGGAGGCAGGTACAGCGACCTCTGGGACGGCCCAGGGCCCCGTGGCTCTCTGACGCTCTCGGAAGAGGAGCTGCTTCTGGGAGGAGCGTCCCGGGCATGTCCCGCGGCCTCTGGAGGGACGCGAGTGCGGGCCGGCTGCCCTGCTCCGACCGGCCGGCTCGTGTGCTGCTCCTCCCGCTGCACCCCTTCTGGTTGCTGGCACGGACCGCCTCCCCGCCCTCCCGCTCGGGGTGTCTGCAGAGGCGGGGCTGGGCCTCCCCAGGGCAGACGCGGCCTTGGGGAGACCGGCTTTCCCCGGAACTGCTGTGATGTGGGCTGGGGGTCGGAGGGGACTTGGCTTGTCCCCCAGGCCTCCCGGCGGGGTGACATCTGTGTGCTGTTGCACGAGGATGCATGTGACAGGTGGACGGGTGACCCTGCCGCCGTGCATGAAGGGGACCCCCGCTGCACGGCGGCTGTGACCTCGGCTGTCCTGGATTTGTTGGAGCCAGAAGCCGGAGGGAACGAGCTGCCCCACCTTTACTCTGCGTTCTTGGAGCCGTGCGTGGGGTGTGGCAGGCGCTCTGCAAGTCCGCCCGTCGGGGGGCGAGGGGCTGGGGCGAGGGCTCTGCCGGGGAGGGAGCGGAAAGCAGGCGAGACGGCCCCGCGGGTCACTCCAGGGAAGCCGGCCCTTGTGCTCTCGGAGAGGGGGGAGCGCTGAGGAGCATTTTCGGTAGGGCCGTGAGGCCGGCGGGCTGGGTGCTGAGCCGTCAGGGTCCTGCCAGCGTCCCAGCCGCGCACGGCCCAGGGACGGGCCTGCCAGCGGTACGGGGCTTGTGGCAGGCGGCGGACGCCAGACGCCTGTGTCGGCCTGAGCACCTGCCTCCTTGCCGAACGTTTCATACTCTGTAATTTTGGAAGGCGACCGGGGGCTTTCGAGGGACCGAGGGAAAGCTGTGTTTGTGGTTCCGCAAGGTGCTCTCTGGAGGAACCACACACGGGCTGCTGCCGTGGCCCCGGGTGGCGGGGCAGCTGGCGGCTCTGACCTCCTCCCCTGCTTTAAGGCACGCGGCGACCAAGGGCATCCTCGTGGCCATGGCCTGCACCTTCTTTGAGGCTTTCAATGTCCCAGTGTTCTGGCCCATCCTGGTGATGTACTTCATCATGCTTTTCTGTATCACCATGAAGAGGCAGATAAAGGTGAGCGTGGGTGGGCACCGCCGCCCTGGGAGGCGCTGAGAGCCCCGCTTGGGTCCCGTCCGTCTGTCCTCGGAGTGTCACGGAGCTCTGTGCCGCAGCGACGCCACACAGCCCCTCGCCGCCAAGGTGGCCAACACAGACGTGTCCCGCGGAGCAGCTCTGGAGCACAGACGGCTCCCCGGGGCCCGGTGGGAGAGGCCCTCGACTCTGCCGTGCTGGCCTCACCGGCACGTCGCCCTGGGGGCCCAGCGCGTGTGAGGCCGACATCCGCCTCCAAGAGCTCCCGGGACAGCTTTATCCCCACCCCCTGGGGCTATCCTAGGGTTCCCCAGCCCAGCCCTGGCCCTGCCTGCGTGCGAGGGGTCGGGAAGCCTCTCCCAGACCCTCGGGTTTCCAGCGAGCTCGGCCAGCTCTGGGCGCTGGAGGGTTTTGCTGCGTCCGTGGTGGGGAGGGGACCAGAGGCTTGTCGGAAGCCTGGTTTTCTTGCCCTGTGTGTAGAGAGGGTAATGATTCAGATTTGGAGAAACCGTAGTTCCTTGCGGAGCCACTCTAAAATGAGTCTGTTTGTCCCCAGCACATGATAAAGTACCGGTACATCCCGTTCACACACGGCAAGAGGACGTACAAGGGGAAGGAGGACGCAGGCAAGACGTTTGCGAGCTAGGTGCTCGGCCGGACCCACCGCGGAGTTTGAGGACGGCTCTGAGCCATTGTAACAATGCCTTCTTCCTTCACATAAAGTAGTTGATTTCGAGGGAGTCGAATTTTCTTTTTAAAGAGGAGCTTCAATTATTTGTAACTGAAATATCAGGTTCTTGAAGAAACTGACATTTAAACCAAATTGCATTGATTTATTTTTCAGTGACATTCAAGTGTTGAGACGGACAGAATTCTAGTAAACTGCTGGCTGGGCGGGCAGTCGGGTGGGGGCGTGGGGGGGGGGGCGGCCGAGGAACCGACCTACGCAGGAGGAGCCGGGCTGTGCCCCAGCTGCCCCCGCCCGGACGCCCGCGGCCACGTCACCCAGCCGGACGACGCTAACCTGATTGCTGTGCGTTGGAAGAACATTTGAAAGGGGATTTCCAAGTAACTCGGGGGTTCTAATGCCAGTTTCCCAATTTCATCTCACCAGAGATGGTTCCAGTTGGTCTCTATCATAATGACTCAAAACTCTGTTCTTAATTACCATGATTGCTTTTGAGGGCCTGGAATTATAAATATATATATTATATTTTAATCGTTTGGAATTATTTTGACACATTTCTTTGATACCTAAAGAGTTGTTTTTGGTTAATTTGAAGTTGTTCTCACGCAGTGGCCCCTTCATAGAAACAACGGCTGGCAAGGGCAGACCCGTTTGTGGGTTTTAACACGTGTGGCTTCTCACTTTCTACGGGAAAACAGAACTCTGACCCGCATGTCAACTTTTTTGATGTGATAAAAACAAATACTCGTAAACATTTTACTAAGTGACTTTTTAATTCCAACTTTATTAAAGACAGTGTCCCCTTTCTTGTGGAGTCTTTGTCTGAAACACGACAGTCCGCTGCCCGTGAGCAGCGCCCAGCAGGTCCCCGGGGCACAGGTGCCGAGCGGCAGGCTGGTGGGCCGCCTCCTGGTCTCGGGCACTGCAGACTCGGGGCTCTGCCCAGCTTCCCATCCGTCTTAGGGTTTTAGGCACTGAATGTGTTTACTGTTTGGCTTTTTGGGGCCATTTTTTGCATATCTGAAATTGAGCTCTTCTTGCTTCTGAGAGGCCATATGAAGACCTTTTACAAACCTGATGGCGTAGTTTAATCTTGGTACTTAAATGATGTTCGAATCGGTACCTCTGGTACAACACTGTGGCACGTGAGATGTTGAAACACTGGACACTTATTTTCATACCATTTTCCTGGTAAATAGACCTAAAATGTGATGGGAAAGTATCTGTGCTTGGTCAGGGCACACGTAAAGGGCCTTGGGAAGCGTGGAGCCCCTCTTCGGGGCTCCTCGGTCTGGCCTGTTTTCACGGTGACCTGTGTGAGGTGGCCAGCCGGTAGTAACTGGGGCGCGTGGAGCGATGCATTCCCGGATGACCATGTCTGGAACGGTCTGCACAGGGCTCTGCTGGAAGCCTGGGCCGCAGCCTCGCACAGGGGATGGCACATCCTGACCACAGGTTCTTGTCCTTTATGAGATGGGATCTTCAGTTCACCTCGACGTTCTTAATCTACCTACACTTCTGTGGAGTTCGTTTCTTAAGGAAGCTAATGGCAAAGTCCAGTCTCCGGCACAAATTAAATACTTTTTAAAAGAGCTGAAAGTAGCAAAAAGGTGGCAGCAAGTATGCGGGACACAGGGGTGACCTGGCGTGAGCAGCCGGCCTGCACAGGCCTCAGGGAGAGCTGAGCTCTGAGAGGCAGCCGTGGGTCAGGTGCGAGGAAAGTGCAGAACCTCCCTCGAAGGCTGGCTGTGGACCCGAGCTCTGAGCAGACCTCGGCCGAGGTGCAGACTTCCGTTTGCTAGAACGGCAAACAAACTTGAATGTGCACTAAAAGGTGTGAGCCACACATCTAGGGTGGAGGTCCAACTCCTTGGAGTCTACTCCTGCCTCTGATGATGAGGGCGGGGTTTCCAAGTCGTCGGGGCTGGCGGACTGTCCGCTGTTCCCCACACTTGCCCATTTGGGCCAAACCCCGACTGTGGGCCGTGGGCCTGACGTAGACTCGTTTCCCATCACGTGAAGAGCTGGTCCCATATCTGAAACCAACTTCCAACCGAATGGTTTGGGGAAGGGACAGAAACAACCTGTCCAACAGAATCAAGCTCCTGTAGAAGTGACCCAGATGTACCGCAGTGGGGGGTGTGCCCCCCCCCCCCCCCCCCCCGCAAGGGCTCTGCTCCAGCTGCTGCTCACCGCCTGTACCATGGGCTCCGGGGCTAACTGAGAGGGTGAGCGCCACCCCACACTCAGCCCAGAGGCCTCGGACCCGCCATTCTGCAGGGTCCAAGCAGGTCCCCCCAGCTCCTTGCGTGGGCTCTTACGTGACGTGAAATAAAATCTCAGAGTTTGATGATTTCTGTGCAAGTAAAATTAACCTTGAGAACAGATGCCGTTCCTCTCCTGATACTGAGCGTCCTGGGTTCCTCCGTCCCCGGCGGGTTAGCGATAGTGCCGCAGGTAGACGAGCTTCTGGGGTGGGAACTTCTCCCTGCAGAGGGGGCACTCCGTCTGCAGGGGGGAGGAGGAGGGTCACAGACACTGCAAAGACCATTTCAGAAAAGTATTGTTTTCCAAAGTCACAAACCTGCAGGGAAGGCCTTAGCCCTGGGGGAGTGGGGGGTGGAGCCGGGAGTGGCTGCCAAGCCCGGGAGGCAGCCCAAGTGTCACCCGGCAGCCGTGGAGGGTTCTGTTGAGCACGTGGGTGGGGTCCTGTCCCTAAGGACAGGCTGGGTTCCCTCTTGTCCCCAGGAAGGTCCCCCGATCTCCCACTGGGCGTTCCTTGCCCGGGGCTAGCTGCTTAGGGGAGACCATGTTCTTGGGGGAATCCCTCAAAGTGGGGAGCAGGAGCCCCAAAGTGGAAGCTGTGTGACACTCCAGTGGGACCCACGTGGTGCAGACACTCCACAGGTGCTGATTTTGTCAGCTGCAGCCAGGCTCTGAGGCCACGGCCCCCGTGACCCCGACACAGGCTCTGAGGAATGCCCCTCGACCAACCGCTGGAGGTGAGTGTCCTCAGGTAAGAGGTCGGGACCTTTCAACCCTGAGCTGCGCATCCCGCCCCTTGTTTACCTGCCTCACCTGCGCGGCCCTCCCCACCCTCAGCCCTGACAGCTGATCTGCGCTGGGCCTGGGCGGCAGGGCTGGTGGGGGCCCAGGAGCCCCCTCGCTGGCGTCAGCGTGGCCGTTAAGAGATGGTGTGGCGCCCCCAGCTGGCCCCAAGGGCTTCCACATGTGCAGTCACGGCGGGGCACCCGTCCAGCCAGAGGGCCCTGTGCTCGCAGGGCTTCCGAGCAGCAGCGGGGCAGGGGTGGGGGAGACCCCAGGGGTGGAACCTCAGGGCCCGTGCGGTCCCCACCTCCCAGCAATGCCTCTGGACACAGGCTCGAGCCCCGACTCCAGGTACAGCCCGTATGCAGTTCATCCTGAGATGCGTCTGGGACAGACTTCCTGATTCCTGGCGGCCACCTGGGCTGGCCGTGCACCCGCCCGCGGAGCCCGCGCTCCGGAACCGCCGAGCCGACCCCGGGCGCACCCACCTTGGTGTCGCACCACTGGGTGATGCACTCCCAGCAGAAGAGGTGGCCGCAGGGCGTGGCTGTGGAGTGTCTGCGCTCCTCCAGGCACAGCGTACACGCCGAGTTTCTGGAAACCGCCTTCTCTTCCGTGTGGCTCCTGGCGGCCGGGCAGGGAGACACCAAGGTCTCACCTGGAGAGTCCTGGCAGTGCCTGCCCAGCCCCGGCCGCCTCCCCCACCCCCGGGCTGCAGCCGCCCAGCGAGGAGTCCGCGCCCCCGCCGCCCCCACACCTGCGGAGAGACAGGCCTCGGTGCAGCTTCCACTCCCGCCGGGCACGCTGCCTCTGCCGGAAGCCGTACAGCTGCAGGCCCACGGACAGGGCCAAGTGCAGCAGGGAGAGGAGGCCCAGCAGCCGGTAGCTTTCTCGAGCCCTCAGGTCCTCTGTTGCTGGGGAGTGCACGCGAAGCTGTTGGGGACCCAAGGGACAGTCACATGATCAGCTGGCACAACCCACCCCCCGGCGGTAGAGTGCCCCCTCGAGTGAGGCCGAAACCTGGCACAAGGTGGGGGGACAGAGTGATCACGGGGCCTCTCTGCTGAGTGAGGGGGGCAGGAGCACCTCACCAGGTCTGAGCACAGGCGGGGCCGCTGCTGGACAGCTCAGGGCCTCACTTCTGAGAGAACTGACTGACGGGGCTCCAAGTCTGCAGTCCCCACGGCTGCAGACGACGATCTGGGGGGTGCTTCGGGGCACTTACATTTCAGAGAAAAGTACCAGCAAAAATTCCTGAGCAAAACAGCCTAGGGGGACAGAGGAAAAGCCCCACAGGCCGACACCGCTAACTGGCTTCTCTAACACACCGACAGAGAAGCTCCTGGCCGTGAGCAGGGCACCTGGCTCCCCCAGTGACACAAGACCATCCAGGTGACACGCAGCTAGCAACGCGCCCAATTGCAGGCCACACCCCTGAAGGGAAAGTCAGCTGCCCTCCAGTCCTTGTCGGCTGGGGCCCCCCCCCGGCCAGGTGGGCCCCATGTGCCCGCGCAGAGAAGACCCCAGGAGAGCAAAAGCCCTCTCTGCCTGGGCTGAGGCTGTGTTTCCGGCCCCTCTGCTGACACTGGGGCGGTGAGCAGTCAGCCCTGGGGAGTGAGCACGTGGAAGGCGCAGGCTGGACTGGAGAGGCAGGTGCTCAGGACAGGGCTGCCAAGCGGAGTGAGAAAGGGGGTGACCCTTGTGATCAGGGGCCTGAGTTGAGACTTCCTGTGTGAATCTGGAAGCAAAGGCACCAGGAGACAAACAGGATGAAAGGTGGGCCTGCTTGGCAGCCTCAGCCCAGCGAAGGTCCTGGCAGTGACAAGAGGCATCGCCACACCTGACCCTCCGGCAGGGCAGCTACCAAGGAGCGGGCGTGCGCCTGGTGGCTTGCAAGTGCTGGCTGCAGGGAGGCAGACGAGCCAGCCTTACCCTCAGGGTTGACTTTCTAGGGTCTTCTAGCAAAGGCGATGCAACAGACCCTGTGTTTTTCAGGAGAGGACCCTGGCCCCAGCCCTGCGACCATGTTAGCCGCCGGAGCTGAACACAGAGCAGCCAGAGGTGAGCCAGTCTGGACAGCGCCGGCGACTTACGTAGGTGACTCCCGTGAACCTCTTGGCCAGGTGGTAGAAGGCGCCGCGGATGTAGAACCAGGCAACGTGGAGCCGCTGGAGGCAGCTGAGGCCCTGCCTGAGCACCACCACGGCCCGCAGGAGCGTCCTCTTCTGCTGTTCCGCCAGGGTGGCCACGTGCCTGCGCACCCGGTGCCCGGCTCCCGACCGGCCACGCCCGCCCAGAGCCAGGCTGCCCTGCGAGGGCCTCGCGCCGTCGGCATCGGCCTGCAGCTCGAGCTCCAGGTGCAGCAGGGCCTTGTCCAGCAGGTAGGGCAGGAGGGTGTGCAGCGCCACCAGCACGCCACGGCGCAACCCCGAGGGCACTCTGCTCCGGGATGGGTCCACCTGGATGATGCCAACATACTCCTCCCCAAGGGTCTGGTAGCCTGCCAGGTGAGGGCGGGGGGTGACCCACCTAAGAAACCGAGGCAGGGCCTGCCATCCTTTTCTTTCTCCCTGTACTGGATTTTGCTCTCAGGTTCCTGCCTTCCCTCTGAAGGACGATGCTTCACTGGGGCCCCTCTGACCTTGCTCTGTGACAGGGCTTCGTGCCGGGACCCCTGTGGAGCCACAGAACTCAACTACAGAGAAACAGTCCCAGGGACACCCTGGGCAAAGTCGAAGACAAAGGTCCCCAGGAACACAAAAGGGAAGAGAGGAGGGCACAGATGTGACCCTGGAAGTTTCGGGGGCTCCAGCTGGGGCTCAGGGCCTGGCCTCTCCTCCAGGGGAGGGCCGTAGGCTCCCCTCCTACCCTGAGACTGTGCCTGGGCACAGGGGACACTCCCAGCTCCAGGGACACTGGGAAGCACCTCCAGGATCTTCTCACTCTGCCGGGAGCACTCCCACCCCCACCTCCGGGCTTGGTGTGTTGTGGGCCCCTGGTCTCAAGGTCCCAGCAGGGCTACCTGCAAATGTGGTTAGGCCAAAGTAGGCGACATCCGACAGCAGCTCGACCTCTCTCCTGCACTCCAGCCACCTCTTTGCACCTGAGGGGGGGGCAGGGGCGGCGAGGTTAGGGTCCAGTCGTTGCTTGGCTCCTCCAGCTGCCAAGGTCCAGCCACCCCTCCGCCGGGTGGAGACCCACGGAAAGCACAGTCTTCTCTCGGTCCCGGCCTCCGTGCTGCTCCATGTCCCCGGCCTTGTCTGAGAGGCTCCGGAGCACCCCCACCTGCGGCCATGCCCCCTTCAGGGCGCGCCTGGATAACAGTTCTAGACCGCAGAAGGGCCACGCGGGCAGGCAGGGGAGGACGGTGACCAAGAACCCCAGCCGAGACTGCCTGCGCACCGGGCCCCGCCCCCGTGGAGCCGGGGGTGACCTGAGACGAGGGAAGTGCGCCCACGGAGCCCCGAGTTCCCTCCGTAAGACGGGGTGCACCACCGGAGTCCTCCGTGGGAACGACGTTTTGAGAACTAAACAGGCAGTGTTGGTGAGGCACCGAACGTTACTCGGCACAAAAGAAGTCGGGGTGTAAGGGACCCGCAAGCCGTTTCTCCCGTCACACCTCCGCGCAGCTCGGCGACCCCAGCCCCGGGGTCACCGCCCGCCGCCCGGACGCACGCTGGGGTCCCGTCTGCCCCGCCGAGGGCCCGGGCTCACCCGCCAAGCTGTGCAGGGCGCCGCCCGCCGCGCTCCGCAGCCCGCCACGGTAGTAGTCGTCCTTCTGCGCCGCGCGAACCACCTCCGCGGGCCCGGCGGCGGCCGGGGCCATAACTGCGACTCTCTGGGGCCCGGGAGCCTCCTGGCCACGCCCACGCAGGCGCTGCCTGATGACGCCAGCGTGCGGCGCGGGCCTTGTGCGTCCTAGCGCGGGGGCGGGGCTAAGGGGTAGCACGTGGGGCCGAGCCGTGCGGCGCCGGGGAAATCGTGAACACGGGCAGGGGCGGGGGCCGGGGCTCGGGCCGGGGGCGGGGCCCATAGAGGCAGGGCCTGGGGTGTGGGCGGGGCCGGGGCGGGGCCGGGGCGGGGCCGGGGCGGGGCCGGGACTCGGAGGTGTGGGCGCGGGCCCAGGCCTGGTTCCCGGGCGCGGGGACGTGATGGGGTTTCTGGCTCCGAAAGCTGCTCTGTGGGTAGGGGGCGGCCCTCGGGATCCACGGCGACGAAGACGAGACGGGCGCCGTCCCTCATGCAGCGGGCGGCCCGGCGCCGGGCTCCGCGAGTGCCCACCCTTGACCGCTCTCAGCGGCCCTGCTCACAGAGGACCGGCCAGCCGAGGCCGCACGGCCGGGGGCGAGCGCTGGGAGAGCCCGAGTGCCCAGACACAGGCCACAGTTGGACTTGAGCTGCGTGGGGGGGGGCAGGGGAGAGGGAGGTGGGAGGAAGGGTGGGCACCCGCTGCTCATCTGTGCCCCCCCTGTTGCCTGGCAGAGGCGGGGCAGAGGGTGCCCCAGGCCCACCTGAGTGGCACCAGGCCTGGCTGGCTGAGGGGAAGCCCCTTGTCCTTTCTCCTTGCAGGGCTGGGGAGCCACTGACGCTGCACTGACCTTGCCCAGGCGGGCATGGAGGGCGGGACAGGCTGCAGGCTGGGCCCCACATCTGCCCTCTGCAGGAACACAGCACCCTGATAAGTGGCCAGGCTGCGGCGTGGCTGGGGAGACTGGCTCAGAGCTCATTGGCGGGCCCGTGGGCAGGTCCCTTTTAGAGGGAAGGCCTGGCCTGGGTGGTTCCCATAGTCCCTCCTGCTACGGGAGCCTCCGTGCCCCTGTCCCTGTTTCCTGGAGACTGAGGCTGCCTGAAACTTCAGTGGGCAGCACGGGCTAGACCCTTCAGTTGGGGGGCGGGGGCACGTGGAAGACCCTGAGTCCTTGGCAAATCTCTGGCCAGCTGCATCTGCCAGTGCGCAACACGTGGCTTCCTGGTCCCAAACACGCCCTGGCCTGTGCGTTTGCACAGACCCTTTCCAACCGCACCCAGCTGGCTTTGGTGGAGGTTTCCTCCCCTCACTGGCCGGTCCCACCTACCCGTGGGTGCTGCTCAGGACTGCGCCTTCCGGGCAGCTCCCCTGCTCGGCCTCACGCCTGGGCAGGGCAAGGCCAGGAACCATGCCACCAAGTGTGTGTTCTGGGCAGGGGGGACCTGGGTCTACCCGGGTACAGACTTGAGTTCCCAAGCCCCGTGCTGCCCCTGTCCCCAGCCACACTAAGGACTTGGGGCTGGAGTCAGATGGCAGAATGGCCAGCAGGTGGCGCCGTCGGCCCATCTGCTCCACCAGGTCAGTGGATAGAATTTCGGGAGATTAGAGAGTGAGTTTCACCCCAAAGAGTGAATCAGAATTCAAAGAGGTGGCAGAGGGACTCCGGTCTCTGGCAGGAAGGCTGAGAGCTGTGTGGACCCGTGCCCGGCCGGAGGCGGCCGGCTGGAGCCCAGCCCCGGTGTGGGGCTTCGGCCTCGGGCTGGGCACGCAGGAAGGGGTTGCTCCATTTTTAAACTGAGTGTCCAGTGGACACCGAGCCATTGGCCATGCTGACCAGGGCCACTCCCGGGCTGTTCTCTGACCCTACCCGCTGTGACTTCAGCAGGCCCTCGGTCACTTACAGAGAGCTCACACACACACACACACACACACACATACACACACACGCTGCCTTAGGCCTCGGACCTCTGCTTTCTGCTCTGTGAAATGGGAACGCTGATAGAATTAGCTGGTGTTTATTAGGGGCCCACGAGGGCGGCGTGAGTCACCCAGGTCCAGGCCCCCCTTGGAGGAGGAGTGTGACTCTCAGCACCCAGCGTCCCGTGTCCCTCTGCCGGGACGCCTGCTCTGGGCCCTCACGGAGCCCTGCTGCGTCCCTCAGCCCGGTCCCCACCTCATCGCCACCTCCACCCAGCGCCGCCCAGCAGCCCAGTGGCCCAGCCCCTGGTCAGCTGGCCAGCTTGTCGGTGTCCCTGTGCTTTGCCAGGGAGGCCGGCTTCACCCGGCTTCGCCTTCCTGCTTGGGTGGCCGTTGTGTCGCCAAGCCTGGCACACACAGGTGCTCAGGAAAACAGTGCCAGCAGGAGAGAGGAAGGAAAAACCGTGTGGGTCAGTTCCCTGCCCCCGTTCTCACTCAGGCGGTCCTGGCATGTGACTCCCTCCCCTGGTCCCCAGGGCTCAGGATCCTCAGGTCAAAGGCGGTGTGGGGTGCACCCCTGTCTGGGATTGGGAGTGGGGGTTCCCAGGCAGAGATGTCAACCCAGGGGGACACAGGACGCTGGAGAAGGCCCTGTGGGTGTCCCTGGCAGGGGAGGCGCCCTGGGGGTGCAGAGCAGAGGTGGGCACTGCTGCTCCCCTTTGTGGGAGACAGCTTCTGGGCAAACCCGGAGGACAGGCTCCTCCGCCCCGTGGCTGCCCGGAGGGCTTGGCGGCCCAGGAGTGCACCCACTCCGCCGGCTGGCAGGGGCATGCAGTGGCCAGGGGTGGGCAGAGGGCGGGGCAGCCTATGGAGGGGAGGGGGGAGGGAAGGGCAGCCCTTGGTGCAGGGAGGCAGATGGAGGCAGCACTCCCAGGATGGAGCCAGGGCTGCACAACCCTGGGACTCCCGCCAGCCCCCCGAGCAGAGCCCTTCAGCCCAGGGTGGTCCCACAGCACTGCCCAGTCGGGGGGCATCAGGTGGGGTCAGGACTGGGTCTCAGACTTGTTTGGGAGGTCATGTCGGTGGTTCCGGGGCGAGGGAGGGTGGCTGGGGACCAGTGTGTCCTCGTGCCGGTCAGGATGGCACTTTCCTGGCAGAACTGGGCGTGTGGGAGGAGCAGAGCCCTCCCGGCTCTGGGGCTCGGGGCCACGGTCAGGGCTTCACTGGAGCCCGGACACGAATCCCAGCTTGGGGGCTGGGGAAGGAAGGGGTTACTGTCGTGTGGCAGAGCTAAGAGATCAAAGCTCAGAGAGGCTCTTCTCCGGTAAAAGCAGGCACCAGGTGGACCCCAGGTCTGTCTGGCCCCAAGCTGTACCCCAATGGTTTTGCCTGTTGCTGGGTGGGGGTGGTCTTCGCGTAGGTGCGGTCCTCATCCTGGGCTGAGCGGGTTGGTATAAGACACTAAGGGCCCAAGGAAGAGACAATTCAGGAGGGCTTCCTGGCCGAGGAGGCTTCGCTCCGGCAGAAGGAGAGGGAGGGCTCCATCCAGACGAGAGAGATGGGTCTTGTGGGGCTGGAGGGAGAAAGAAAGGGAGGGAGGTGGGGAAGGCCAGGCCCCTGCAGGGTGTGGTGCCCAGAAGAGTGAGGACCCACGGACCAGGGAGAGCCTGACGGGGCCTCAGCAGGGCCACGGGCTGTGCAGGGTGTCGACAGTGGCACTGGTCGCCCGTGCGCTCCCCTCACTCCAGCCAGGGCCGTGGCCTCCATCCCGGGGAGCTGGCCGGTCAGGCCTGTCCTGGGCCATGTCCTGGGTGGGGCTGTGGGCAGGCGGCCACTTTCGAGGGACTGAGAGCGGGAGGCTCCTGGTCTCTCCCGGGGCGCCGCTGTCCTCGTAGCAGCCCCTTCACTGCGGGGAGGGGGGGGTGGGGCTGCCGCGTCTGGGCAGGTCCCCACCTTTCCTGGGCCTCGGTTTTCTCTTCTGCCAGAGGAGGCCGCAGAGGCGCTCGGTTCCCTGGGCTCCGGGAGCCGCAGGCCGTGGGCGTGGGGCTGGCGGGCTGAGCGGCTCCGGGTCCTGGGAAGTGGGGGCAGCAGGTGGTGAAAGCCTCCGTCGGCAGAGCCAGGATTTGTCTGCGGACTCGGTGCCGGGCGGTCAGTCTGGGGGGCCCTCCCGACCTGCTCCCGACTTACTGTGTTCCCAGAGCAGGTGCCGGCCGTGGAAGGGGGAGGGACTGCGTGGACGGGCACCGCGGGCAGGACAGGGGCTCCTGGGGGCCCCGGCCCGTGGCCCACCCTGCCCGTGTCCCCTCCAGGTCAGGGCTCTGGGAGCGCGTGCTCGGCTTCGGCGCTGCATCCAGCTGGTCCCTGACCATGAGGTTTGCACATTTGTTCCAATCTGCAGACGTCAGTAGCCGCGGAGGGTGGCAGCTCCTCCCGGTTCCTCTGGCCCAGCTTGGGGGGCACCCCGGTGAGCCAGAGAGAGGCGGATGGGAAATTTCAGCTTCAGAGTTGAAGAGCTGAGCCTGTTGAAGGCCCACGGCCTCCCCGGTCTCGGACGTGAGAGCCTGGAAGCGACCAGGCCTTTGGGGCCTCATGGGACAGATGCTCCTGCCAGGTGGAGATGCCTGCGTGCAGCCCGGGGTGCCCTGAGTGTGCCTGGGCTCTCCCGTGAGCAGAGAGGCCGGTGGGCGGGGCTGAGGTCTCCCGCAAAGTCCCCGGGTGTTCCCGCCCGTCCGCACACTTGCGGCCGTGGCCCGATTGTTGGCTACAAACTGACGAACAGGTAGGACCTACGTCACGTGTCACCAAAGTCCGGGGCCGAGTGGGGCACACTGGGTCTGGTGGCTCTGGGCTGAGCCCCTGGTTGGCACCTGGCCCCTGCCTCACCGAACCGTCCTGTCCCTGCTCCGCAACCTTCCGAGGCTCCCCAGTGCCTGGAGACGGAGCTCTAGGTCTGACCTTGGCACTGAAGGCCTCAGGGATGTTATGGGCACCTTGAAAGGTGGGGTGCGGGAACACGGGGCCCTGAGAGGTGAACGCTGCCCCCACCCGAGAGGAGACCTTCGGGTGCCGCCTTGTCTGGGACCGTCCCTCCGGTCTCCCACCCTGCGGCCCGCGCCTTCGTGGGCGTGGTCCCCTCCACGGTCCTTTCTAATCAGGGTAAGTGGTCTGCTGCCCGCGTCCTTGAAATGGAGGCCACACGAGTGTGGCACTTCTGATGGGTCACTGCGGTGTCCCTGGGTCCACGAGGGGCCCCAGGAGTGTTCCTGAACAAACAAGGAAGGAACGAAGGACCCTCGTTTCGGTGCTGAGGGCAAGAAGGGGTGCCCCCAAACAGCGGCTCCTGGGCTGGAGGCCGGCAGGGCCCAGCGGGTGGCCTGGGGTGCTATCAGGTGACGGGGAGCCCGGCAGGCAGGACTCTGGGAGGTGCCTCCCCACTGAGAAGTGAGCTCCTTCGGGCTAACCCTTGGGGGACGCCGGGAACTTCCATGGCAGTTCTGTCCACACTGGGACCGGGGCTCCGCGCCAGCCCTGGGCCCGGGCATCCGAGGGCCCTTCCTGCCACAGAGCCTTTGCCCGCACTGTCCCTTCTGCCTGAAGGGTCCCCTTCTGCAGAGGGTCCTGGGGGCGTGGCCAGCCCTGGGGCCCCTCTGAGCCCCTTCGTCCCCTCCTCTGCTCTGGAGATTTTTGGCAGCGTGGCTGGTGCGTACCAGGTTGCCTCGGTGTCTTGTCGGGAGCTCAGTGAGTGCTGGCTTAAGGCCACAGGGGCGTGGGAACCTGTGCCTCCCGCCCTCCTCCTGCCCCAAGCCTCGACTTTATCTCTCGCTGTCAGCGGGCTCTGGCCCCCACCCCAGAGACTCAGCATCTCGCCTGGGCTTCGGGGAGCTGTCGGATGGAGTCTCTGCTGTCCCTCAGGGCCCTGGGCTGCAGGACTCCATGTTAATACCCCCAGCCCCCATGCTGTGGGGTGGAGACCAACTACCCCTTTACATCTCCACCTGCAGCTGCCTGTTGGGCCCGAGTGACACTCGAGGGGAGAAGATGGGGTTCGGGCAGGGGCAAGGGGCTCTGGTCTGCGGGCAGGTGTGGGGACATCCCAGGCCCATCTCCGTTTGTGAGGTGGGCCCTGCCCCCGTGGGGTGTGCTCCCAGCACAAGCACGGGAAAGCGTCCCCAGGCGCGGGGGTCCCAGGGTGTGAGGACTGGGAGGGGCTTCTCCGGACCCCGGGCGGGTGGACCTCGTGCCTACTGTGTCCTGTGGGGGAGGGGGCTCTCAGCACCCTGCCTGACGGGCGAGGAAACCGAGGCTCAGAGAGAAGCCTCCGGGCTGTGGTTTCGACCTGCGTCCTGAGCCCAGGAGTCCTCAAGCACAGAGGGCCGCGGGGGCCGCTCCTCGCGGTGGATCGCCACTTGCCCATCGGGTCCCCCTGGGACGCACCCTGGAGGGTTTTGGGGTGCATCTTCTGTTGTCAGCATTTCTCAGCATAGATGGTGTGGTGTTGCTGCAATTTTAAAAAACCAGTGTTAGCAGAGCAGGAGGGGTCTCCAGGCCTGTTTCCAGGCGGAGCCATTTCTGGGGTCCCCGCAGTGTCTCGTGCATCGCCGACCACACCGTGCATGGGCTCGCCAGCCGGCGGTGCGGGCTCCAGGAGCTCTGAGAGCTGGTTGACACGCGGCTGTTATTAAAATCAAATTAAACTAATTAAATTATGTAAAACCCATAAATTATATCCAAAAAGCCAGGTAATGAGCAGTCACACTTCTGGCCTCTCTGTCAGTCACATCTCGCTGTTGTCGGCGTCCTTACCTTGAAGCCGCCGAGTCCGTGCCCGTCCCCGGGGACGGATGCGACCAGGTTTCCTCCTGGCTGGACATTGGCTGCCGCGGGCGCATTTATGTGGATGTTGGCAAACAGCCCATCAAGCCCCCCCCCTCCCCCCGGGAGCTGGCTGGTAAATCGTGACCCGTGCCTTCCTGGGTATTATTGCTATGTGATGTTTAATATGCCAAGTATGAAAACTCATCATCGAAAAAGGTTCTGCTGATGCGGTCTTACCGAACAAGAATCAACTGATTACGTGTCAATACAAAGAATGTTCTCCGTTTTCTGTCCAGGTGGCGCTGAGTGCCGTGTTGCCGAAACCCCCCGTGTGTTCTCTGTATTGAGGAGTCTGTTTGCATCGTTGTTCCTTTGCTGTGGTTTTGAGGATCCACATGTCTCCCTCTAGCCGGCGGCTGAGTGGTCTCCCATCGCGTGGGGAGCACGTCTGTCTGCCAGCGGCACCTGGGCTGCGTCCTGTGAATAACGCTGCGGGAGACCCGGGGGGCTCTGCGTCTTTACCCCGATGGGCGTTTTGCGTCTTAGGGTAACGATCGGGCAGTGGAACCCCCGGCTCGTATGGTCTATTTATAAATTTTTGGGAACTTCCATACTATTCCGCACAGTGGCTACACCCACTTGCATTCATATAGATAACATTTTATAAAAAATAACCTCTTCCCCCCAAGACCAAATCCAGTGAGAAGGAGGTATGTCTGTGCGGAGTCGCAGGTCTCTGCGGTGCGGGGCAGGAGGAAGGGTCTGGATCTGCGGCCACACCTGCCCTCGTTGGGGGGGGCGCACACGCAGGAGCCCCCCAAGAACAGCACATAGTCCTGACTCCCGACACAGCCAAGGCCAGAGGGGGTCGCGGGAGAGCTCAGGGCTCTGCCTCCTCGGCCCCCACGGTCCGTGTTCCCGGTGAGTGGATCTGCCTGTGCCCGAGTGGCCGGGGGTCGGGAGGGGTGAGCAGAGGTTGACCCACCCGAGTCTCTGCCCCGAGTGTCACTGCGCCGCCTCGAGGGAAAGCCTCAGACACTCGGGGGCCATCAGACTCGCCCTGCGGGTTACGTGCTCCCCAAAATGCTCATTCCGACTCAGCTCCAATGTCATCGTTGGCAACAGGTGCCGTCGCTTTGCTCCCTGGGTGGCAGCTCGCCGCGCTGGGTTTGGGGGAACGGCTGCCAGATGTCAGGCGCCCGCGCCGCCCGGCCCCTGAGCGCCACGCTGGGGACACCCCATGGTGGCAGCCACCGCACGCCCCACGGCCGCCCACGTACTCGCACAGGGAGCTGGAACCTCAGCTCACCGTCCTGAAGTTCCCAGGGCAGCGGCTTCCTCTCTGTGACTCTGGGCGCCTGGTGACCGAGGGGGTGGGAGGTGGGGCTGCCCTGTGCCCGGGGGTGTGGCCGGAGCCCTGCCCACGGTCCTGCTGACGTCGGCTCGGGGAAGAGGGTGACTGTGCAAACTCAGTGGACCACGGGCCCCGATCTGGAGGTTCTGGGGACCCCGGGGTCCCCGCAGCCCCCCCGGGGAAGCGGCCCCCCATCCCTGTGTCCTGGCTCAGTCCTGTGCTCCCAGGATGCTTCTCGTCCCTTGGCTCTCACGCAGGTTCTCTCGTGCATCCCCCCACCCCCGCCCCACCGACGGGGCCGCTGCTGGTGTCTTCCCTGCACCCCCGGGGGGCCAGGGGGTGTTCTCTGCGGAGTGGCTGGGTCCCAAGCCATGCACGTGTGTCCTGCCTGTCCCACCCCCGCCCCTGGCTCGTTCCCAGGCAGCGACTGGTGGAGAGGGAGGCAGCCTGGTGACGCCCACGGGGTCGGGGCTGTGAGGCAGAGGGAAGAGGGCGTCTGGGGGCAGGCTGGGGCTTGCGGAGGCCCCTCTGCGGGACACAGTGAGGGGGTGCGGCGGGCATCGGAGCCGGCAGGCAGAGGAAGCCCCGGGGGTGAGGGACGCACCGGCTCTCCCTGTGGGCAAGAGCAGCGAGGGTGGGCAGGTCACCACGGCCTGACACGTGGGCCAGATGACAAGCCCTTGGTCCTCTGGGGGCTTGGTGGGGGCTGGTGGCTGTTCTGCGGAGGCGGGCCTGCCCGTCTGGGTGTGAGCATCACACCCTTGGGGCTGGGGCTGGGGCTGGGCCGCCCTCCCGCCTCTCTGGGCCCAGGCTGGACGTCCTGATTAACTAGGCCGGCACCGGGCAGGGGTCACGTGGGCCTCTCTGCCCTGTCCCCACGGCCTGGCCCAGCCTGGCATGGGACAGTGTCCTCCGTGAGTGGTCATTTGTGGGCAAGTGGCCATTTCCCAGGACTTGACATTGGCATCGGGGGTCTGAGCCGAGGCTGAGGACCTGAGACAGGAGGGGCCACCTCCTCAGCCGGGGCCCCCATCCCCAAGGCTGCCGCTTTGGCTGCGGCCCCCAGACTCTCGGGGACCCAGCGTGGCTGGGAATGAGGGGCAGCACGAGGGACCCTGGCACGGCTTGAGGGGCAGGGGTCGGCAGGGAGGGGCTCGGCTCACACGGCTAGGTGCGGCCGGGCTCATGCCAACGGCTGACCTCATGGTCCATAACGGCCGTGCCCTGGCTTGCGGTGGGGTGCTGTTGCCTAATTAGGTTCTGCCGTGCCAGCCCCGCTGAGCCCCACGCCCGGCCTGCGCTTACAGACGTGTCCAGGCACAGATCCCGGGCTCCCAGGGCGGCAGGAAGCCGCGGTGCCTGCTCGGGAACCCGGCAGTAGCCGGCTGGGGACGGTGGTAGGAGCTTGCCCCGGCCTCGTGGGCTGTAGCGATCGGCTGCCTCGGGCAGACCTGGGCCGGGAGACCCCACACCTGCCGGTGAGCCTAGAGCTGGGGCGTCCGGAGGGGTGACCGGGAGCAGAGGGTGGGCCTGTGGAGGGCTGTAGTGGGCAGAGCCGGGCCGGGGCTGGAGGGGCCCGTGAGTCCTGGTGCCCCGGCCTCTGGGCCGCCTGGTCTCTCCCTGTGCTCTTCTGAGCTCGGGGCCCCACAGAGCTCCTGGCGGGCAAATTCTAGGTCTGCTGGAGGGGGTCGGCCAGGGGGAGGCCTGGGGCCGGAGCGTGCCAGGATGAGGGAGGGACAGACTCCTGGGGGTTGGAGGGGCGCCAGAGGCGTGGGCTTCGGGGGAGTCATGTGCCAAGGCTGATCTGAGGGGACCTGGGGGGGTGCCGCGGGAGCCTGGGCCTGCCCACCTTTGGTCGTCCCTCCCCCTTGGCCAGAGCTCTGGGTGCCTGGAGGGCCCAGGCCTCCTGAAGTCCCCCGGGGCTGGGCCAGGAAGCTCTGTCCCGGGCCCAGGGGCCCCCCAGCCCAGCCTCTGCAGCCTCTCTCTGGCACCCAGGGAGGAGGGAGTCCCTGGAAGGAGGCACCTCACAGCGGGGGTGTGAGGGGGAGCTGGCTGGACGGAGTGGGGGTTCCAAGCAGGAGAGGAGCCTGAGCAGAGGCCGGTGGGGCTGAGACTCGGGGAGCACAAGGAGGCCGACGGAACCTGGGGCCCCATCAGGGGTTTGGAGAACAAAGGGGCTCAATCCCCTGCACAGACCGTCAGGTGGCCGAAAGGGCCCGCGCCCCAGGGCCGGGGGTGGCGGTGCCGAGGGCGCTGAGGGCTGTGGGATGGGCGAGGGGCAGCCTCCTCGGCCGCTTCTGTGCTCTGCCTCCCCCCCCCCCCCCCCCCCGCGAGGGCCCACAGCCGACGGTGCCGGCCGGCTTCTGTGACATGATGCCTCTTTGCCTTTGAACTTCATGGAGCTGTGGGAAAGTCCCAGCACCGGGCACTGGTCACACTGCGGTGATGGAGCCGTTGCTATGGTGACCAGCCTCACCTGGGTGGGCTGCCAGCGCTGCGGGGTGGGGGCTGGGCTGCCCCACAACAAGCCCCGCAAGCCCACGGCCTTGGCTGGGACGGCCGGGCCTCACGCCCGCTGCCCTGCGCTCTCTCCAGGAGTGTGACGACCACCGGTCCGGCCTCTACTCCAGAGGGGACGCCGGGGCCCCGGGGACAGAGGGGTCCCAGAGCAGCTTCTTCCCGCCTCCTGCGGGGGGCCGGCCCCAGCCGGGGACCCAGGCCAGCCCCGTGTCTCGCCGAGGACCCTCCGCCCCTCCGCGATGGCTCCCCCGCCGGAGGACCCGGGGCCCAACCCGAGGAGTGGACCGTCTTTCCTGAACGTCAATGTTCTGCCTGTGGGTGAGTGAGCCGGGGGCAGGGGGCCCGGCACGCGATGCAAGAGGGGCCGCTGTGCCCGTCCCCAGTGCACAAGGGTGACATGTCTTTGCTGGTCTTTTTCCAAGATGGGGGGCTGAGGTGGCCCCACCCAAGGTCCCCAGCTTTCCTCTAGTTGAGCAGGATATGTGGTCCAGGAACGAGTGTATCCAAGGGGGGCTCCCCGCGGCTTCAGGCTAAGGCAGTGCAGACTTCCTCCAGGGCTGTGGCTGGGGTGGGAGAGGGGACCCCAGCAAGGTGATGCCCACACCTGCAGCCCGAGCTGTGTCCTCCCCTCAAGGGCTAGGGCCGGGGGGCAGAGGGAACAGACTCCCCTGCTAGGAGACGGCGTTGGGGATGCCGGCTTGCCTGCCAGCTCTGTCCACGTTGGTGGGACCCCTGGGGTCCTGGGCCAGCTCGGGGGTCCCCGGCACAGCTGGGCTGTGCGTCCCAGGGACGCTCTCTGGGCCTGTCCGCCCTGCACCGTCCCGTGGCCTGTTGGCAGTGGCATCTGTGGTCTCTGCACTAGGGTAACGCTGGTTGGGAGCATGCGGTCTCCCCTCCCGACTTTGGAGGAGCTGGGGTACCGCGCGCACACCGTGAAGTGCTGGTGTCCACAGTGCAGGGCTCGATAAGGCCCTGCCACGTGCATGTGCCACGGAACCCCTGCCTTACGCGTGTTTGCAGCAAATCAGCTTCCGAGGTCCGGAAGCCCACAGGAGCACAGGTGTGCAGGCCTGAGAGCCCTCCCCTCCCCTGCCCCGCCCGCAGCACAGGCTCACCCCGCAGACGTGGGCTGCGGCGTCTATCCTGTATAATTTGCTCGCATCCTGCCGGAGATGGTCTGTCCACGGTGGGGGTGAAATCACACACGGCTCGGGTGGGAGCCTGAGGCAGCTGGGCTCCCCGAGAGCCGAGGGCTCATCCCCTCTGTCCCAGGACAGCCGGCCGCCCTGTCCTGAGTCTCCCGCACGATGGGCGACGGGGGCCACGGGGGTGCGTCCGGGCCCGGTCCCAGGCCTCAGGCCCCTCGGGCTGGGGCGGAGCTGCTACCTCCGGGCTGGGGTCCCGCCAGCCTCTGACTCGGGAGTCGGGGCTCAGAGCCGGGGGCCTGCTGGTGTCCCCCCGGAGCCCCCCGTCCGCTGGCTCTCCCGCTCTGGTCTCTGAGCAGCAGCGCGTCGGCCTCTGCCCGCCGGTGCACGGGCCCCGGCTCCTCCTTGGCATCGGACAGCCGGTGGGACCCTGACTCAGCTCCCCGGGGAGGTGGGGGAGCAGAGCCAAGAGGGGGGCGCCCGTCGGGGTGAGGCCCAGCCAGCAGGCCTGAGTGTCGGGGTGGTGGCCTGTGCGCGGGCGTCCCCGTGGGCGTATTTGCCCAGGAGGACCTGCTCAGCCCGAGGCTCTCTGCTGCCTGCTCGGGGGGGTGGGGGGTGGCCCCTCCAGGTGGCGGTGGAAGTGCGCGTGGGCAC
Organism: Procyon lotor; assembly: GCA_028646535.1. NCBI lineage: Eukaryota > Metazoa > Chordata > Mammalia > Carnivora > Procyonidae > Procyon > Procyon lotor. The sequence goes on from CM053606.1 coordinate 1,728,230, forward strand.
GTGTGCGTGGGGAGTGGGCTGTGTGTGCCCCGCGGGGCCGGACCCGGCTTGTTCTCCCACATTCCCCAGGCGTGTCCCAGCAGGCCTCCTCCGCCGAGGGGACACGTGTGCTCAGAGGCCCCCAGCCCCCTGCCCCGGCTCCGGGGCTGCTGCTCCGCTCAGTGTGGGGTGGACCCCCAGAGAGACTGGTGGCTGGAACAGGGCCTGCAGAGCCCAGGCCGGGCCGGGGGGGGGCGTGGGGGAGGAGCGGGCTCCACCTCGGACTGCTGTCCCCTCCCTGTGCCCCCGTCCCTTGCCTGTCCCACCTCCTGCTTTCTATCCCCTACTGGTGCTCCCTGTGCTCTGAGTCCCATCCACGCCTGGCCTGTGGGTGCCGATGCCGATGAGACAAGCCCCGGGCTTGGTTCTGGGCCGAGGGCTGGGCAGGTCCTTCCGGAGGGCTCCCTGGGGCAGCGCCACGGAGCAAAGGGGGGGCAGGGGAGGCGCTGGGCCCTGGAGTCAGTCGGCGAGCCCGTGGAGGTGCACGTGCCCAGCCCGCATGTCCTGGAAGCTGCTTGGGGACGGTCAGTGGCCACAGTCCTGTCTCCCCAACGGCCAGGAGGCGCCTGCGGCTCTGGACTGACGGCTGGTGGGCCGCCGTGAGCCGCAGCACGGCCCTGGCTGGGCGGTGGGTCCCAGGGCGGGAGCCGGTGGGCGTGTGGGGGGTGAGGCTCAGAGTGCGCCCAGGGGTGTACGGCGGGGGTCTGCTCTGGGGCCTTGGCCTCTCGGGCTTCCGGACCCGGCCGGTGGCTTGTGTGCAGACAGTGCCCCCCTCTCCCCCCGGGACTCAGCCACGTGTCCGCGGTGGGCTGCCAGCCCCAAGTTCCAGCTGGGGAAGTGAGCGTGGCCTCAGCCCACGGCCCACTGGTGGTGGGGGAGAGACGCTCGCTTCCTGCCGGAGCTGGGTGGGTGGGCCCCAGGGGCCCAGGACCGAGGCTGGGACCACCGGACAGTGCCCGGAAAGTGGCCGCCCCCACGGCAGGTCGCGCAGCCCGGTCCTCGCGTACCCGTGGTCACAGGTTTCAGTTGGCGGGACTCGGTCCTGCTCCGCGGGTGGACGGCTGGGGAGACGGCTTGAGCCGCGCTCTGAAGGTGAGGGTGATGGAGGCCAGGGGGCCCTGCCGGGGCCGGTGAGGACCTGAGCTGCGCGGTCTGGGCTCTGCGGGCGGCCGGCTGGCGGTGCCTCTGGGGTCCTGATGCCGGGCGGGCTGGCGAGAGCCAGGCCTGCGGGACTCGGCCGGACGGAGTCAGAGGCCACGCCCTGCGGACGGGGTGCGCCGGGCTCCTCAGCGGGGCCGGGGGTGGCTGTCCTCTGGCCACCTGGTCACAGACCAGCACTCCCTCCAGGGCTTTGGAGGCTGGGGTCTGTCCTCTGGGAGGGGAGGGGCCCGGAGCACCAGGTTCACCCCGGAGCTGGGGGGGCACCGGCTGCCCCCCGAGTCCCCTACAGCCCGGTGGGGGAAGGGCTGCCGTGCCGGTCCTTTCTCTTCTGGCGGGGGGGGGGGGTCCAGGCAGTGGCTGCCTTTCTCCCCCAGGGCACAGAGGGGCTTGTGGCCGGAGAAGTCGGGAGGACCTGCCCCAGGTGTTGGGGGCCCGCAGCGGGCTGTGAGTGCCTGCGTCCCCGGGGTGGGCCATCTGCTGCAGCGCTCCAGCCGGGGTCAGACAGCCTGTGGGCTCAGGGGTGGGATGGGGGGAGGCTGGTTCGAGCTACCCCCCTCCACGCCCCCCCTGGGATGCCGCGCCATCGAGCTGAGGCCTCCCTTCACTGTGCCCCGTCCAACCGGTGGGTGCGGCCCAGCAGCCAGCACGGAGTGTCGCATCTCGGTCACGGATGAGGTCGCCAGGGCTGTGCCCCCGGCTGTTTGCTTGGAGGCGCGTGTCTCGCAGACGGTGGCATCTGAGGAGGACGCACAACTGTCTGAAGCTCCCGCTGAGCGGCCAGCGGGGCAGGGACAGGGGCAGAGGGCCCGGAGGCCCGTCCAGAGGCAGCCCCGCCCGGAGCAGACCTCACCCCGGGGGGGCCGGGCAGGCGCTCTGCGGGTGGGGAAGTGGCCACAGCTCCCGGGACATTGCCCCCCGCCAGGCACAGTCTTGTATCCAGAGAGCAGCCTGGTTTTGAGAAGGGACGTCGCGTCCCGCGCCTGAGTCAGCAAGGTGGAGTGACCGGTGTGAGGACTGAGAGTACGCTGGCTTCCTCGGGGCCCCTCGCCCCCGTAGACACAGTCCTACCAGGCAGCCAGTTGGAATCCCCAGTTTGAGGGGAGTGTGGGAAGGGTCTCTCCTTCCCTGCAAGGGGACACACGCCAGGCTTCTGGGGTTCCCGGAACAGGTTCCCGGAACCTTGCGCTCTCCCCCGCACCCTGTGCTCTGATGCTTCTTGTCCCTGGAGGCCAGCCGGGCTGGGTGAATGTGGCCGTGACCTCCCGGCTGGGGTCCCCCGGAAGCCGTGGTTTCCCGTGGCCAAAACTGGTCGCACAGGGAAGATTGCGTCTGACGAGCGTGGGGCTCACGGCTCACGGGTTTCTCCGAGACTGGAGGATGTGCAGGTGCTTGTAAGGTGGAGGGGGGGCTGGGGAGGGGGTCCCCTGACCAGGCTCGGGACACTGGGTCGCAGGACCTCCCTGTGTGTGGAGCCTGGGGAGGGCGGTGCTGGGGGCAAGGTGGCTCTGCCCCTCTGATTCCAAGAGGGAGGCTGGCTTATGGTGCAGCCCAAGCCTGGGGGCTCCTGCTCTGCTCGTACAGCGTGGAATTTACTGCCTGCTGGGCTCAGAGGGGAACCGGTGAGGGCCCCTCCCCACCCCCTGGGGCCCAGGGCCCTGACGGCGGTCGGCCCCTTGGGCTGGCCCAGGACCTGTGCCCGGGGCAGGCAGGGAGGGAAAGCGAGCCCTGAGCTGGCCGGTGGGATGAAAGGGTCTTTCCAGTCAGCCGGGAAAGAGAAGATAAGCATCAGGCAGGTAGCACCCCACCCAGCTGGGCGGGGGTGCTCTTCTCTGAGCCTGGCCAGCAGCCCCTGCACCCGGGGGTCACCCCCATTCAGGGTGTCCGGCCCCTACTCCTTCCGGAGTTCACCTGGACCCCCAGGCAGCCAGACTGCCTGCTTCCTGCAGCTCCCTTCCGCCTCCCTCTTCCTCTCCTTCCCTCTTCTCCTCTGCCTCCACCTCCTCCCACCCCTAACCACGTATAACACCTCCTTGCTTTTATCTCTAAGACCCTTAGTGATCTGGCCCTGGCACTTGCTTCCCTCACCTGCCCCTCCCCAAACCCGTCTCCTTTGCTTACCCCACCCCCGCTGGGTGAAGCTCAGCACCCCCACATGAGGCCCCTTCCCGCCGTGCCCCTCCGAGAGCCCACCCGGTGTCAGCGGTATGGTTTCTGTGAACTACACAGGGAGTAGTTTGGGTGCGTGCTTTATGCTGGTCAGTAGGCAGAGGCCTCCTCCAGGGCTGGGGACTGGGGCTGGAGTCACACTGAATTCTTAGCCGTCCAGCTGGGTGCCCAGGGATGTGCGGGCTACGGGAAGGGTGAGGGGGTGCAGGAACGGTCGGCCTGGCTGGCAGTCTGGCTGCCGTGGGGGGGCATTGCTGCTTCAGGGCCCAGCGTCCCCTGCTCCCCAGACTCCGGGGTGGCTGAGGGACTGAGGGTCTGTGGGAAGGCCTCTGACTGTGCCCCTCCCCCTCTCCAAGACACACTCCCCTCCCCCACCTCTCTCCCTCCCGGTCACCTGCCTCCTTCTCCCCAGACCCCCCCAGCCTCCCACCCCAGGCCACACGGCGAAGGCAGAAGCAGAGCTGGGGTGATAGCTACGGGGTTGGGGTGTCCGCCTCCATCCCGGGGTGACCAGAGGGTACCCCCAACTCCCTCTGCATGGCAGGGAAAGCCCCACCCGGCTGCCCTCTGGGCCTGGAGCCCCAACAGCCCCGCACCTCCTCCTCCTGCCGGCTTCCCTGTCCACGTGGAGACAAGCTGCTCAAGGTGGGGCCCACATTCTCCTCAACTGGCCTCCGGTCGTTTGGGCGGGACCAGCCCCAGCCCGCCTTGTGCTCCCGGCTCACCAGCCTCTTCCCTCCCCCGGCCGTGGGGAACTTGCAGGGGGTTCGCCCTGGGGTGGCCGGGGCATCGTGGAGCATTTCCAGCTCCCACCCTCCAGAGCTGGGCAGCCCTGCCCAGGGGTCTGGGCAGGCCTGGAGGGGTGGAGACCCCGGCTGTGCGGATGGCCGTATTAGACGTGGCCTTGACTCCGCCCTGCCCTCCCTCGACCCACCAGAGTTAGATGGAGACACCCATGGCGTCCATGGTGTCTCTTTGAGGGAGACCCTCAAAGAGGGTCTTTGAGGGCAGGATCCCTGGTCTGCAGGAGACTGGGGCAGCTGCCTTCTCTCTGTGCCTCAGTGTCCCCCTGAAAGAAAAGGTGGTGTTGGGAGTCAGTGATCCCTGAGGGCCAGCAGTGGCTTCGAGACCTTCGGCTCCTCAGAGGCCCTCCCAGGGTGTCCTCACCCCTCCTCTGGTGGGCAGTGAAGTGCTTGCACTGGGGGCCAGGCCGCCCACGCATCCCCCTGTGCCCACGGGAGATGCCAGGCCTGGCCCGGCCCGGTGGCTCCAACGGTGTGTGTGGGATGCCGAAGCCGCCGAAGCTGAGATCTGATCCCTGTGCACCATCTTGACTTCTGATTGAGAACAGGACGTCTTAAGACCAGATGCTGGTGAAAAAGGAAACACACACTTTCTAAATTTAGCCAGTTGAGAATTGCACATTTACCCAATTAGGGGTATTGATTCGGCGGGCACGCTCGCGCCCCCACCTCACCTGCTGTGCCGCCGGCTGCCTCCACGAGTGCCTCTTTGGGCCCATGTGTCCTTGCTGGGCTCTCACGGGCCACCTGTTACCCCTGGAGGCAGAGCCGCCCGGAGGGAGCCTCGGCGTACGGGGGCAGCGGGCCAGTGCGACTGGACTCCTCTCCGCCAAGGCCGAGCAGACGCACGCCTGAGGCTGCCCTGAAGCTGGGCCCGGGCCGTGTGTGGGGGAGAGCAGGGGGCACGTGGTGCCCAGCCTGCAGGGACCTCATGATCTCCCTAGGCAGCGAGACTCAAAACAAGGGCAAGCCCCTTGTGACGTGGTGTGTGTGAAGTTCTCTGGCTCAGACCGTGTGGATGCTGCGGTCTTGGAGGGGGTGAGTGCGAGGTACAAGGCAAGCAGGGAAGGCTTCCTGGAGGAGGTGCCTTGATCCAGGCCCTGGAAACCAGGCAGGGGAGCCCCCTGGGCGCCAGGCTCAAGGGTCTGATGCTGCATGACCGGAAAGTAGAGTCCTTAAGGTTTGGAGCCACGAACAGCCTGGTCAGGTCTGTGTTCCAGCAGCGTGGGTGGGGTGTGTCTGGGGGAGGCCAGAGGCCAGAGTGGGTCTGGGGGACGTGGGAAAGCAAGACTGGCCAGGGGAGTGCTCAGGAGGGGGATGGAGGGCTCCGGGGGTGAGCAGGCTGTTCCCACTGCTGGAGTTGCTCCCGGAGGACCCGGGGTCACGGTGGGCATGTCCACCCAGCACGTGCCTTGCACGGTGGCCTCTCCCCGTCCACGTGGCCGGCCCGCCCAGACCCCTCCCCTGCTTCTCACGCTGCTGGGAGCCTAGCTCAGAAGGCAGCTTTCTGTCCCAGTGGTCTCCGGTCTGCTCTGAGCAGGAGTCCGGGTTTCTCTGTTTCACCGTCTTGGTTTCTGTCTCTCCAGCCCTGGGCCTCGTTCTTGGGGCCACACCCCCAAGGCCTGCGGGGACGCTGTGGTGCCCAGGCAGCCCCGCCCCCGGGACGGGCGTCTGGGACCCCCGAGACCAGGCACCTCCTCCCCCAGCTGAGCCCCACGCCGCCAGGGAGAAGGTGTGCAGGTGGGCTCGGTTGCAGTGTCGCCTACTCTGGCCTGCCCCCAGCCTGGGGTCTGGGGGCGCTCTCAGCCAGGCAGTGACGGCAGGGGTGCTGGGGGCTGTCACTCTGGGGAAAGCCTTGGAGGGCCTGGGCGTGAGCACAGAGCAGAGGGAAGCCCCCAGCCCCTGTCTCCGAAGCTGAGTGTAGGTACCCACGGGTATTATCCCAAAATATCATGGGTCCTCAAGCGAGTCTCATCCTGGCCTGGGTGTGGCTCCTGCAGGGCCCCCAGCATGTCCCAGAGGCTCTGTCACCCACCCAACCTCTCTCTCAGCTTGGGGTTCTGGCCGCTTCGGGGTGCAGGTGGGGGTGGGGAGCAGGCACAACAGCTGCGGTCCTGCCTGGTCCTGGGCACTGGGCCCCTGGTCTGTCGGGGTGGGGGTGCTGGGGGCGGGGTGGGCAGCACTTGGAGGACCTGAAGCCCAGGGAAGGGCGGGGTTTGGCTGAGGCGGGTCCTGGTCTCACCGGCCCAGGGCCAGCTGGTGGGGGTCTTGGCCTCTCTGGTCACTGTTGCCCGCTGGACATGGTCTCCTGATCTGTGCCCCCTCTCCTCCCACACTGCTGTCTGCTGCAGAAGGGAGTGGGGGGGGCAGAGCTGGGGGCCCCCAAGAAGCCTGGTCTGATGGGAGGTCCTGTGAGTGAGGGTCCCAAGGGGTTCGGGGCTGTCTCTGTGGCTGCTTTAGGGGCCCTCTAAGACCTGGAGCAGTGTGGGGGGCTATATTCTGAGGTCGTGGCCTCCTTGGTGTATGAGGCCAATTTGGGGAGGGGAGGCTGTGGGCCAACCCCCACTGTTGCTCTTGGTCCCATTTCCAGGACGGCAGCGGGCAGCAGCCCTCCCCCCACGGGGGTGCCGCCCCCCGCCCCCCCTGAACTAAGGGGTGCCTCCTGTCTGGTGGGGAAGCTGCCATCTCTCAACCCACCAGGACGAGACCCTTGTGCAGATTTCTCCACTTTCTCCACCTTACATCTTGGGGGAGGGGTAAAGCTGCGCCAAGCCACCTGCTCCGCCAGCGCCCAGCCCCTGGATGGGGAAGCGTCCTCCATCGGTCCCTCGCTTCGCGGTCCCACCGCCTGGGGCCACGCAGAGGGGCGTGGAGGAGGAAGAAGGGGGAGCGACGAGGCCGCACCACTGCGGGGAGAGCCCGGGGCCCCACTGTGCGCCCCGATCTGCGCCCCGCTTTCGTCCCGCTCTACACCCGGCTCTGCGCCGCGAGCCCCGCTCTGCGCCTGGTGCTCCTCGACTCTGCGCCCCGCGCCCGGCTCTGCGCCCGCCGCCGAGCCCGCGCCCCCGGCCCCCACCCCGCACGGGGCGGGCAGGGGGTGTGGTGCGGGCGGCACGAGTGACAGCGCTCTCCTCGCGCGGCGCCTCCACGGGGCGCAGTGTCAGCGCGCACAGCCCGCCGCGGGCCGCCCAGTGTGCGGGGCGATGCCGCCCGAGCCCCAGCCCGCGCCCGAGCCCGAGGCCCGCTGCTGACGGCGCCCCCGCCCCCGCCCCCGCCGCCCCCGCCGCCGCCGCCGCCGCGGAGACAATGGACGCGGGAGCCGCCCCGCGGAAGCACAGTAGGTGCCGCGCCGCTCCCCTGCTGCGCCCGGGGCTCGGTGGACGCGCGGGGGCGCCGCCGCTCGGGGCGGGTCGGGCCGGCGCGGAGAGGGGGCGCCCGGCCGCCTCTGCTGCGCCGCGGAGCCGCGGAGCGAGCGGCCTCCGGGGTCCAGACCCGGGAGGGAGGGCCGGGATCTTGGAGGGGGCGGGCGGGGGTGAGGGCGCGGGATCGCGTCCGCAGGTGAGGGGTCCCGGGCTCCCTTGGGGGCCGCAGGTGCGCGCGCGGAGGCATCCGGGGCCACCCCCTGCGAACTTTCCTCCCCTGGTTTGGGGTGGCTAGGGCGCTGGGGCTGTGACCCTGTGCTGAGGCAGAGCCCTGCTGAGCCTCGATGGGGCACCGCGTCCCCTCACTGGGTGCGGACGCTGCAGCAGGGGCACGGCCATCATTTGGGGCTGCGGGGAGGGGCTGGGCGGAATGCGGCCGCGGTCGGCCGCCCTCTGCTTGGCTGCAGCTGCGGCTCCCGCCCCGGACCCGCACTAGCGTGGGGGGTGCGGTGGGACCTGCGCGGGCAGGGGACCCAGCCGGCCCTCCCCAGGCTGCTTGTAGGGCGCTGGCGCTGATGGGGCCGCAGTACCTCCTGGAGTCCAGGGCGCGCTGGCAGAGCTAAGGGGCACCCTTTCCGAGAGGCGGACACTTCTGGAGCGGGCAGAGGGAAGATGCCAGGGGCTCAGGAGGGCTCCTCTCCCCTCTACCCCCACCCTGCCTAGAGACCCTGGAGGCAGACAGAATGGCCGCTGACTCCCCTCCCATGGCCTTCCCCACCCCTCATCCATGCAACTGTCCCGCGTTTGTGTCCTTTCTGTGCCCTCTGCCCTCACCTCCCAGAGGTGATGCTCAGCTCCCTTGGCACTTGGGCCACGGTGCCGAAATGCTTGTCCTGAGAAGCCCATTAGGGTCCTGCCAGGGTCCGTGGAGCCCAAAGACTCAATGAGAGAGCTTTAGCCACAGAGGGGAGTCTGGGCACCTGGGACCGGGGGGCAGGGCAGAGTCGGGGACGGGAGCTGGTGCGTCTGCCCCAAAGCCCGACTGTGGCCCCTGCCTGGGGGAGCAGAAGGGACGGGCTCTGCAGCCTCCCAGCCCCTGCTTCATGGAAGTTCTCAGTGAACTTAACCCATGGTCATGTCCTCCGCGTGGCCCTAAAGAGAGAGTCTGGGGTTTCCAGAAAGAAGGGGATGTTTGGCAGGGGGCATGTGTGCTGTCTGGCTGAAGGGTCCTTCACCCCCTTCCTCCAGGCTGAACATCTTGGTGGCCCTCTCCTGGCCTTTGCCTGACCAGAGACCGTGACTCTGCCCCCTCACCACCCCCCCCCCCCGAGGCAAGAGAGCTGACACTTCTTGGGGGGGGTGGGACTCAGTGCGAGCATGTGCTGGGCAAAGCCCTCGTGCCTGGGGCTTCCCAGAGGGTGGGCCCGGTGGCCTTCATGTCTTGGACCCACCGGAGCTTCGAAGCGAGCACGGAGCTGGGGTAGGGTCTGCCTGGGTCCTGCGGGGCCTCTTGCCACCAGCCACACTGATGGCGGGGAGCAGCTGGGAGCACGGGGAGAGGGTCGGGCTGGCCATGCCCCCTCCTGCGCTTGGCCAGCGGGTGCCTCCTCAGCTGGTGCCCGAGCCAGGTCTGCGGGGTCTCCTAGGTGCCAGAGGAGCCTGGGACTGTGCGGCCCTGCTGGTGGGGACAGGCGGCCGGTCCCGCCCAGGCCGTCACTCCCTGAGGCTGAGTTCAGGTTACATAACCCATCCCCCACCCCCGTGGATTGTTGTAAGCGGCAGGAGCCAGGTTTGACAATAGGAGTTGTAATTGGATTTTAATTTTTAATTCGTGCAGTAGATGAAGAGCTACGGGCCCATTTGTACATATTCTGTTACTCTGCGCCTAATAGGGCTACTTCCTTAGGGGGTGACCGTCGTGCCAGCCCTCCGCATGCTCCCCAGAAGGAGTCTGGCCCAGAGACCCACGGGCTGCCTGCCACCTGCTCCGGTGCGGGGAAGGGCGAGGGCCGGGATGCCAGGGCACTCCTGTCCTAGGCCTTCCTTCCTTCCCCTCCCTCGTGCACACACGTCCACGGAAGCCCCCAGGCCCCCTGTGCTGAGGGGGGGGGGCTGTTGGAGGTGTGGGATCACACCCACAGGAAATCCAGTGTCCGTGGCAGGCCAGGCCAGGCCCTTTGACCTCGAGGACCGCTGGGCACCTGTGGCCCTGGACTTCTGGGGCTCTGCCTGCCTTTCCCATCTGCCCAGCCAGCCCGGGGAGCCAGGACTCTGTCTGTGACCCGGTTTCCCAGGTGCTGGGGGTGGGTGCACACCTGGCTGGCCCTGGGGCCTCCAGATGGCCTCAGGCCCTGGGCAGAAGCGGGACCCCTGTGCCATTGGCCCCACCCCCCACCCCAGCTGGAGGGGTCCCAGGAGGCGGGAGAGCTCCGTCCCCCCTGCGCTGCCCGCCCTCTGGATTATTCTTAGGTTTGTTGTGTAACAGACACAGCACAGGGAGCAAGGGCTCCTGGGAGCTGTCTCTGGCGGCAGCCGCCAGCCAGCCCCGAATGGGGCTTTTGTCCCTTTACCTGCCCAGCGCAGGGGACGAAGGAGGCTGCCTGGTTACCCACCCTCGCCGAGAGCTGGCCAGCCGGGGCTGTGGCGAGGGGGCCTGGGCCGGGCTCCCCGGGGCTGAGTGTGGCACAGAGACCTCAGCCTGCGTGTGCATGCATTTTCTCCCAGCCTGCGTGCGTGCACGCGTGTCCTTCCAGCTTCCGTGTGCGCGTGCGCG
>CM053606.1:1746908-1788040 GCA_028646535.1 Procyon lotor
CCTCCCTGAGCTGTGCGTTCACACCTCCAACCTCCCTGAGCTGTGCGTTCACACTCCAACCTCCCTGAGCTGTGCGTTCACACTCCAACCTCCCTGAGCTGTGCGTTCACACTCCAACCTCCCTGAGCTGTGTGTTCACACTCCAACCTCCCTGAGCTGTGTGTTCACACTCCAACCTCCCTGAGCTGGTTGTTCACACCTCCAACCTCCCTGAGCTGGTTGTTCACACTCCCACCTCCTGAGCTGTGTGTTCACACCTCCAACCTCCCTGAGCTGTGCATTCACACCTCCAACTGCCCTGAGCTGTGAGTTCACACCTCCAACCTCCCTGAGCTGTGCGTTCACACTCCAACCTCCCTGAGCTGTGTGTTCACACTCTAACCTCCCTGAGCTGTGTGTTCACACCTCCAACCTCCCTGAGCTGTGTGTTCACACCCCTGGCCTCGCTGAAGTGTGTATTCACATCTCCACGTTCCATCTGCCATGTGTTCACCCCTGAGCTGAGCTGTGTGCTCACACCCCTGAGCTGAGCTGTCGGCTTCCCTGATACTTCTCCCCCTGCCTGCTAGTTGATCAAGGCGCTGCCTGCCTCAGAAGGCACAGATTCTGGCCCTGGTCCAGGATCACACCTCCAACCCCCTGAGCTGTGAGTTCACACCTCCAACCTCCCTGAGCCACGGGGGATTAGAGGGACAGTGTCTCTGTGTGGGGAGCTGGCTTCCAGGCAGCACACTGGGGCTCCCTCGGCAGGTCCACAGCCGAATCCTGCAGGGATGATGGCTCGGGTAGGGGTGTCCCCAGGGCACTGCCGTCACCCCAGCCCACCTGCTGCCACGGTCGGATCTGGGGAGGCTGCTCAGTAAACACCTATCGAGAAGCTGTGTGCCCGGCACGGCTCTGGGCACGGGGTTAGCACTGGGGGCACGGCCCCGCCCCCAGGGAGGACCCTAGCACTCCCGCTCCCCACTTTGCTCACACCCACGCCCCACGCGTGCCCGTGCCCCTCACAGACCAGTCGCCAGGCTCCCTGGCCAGCCTCGGGGGTTTCCGTCTCACTGGCCTTTACCCCATGGGCTCACGCGACCACGGCTCACCGCGGGTGAGTGGTGAAATGGTCTGGGGGTCTGGGGTGTCCCGGTGTGTGGCGGCGTGGGCCAGCAGTCTACTCCCCTGGTGGCTGGGGCGGCACCCGGGTCATCTGGCCCGATCCCATGTCACCCAGGCTGTCCTCGCTCCCGGCGGGGACCCTGGCTCACAAGGGCCCAGGCCTGTCCGTAAGGAGTCAGCTCAGAAGCCCCCTCCCCGGCCCCAGGCTCTGGCCCCCATGGGGAGCTGGAGCTCGGCACGACTGTGGCCACGTTTCGGGAGCTCGCGACCTCGCCGCCCGCCGCGGGGGACATCTCGATGCATCCCGACTGATCGCAGGCCTCTCCGAGGTGTTTGTTTGGTTTGCTGTTGGAGACGCACGCGTTGCTGCCTGGGATCCGTAGATGGTTTCCATTGTACCAACGAGCGCGACGTGAGCGGGTGTCGGGCTCACACTCGCTGAGTGTGACTGCGGCACCGACCCGGCAGCAGTTCATACGGGTTGCAGGGTCGCACGTCGCGGACGGCCGGGGGCCGGCGGCCTTGGAGGATGGTTTCAGGAGCGAGCCCTGTGGCGGGGCTGTGCATCCTGGGTGCCCCGAGGTGGGAGGGCGCTGACGGCCGGGGGTTGGGCAGCCGGCAGCCCCCTGCCGCACCCTGAGCCGGGCCCTGGGCGTGGCCCCGGCCCTCATGCCCACAGCCCCCCTCCCCGCCCGGACTGGGTCCAGCCGGAGAAACAGCTCCACGGCCCACATCTGCACCCGCAGAGGCTCTGGCCCCGCAGGGAAGTGGCCCAGTCTTTTTTGGGCTTTGTGATGGATTCAACACTCTGGGGGGGGGGGTGCCCTCCTCCACTCACCCCGTGCAGGGCTGCCCGATGGAGCTGGGCCGTTCTCGCTGCCCTGCCTTTCCCTGAGGGTGGGGACTGCATCTGGTTTGCTAACCACTCCATTCCAAGCCCCAAGTGCAAGCCTGACACAGGAGGTGCCCCACACACATTGACCCCTGGCGAGCGCGCAGGTGTGCGGGAGAAGGGCAGGAAGGCTGACACGGGGCACACGCAGGGGCCGAACCTGGCCCTGGGGTCCAGGCGGCAGCCTGAATGGCCCCCACCCCCACCCCGGCCCCGGAAGCCAGAGGCAGGGGCTAATTTGCATACATTTGCATCTGCCTGTGCTTGCTTCCAATTTCAAGGATTTCTGTGGTTTTAATCTGTGCGAGTGGCCAAGTGGCTTCCCGTGCCTGCGTCCAGGGTGGCACCCGGATGCAAAGACCGTCTGCCTGGGCATGTGGCCTGCTCTGGGCCCAGGCTGCGGGAAGGGGTGGGCCGGCGGGGGGCAGCTCCTGGCCGATCCCGCCGTGGCCTGGGGGTGTCCCCGGGGGTGGGGGGCTGGGCTGGGCTGCGCGGAGGCTTGTCCTGGAATCCAGCCCCCTTGTCTTGGTGCCAGGCTGGCTGTGGCTGGGGCTGGCCGCCGCTAGCGGGCACGGAATCTAGGTCAGGCTGCTGCAGAGAGGCCGGGCGTGCGGTGGGGCCGCGCAGCCCGGGGCAGGAGCCAGACCTGCTGACCTGGGCGGGGAGCGGGGAACGTGGGGGTGGGGGCTCCGTCCTGGGGGGCCGAGGAGGGAGGCCAGGGGCAGGGTGCTGAGGCTGAGGGTGCCCCTGTCCGTGGGGGGGGCTAGACGCGGGGGTGTGTTTGTGGCCCTTTGGGGAGCCTTCCAGAAATCGCCCCCCTCCGAGGTCTACGGCCTCCATTCCCTGCCGGCCCACCGCGTCATTGCCCGAGGCAGCCCAGCCTCCCTGCCTCCTCCCACCGCTCAGTCTGCGGCCCCAAGGCCCTGGCTGCCTTGTGCTTTGCGTGCGGACTGGGGCCTATCCCTAGCGCTGGGGCCGGGGCTCCCCTCCTGCCCCGGCAACCGTCGGATGCCGTGGGGATGACGACCACCCAGGCCAGTGGGCCTCTGCCTTCCCGCTGCCCCCTCCCCATGGACACCAAGTCCATCGAGCGTCACAGCTGTGCGGGCCTGGGCCTCCTGCTCTCCGGCCTGGGAGCACAGAGGGGCGTGCAGGCTCCGCTGGCTCAGCCGGGCTTGCCCTGCTCTGGGGCCAGCACGGGCTGCTGGGGGCAGTGGGGGCACCAGACCCCGAGCAGCCCCCCGCTGCCCAGGCCCTGCGCCGTGCTCCCGTCCAGGTCTGGGACTTGCTCGGGCCTGCCTTTGTGGCCATCTCCCCAGACAGCCCCCCGGAGCTCATGCCTGGGGTCAGGGCCTGGACCCTGGCTTTGGCTCTGCTTCCTCATGGCCATGAGCCTTGGGCAAGACCCCCGCGCCTCAATTTCCCTATCTGAAAAGCAAAGGGGTCGGACCCAGTGGCCTCTGGGGGCCCTGCTGCCTCGGGCGTTCTGAGGGGCAGTGGAGGGACATGCCGAGGCCCCCACTGTGCTCTGGGTCCCCCCCGGTGCTGGCGGCTCTCGGGGGGCCTGCCTGAGGCTGGGCGGCAGCTTAGCTGTGGCAGGTCCGTGGGGAAGCGTTTCCTTGGAGATTTATGTAGGACGGAAGTCCAGAGACAAAATCTGAGGGCCCCGTGGGGGGCTCTGCAGCTGCAAATCTGCTCCACTCCACTCGTGGGGAGGCGACCGCTCGCGGCCGCTGCTTCCTGGGGGCTGTGAGGCAGAGTGGCCGCTGCCCCAGGTCAGGGCCGGTGCCCCGAGAGGGGCGAGACAGTGCCCCTCCCTCCTCACACAGCCGCCGCCAAAGGGGACGCTGCCCTGGGATCTTGGGTCCCAGGAGGCCTGGCCCGACCTGTGCCCCCACCTCGTGCCCCCCGCCCCCTTTCTGCCCTCCACACGGATGAGGGACGGAGCAGGACTCGAACTGGGATCTCCTGGCCAGGGCATGGCTCTATGTGGCCTCCTGTCACCAGGCGGTCTCCATAGCCTCTCCCCTCCGCGGTGCTTCCCGGACGCCCTCAGCCTCCTGGACCGGGGGCCGGGCTTGCACGCGCTGGGTTCTGCTGCCCGCTGTCCCTGGGCTGCCCCGGCTGGCGGGGGCTGGGGGCTCGAGGAACTGCAGGCCGTCCGGGCGGGGGGCTCGGGGGCCACAGCCAGCTGCCAGGGCAGCACTCCCTTCCACTGCCAGGCTCTGGGCCTCGGCCCCTGTGTTTCTGGGTCTCACCAGCGGTCCTTGGCCCGACAGGCTGTGTAGGTGCGCACACAGCCCGTGGGGTCCCCGCACGCCCTGGCCCGCTCGTGGCCCCGGTCAGCACACTCTGCCCCGACGTGGCGGCTGCCTACACGGTGTTTCTGGGAGCAGAGGTGTAGGAGCTTTTCCTGCGAGATGACTGGGAGAGGGGCTGCGTTCCATCCCTTGGACTCCCGGTGGAGAGCAGGCTTCAGGGCAGGGCGGGGGGCGCTGGGGGGGGTGCCTGGGTTCTGCCCCCACCAGCGGAGGCAGAGCTAGACGGGCATGCCGAAGGGCCCGGGTGCCCAGCATGGTACCCGCTCAGGGAATGCGTGCAGAACGTGGAGTGGGACCCCCAGGGTCAGCTCTGGGTGGTGAGGCTCACCCTGCGAGGAGGGGCGGGCACGGCTGACCTGGATGCGTCCGTAGCCGTCAGAGTGACTGCCCGCTGGGGAGCCCAGTCCCGGGAGCATGGCCCAGATGAGGAACCAAGGCATGGAGGGGGTTGAGCTTTGCCCACTTACAGGCCTGGCTGGGAACCCAGGGCTCCAGGCGCATGGCCTGGGCTGGCCCGCGTGTTGGGGCGCTGTCTGGCCTTCTCCTGGTGATGTTTGGGAACCAAAGGATGGACGCGGCTGGAGCTCACAGCCAGGGAGGGGGGCTGGGGGGTAACCCCCTGGGATGCTTTGTCGTGCAGGCCCCCCCATGCTGGGCTCTGACCCGAGCACTGAGGAGGCCCTCCCTGGCCGCCCTGGGCAGGAGCAAAGCCCCCTGCACGGCCCCTGGGCCCCAGGCAGGGAGCGGGTGCTGGCAGGTGGCAGGTAGGCAAGGAGGCGGAGGTGGCGGGCAGGGGCAGGGGCAGGAGGAGCAGGGCCCGAGCATGGGCTCCCCGCCCCCACCCCAAGGGAGAAGGGCTCAGCCTGGGCCCCAGGCTCACACCCCCCACCGGACAGCATTTGTTTATTCCGGTGCCCTCTTCACACAAGAAGGAAACGAGCCTCCTGGGGGTCCGACTTGTTCCAGACGCGCGTCCCCACCCACTGCCAGCCAGGCCGAATGCTCTCAAAGACAGAATTTTGCTTAAATGCCCAGAAAGGAGATTTAGGAGATCAGAATCTTAAGCAAATTAACATGTGCAGCAGGCGGCTTTTAATCACCGCCGGTAATCACCCGCCCGCCCCGCCCCTTGAGGGAAACCAGCTCGGCGAGGCTGCGCGGGGGCGGCCGGCCCTGCCGATGGATTATTCATCAGAACCTTAACTTGAACCAGACCTCCTTCTGTCCACTCCGGGGAGCCGGCCCCTCCCCGGGGACCCTGTGTCTGCGTGCTCCTCCCCATCACCTACTCTCCCTTCTGTCTCCTCTCCTTTCTTCCTGTCTCTCTCTGCCTCAGTTTCCCCTCTTCTGAGACTTTGGGGCTGCAGAGCCTTTCCCGGGGGACCGTGTGAGGAGACTTGCAAAGCCCAGGTGCGGGGTGCTGGACTGGCCCCTCCCTCCTTTGCTCCCTGGCCTCAGGCCACCTCTGGTGCCATGGCTTGGCCTGGTCCCCCCTCTTGGCCTGGCAGCCCCCACCTCAACTCCCCCGCTTGGCTGGAGGGCCCCCTCCGCTGGCCGCACACTTGGTGCCAGAGGGAGGATGCTGCCTCTCCCTTTGGGGTCTGTGCCAGTCCAGTGGCCCCAGGCCCGGGGACCTGACTGTGCTCAGGGAACATGTGACTCGTGTGGACACGAGGGTCACCCTGGTGAGCTCAGGAGGGCAGCCCCCCAGAACCCAGGCAGTGGCCCCTTCGATCGGAGGGCCAGGCTTCCACCAGTGGCAGCGGACGGAGAAAGTCTGCCCCTTTAAGGGAGCTGGGCAGCGGCCCCGTGGCCTTCCCCGGGCAGGATCTGGGTGCCGGTGGTGACGGCTCATGTGTCTCACCCCCGCCACACCTGGGGCCCGGCCTGGCAGGAGGCAGTCACACCCTGGGGTGGCAGCAGCTCAGGGAGCCCCGAGGAGCCCCCAGTCTCCGGCTCTGGCCTGTCGCCTGCGGCCACCCCAGCCCAGCCTCCCAGATCCCCACAAACCTCCCCAGGCCACCCTCTGGGCTGTGGGCAGAAGGGGCAGCTTTCAAAACAGCACCCGAGGGACGCGGGACAAAATCTCTTCCGTTGATGTGGGAAATGTTATTTCTCGCGGATGCCGGATGTAGCAGGTTGAATGGAACACACCCCAGGAAGGGGCAGGCAGGGGCCGGTTCAGGATCAGGTGGGGGCTGCTCCCTGCTTAGCACAGGAGGACCCCGGGCCCCAGGATCTTCTGCAGGACCCTCACTGAGGGGCATGTGGGTGGAGGACGCGTAGGAGCGTGGCGGGGGTTTGGATGCCAAGGGGCCCGCCATCCTGCACCCGCACCCCGACCAGGCGGCCCGGGAAATGTCTCCCTCACCATCCTTGAAACCCTTGGGCACTCTTGGAGCCCCTCCTTGGAGAGAACTAGCCCACGGGCTCTGGGGGACCCTGTGGTCTTGGGGGGCTGCCACCCGGAGAGCATTTTGTTCCTGCAGGGAGTAAGGGGATACCCCCTCTGGTGGGAAGGCTGGTCTGGAGGGAGGGAGGTCAGAGCAGCTGAGGGTCCTGGAGCCGCTGCTGGAGGAGCTGGTGCACCCCGCCCCCCAGCCCCCACCCCCAGCCTCGGAGCCAGCTGAGACCCCCCCCACCCCAGCCGTGTGCTTCCTGCCCTGTGCACCGCGGGGCTGGGCTGTGAAGGGTTAAGGAGGGCGGGGCTCCGGCGGGAGGGGCGGTCCTGGCAGCACGGCGGGCTGAGCGCTCGGGATCGGCCATGGGCGCGCGCTCAGGCGCAGGGACACTCGGGGCCGGCACACCGCCCGCGCCCCCTTGGGCCCCACCGGTATCGGTGGGGGTGGTACCTTGGGCCATGGAAGAGCCCGGGGACCCCAGTGGGCTCAGCCGGGACAAAGGTAAGAGGGGCAGCAGGGGCTCAAGGAAGGAGGCAGCCAGGGTCAGTGACCCACTGAGCCCGCTAGGGCAGGGCTTGACCCCCTCCCCCAGGGGCCTCCGGGGCAGTCCCTTTCCCGCAACACTTGCACATCCTCCTGCCCTGCACATCATCCCCCACGGGGCTGGCATCTCTGCAAAAAGTGGAGACGATCCCGATAGGCGGGGGGAGGAGATGCCCCAGCCGAGCTGACAGTCTCCTGACCTCAGTCTGTCCCCATGGGATACCAACCCCAGTGGGGGGGGTCCGATCTGGGTATCCTGACCTGTGGGACCCTGGGGGCTCGCCTGGTCCAGCCCCCTCCTGCCCCCGTCCTCCAGGGCAGCAGGGCAGCCCTGAGTCTCGTCAGCACCATGGACAGGGCAGCAGCGGCCTTTCCCGGGGGGCCTGCCCGCGTTTCCGGAGCCCTCAGTGTTCCAGCTCCGGCACCCCGTGGCAGTCTTTTGCTCAGATCTGATACTCTGTCCTGACCTGGGGGCCTGAGCACTACTCTGGGCAGACAGCGGGGATCCACAGGGGGGCAGGGACCCTCCGATGCTGCCCGGGGCAGGAGCTTGGTCACACCGGGTCAGGCCCTGTCCTTGTGGGGACCCCAGGGCAGTACTCGCTATGGGCCAGGAGTGGGGAGAAGCAGAGAGGGAAGGGGGTCAGGGCCACAGCTGTAGCTGGAGTGACCCCAGGCAGTTGCAGAAGGACTTCCTGATGAAGGGCTGAGACCCCAAGGGGAGCCCATCTTGCCTTCTGGCTGTCTGTCTGGGTCCCGGTTGTTGTGGACCCAGTTTGTCCTGCCCTCTGATTGGTGTGGACACAGGGGAGGGACTTGGTGGAGAGCTTGGAGAGCATGTGCGGGAGCGGGGACAGGGGGACATCACTGCCGGCTGCACGGAGGCTGAGTCCCCCGTAGGGGCCTTCGCTGAGCTGTGTGACCACAGGCGGGGCACCAACCTCTCTGAGTCTCTTGTGCGGGAGAGGGACAGTGTGGAGCTGCCTTCATAGGGTGGCTGTGGGCAGTGTGTCCTATCTGGGGGGTTGCTGCGGGAGAGCCTGTCCCCTCCACGTCTCCCCTCGCTCCCTGAGATGCCGTCTGTGAGGACAAGACGGCAGGAGGAGATGCGGCAGGTTTGGCTGGGTGCTTGGGCCACTCCTAGGTACCCCCACCTGATGCCCGCAGACCCCCTTGCCGGTGTGGGGCAGGACTTCCGTGGTGGACGGGCCCTGGGGAGAGGCCAGCCCAGCACATTCCTGCCTACCCGGCCTGCAGGGAGCCCTGTGGAGTCAGCAGCCGGCCTTGGTCAGAACCCCCGGGGGCAGGGTGCCTGCCTGCTAGTGGGGACTGGGCGCTCCCCGGGTCCAGGGGGCCCGACACGCTCAGGGTGCGGCCAGCAAGGGAAGGGCCCTGGTCTGCTGGGGTGAGTGTGCTGCTCCCCCCAACCCCCCGGGAGAGAACAGGCTCAAATGTGCAGCTGAGGACGGAGCAGATGGGCTGGAGTCTTGGGTCCGGCCCTCCATCTGTACAGCTAATGAGACGATGGCGTGGTTTCCACGTTCCTGGCACTTTCTCCTGGAAAGCCAGTGGACGGGCCCTGCAGGGAAGGGCTCCTCTCCTGGGGCGGGGCGTCTGTGAGGGGGTGCAGGGGGCAGCTCCACGCTCCTTGAGGGCTGCCGGGGGTAGAGGCATCAAAAAGGGATGAGTAATCAGAAGCAGGTTTTCCTTCCCGGGACTTGGCCTCCAGCAGACGTGGGCTTCTGCCGGCTGGACGGACTTCCTGTGTGGGAAAGGCTGGTGGGCGCGGGCCCCTCGGGCAGGGACACAGTCACCCTTTCCCGGACAGGATGTGTTTTCTCTGGCTCTTGGAGAGCTAGAGGGGAGGGAGCGGCGCACTTGGGCAGCCCCCCAACGGGCCTCCAAACCGGGCAGGGGCAGCCTGCCCTGCAGGACCCAGGATGGGGCCTCGTGCGCCGGACAGTCAGTCAGAGAAGGAAGCGGCTCTGAGCCCACATGAGTCCCGGTGGGCTCGGTCCCACACGGAGCAGAAGTCAGCCTGGCCAGCGGAGCTGCTGACCTCTGGAAACTCCCCCGCGGTCCAAGCCTCGGACGGGGCTGCCGGGGGCCGGGTGTGGGCCGCCCCGCCGGATCTCCCTCCCAGGTCCGTGGTGGGCATGTGGGGGGGGTGGCGCCGAGGGGAGTCAGGGCGACGCTCAGGGAGGGTGCCACCCGGCCCCACAGGGACGCTGGCCCAGCCCACGTGGGAGGGAGGACTGAGGGTCCTGCACAAGACAGAGGGGACTGTAGGAAGTCACGCTGGAGAGCCCAGCTACTTCCGACAGTCCTTGAGGTGCCCGAGGCCCCCGGCCTGTCGAGGAAGCCGCCCTGGCCAGGAGAGCGGCCCGGCCCGGGGAGGAGTCCACGGGCTCAGCCTTCTTCTGTTTCCTGTCGGCTCCCGTGGCTCTGTGCCCACCCCTCCGGCGGCCGTCCAGCCCCTCCAGCTGCCGCCTGCCTCCCGCGCAGGCCCAGGTGGGTGTGGGGTGGGGACAGGGCCGGTTGGCCAACGCAGGGGGGACCCCCTCCCTCAACCTGCAGGAGTTTCCTCTCCTCCCAGCAGGCGGGCCCGCTTCCATCTGGTGACTTTTCAGGAACATGCCCCCACCCCCAGAGCCGCTGCGAGTCTGTCTCTGCTCCCCGGCCACTGCTGGGGGCTCCCTGGGGGCCGGTCCCTCACATGAAGCCCACAAAGCTGGGTGCCTGCCTCCAGGAAGCCCTGGCCAAGGGGGGTGTGTGTGCCCGGATGCCCCCTCCCAGCCCCCGCCGGGCCAGTGCCTGGGCGCTGAGGGCTGGGGCCTGGGACAGGAGCCCCTAGAACACACAGGCCAGGGAAGGCAGGACGCTGTGGACAGGCTATTAATAGAGTCCTCTCTGTACATGACTGTCCCATGTGATTAAGGCCACCACGGCGGCTGAGCTGGGGGCTGCCAAGACGGGAGGGGGCAGGACTCTGGGAAGGACCCTCCGTGCGGCCCCGGGTTCCGCTGGGCCGGCAGAGGAAAGCAGGACGTTGGGACCCCGCTGTGCTCAAGACCCGGGGTCCCCTTGCTGCTCGGTAGCCTTGGCGACAGCGTGGTGGCCTGGTGCGTGGCAAGGGGCCTCTCCGGTGGGAGGACGCTGTCTTGTCCGCTGTGCCACGGCCTCGGGAGCCCGGCCATCTGTGCACTGCTCGGCCGTCACGCAGAAAGTTCCCGCGGGCCCTCCCTCAGGCCCGGTTCCGGCAGGAGCTCGTGTCACCAGCTAGGAAGGGGCCACGTGGCTGCTGTCCCTGCCCAGAAGCCTGAGCTCCCAGGGGCCTCTGAGGGCGGAAGGCCCAGGCCTGGGGCTGCTCAGCGGCCTGGTGGACCCCTGGCCCGAGCGCTTTCTGCCCTAGCTCCCTGGGGTCTGTGTGCCCGGGCCGGGAGCGGGTGCGGTAGGCCAGAAGCAGCCCGAAGGGGCAGAGCGACTTGGGACCTGTCTGCCCCAGGACTCCCTCCGGCCCCCGCGCTTCTGAGCTTGGGGATGCTGTGGGGCCGGGACCCCCACCCACAAAACCCTCAGGCTCCTGTGGGAAGGCTGAGCACCTGCCCCTCGGGGACGGTGCTGCAGGAGGAGAAAAAAGGCCCATCGTGGAGGTGGGGTGGGTCTGGCATGGACTTCCCCTCCGCTTCTCCCCGCCCCTGGCCCCGAGCCCTCCTCCAGGCTTGTCTGGGGCCCGCCCGGGGCGTTGCCCACCCGGGATCGTCCCCCAGGGCCCCCCGGGCCAGCACTGGCTCTGTGCCCCTGGGCACCGGGCACCACCATCTTCAAGTCCTGCCCGGAGGGGGGCTTGAAGGAGCCGACTCACACTCCCTGATAAAATAAAAATAGTTGGGAGGAGGCGCCCAGACGCGCAGGGGGAGGGGGGCACGAGCTGTTTCTCAGACGTTTAAATAATCTCCGCCATATGTGTGTGGGCCTGTCCCTCCCTCCTGCCAGGCGCTGGCCAGGGGCCGGGCCGATCCCCGTGGGTGCGCGCGGCAGCCCGGCGCGGCGGCTGGGGCCCGCTGACCTCTTCCCCTCCTCTCCCCCCGAGCACGGTCTGAGCGCCTACTGCACGCAGAGCTGGTCCCGACAGAGAGCAGACGGGTAGCTCGGGGCGCCCGACGGGGGCTCAGGACCCCGTGGAGGGTGAGGCGGCTCAGGCGGGGGTCTGGCCGTGTGTCCTGCTGCTGCTGCCCATTCTGAGTGACGTGGGCCCGGGAAGGGCTCGCTGGAAGGACCTTCGAGAAGGCGAAGAAGGGTCGGAGAGGAGAAGGGCTGGCTGGGGGCTCAGGGAGGTGGGAGGCTGCACCCCGCGCCCAGGCCCCTGGGCCTGAAGCCGGCCCGCAGCACCTCGACGGCCCCTGTGCCCGCGTGCTCACGCCGGGAAGCCCGCGAGCGTCGTTTGCGGGTTTTGTTGGGAGAGTACGTTGATTTTGTAGCCCCCCCAGGGAGGGGGCGGAGATGCTGACCTCTTGCTGCCTCCTGCGCGAGGACAGGGCCAGCGCCCGTGCTCACAGCAAAGCCGGTGCTGCCACCACCCCCCCCCCCCCCCCGCCGGGGACACTCTCCCCTTGGAGCAGCTGCCGCCAGGGTCCTGCGGCCATTGGAGGGAGAGAGGAGGGAGGGGCTGAGGGGGTCTGCTGCCACATGGGGAGACTGAGGCACGGAGACAGGCTTCCCAGCGGCTCCCCAGTGGGCATCCGGGTCAGCGGTTCAGCCGTGGGCCCGAGGCCCCTGGGGAGGCGGCCCTGCCTGTTTCTCCGTCTGGGCCGGCCACACCCCTGCGCCAGCCCCCGAGAGGACTGCGGCGGTGGCCCAGCCCGCGACCGCTGGGTGGCTGTGCCAGGCGCTGGCTCCTGTCACCTGTCCCCTCCTGTGGCTGGCTTGGTGGCCTCGTCACTGGGGGCCCGGCCCGAGCTCGCCCACGTCTGAGGGTCTGGTGGGGGCCCCGGGGGTTGGGATCGTGCCCATCAGTGTGTGTGGTCTTCTCAGGGGGCTGTGAGGGTCCCGGAGGGAAGGGCTCAGCTCCCAGGACTGAGAACCCGCAGAGGGGTGTGCGGGGCAGGCCTGAGGGGGAAGGGGTGTGAGGGAGCCCTGCTGCCCCTTCCTGGCTAGGGCTGCTGGCCCCCAGCTGCCCCCTGCTGCCCCCGCCTGCACCTGGCACACAGGTGTACCTGGGCTCGAGGGTCCGGAGGCCACATCTGCTGGCCCTGTGGGGGCTGGGGCTGGGACTGAGCCCAGGCGTGGACCGCGGTTGGGGTCAGGGCGCTCCGGGTAGCCGGTGCTCGTGGGGGCAGGCAGGGTGGGAGCCGGGCTGGGTGGGGAGGGGGCGAGTCCAGCCTGGGCCCCGCTGTGGCCCCCTCATTGGGGTGGGCTGGGCTCTTGTCCCTCTGGTCCGCTCCCGGGCAGCACTGGGTGGGGGTCTTCTCAGGGGACCCCAAGGGGGCAGGTGGGGGCTGGCGCAGGGACGACATGTGGACTCGGGGGTTGGTGTGGCCCCCCTGCCCTGTGCTTGGTGCTCCTGGGTGCTGCTGTCGCTTCCCTTTGAGAGCAGGGGCTCAGCCCCTGTGGGGAGGGTGGGGAGGGAGGGACCTCGCTCCTGGTTGGGGGGCCTGGGCCATCGGGGTTCGGGGCCTGTCTTGGGTTCAAGCCCGGCCTGGCAGCACCTGGGGCCTGGCCTTTGCACGTCCCCGGCGCGCTTGGCTGCACCGTGGGGGCACATGGGCTCCCCCAGAGCCGTGAGCTCCCTCATGGTGTCGTGTGGCCCTGGGGCCCCCGGCTCGGTGCCCACCTGCCTCATGGAGTCTCAGAGTGGGCCAGGCATGGGGGAGGAAAGAGGAGCAGGGGCGATCAGGGGTAACCTGGGTTTGAAGAGCTGTAGGCTTCGAGGCAGGAGGGGATGGCCCGTGCCGGGGAGGGACAGCTGATGGGATGGGGCGGTGACGCAGGACAAGCAGGTGGCGGGGGGACTGTCCTAGTCTGGGCCTTGTGTCTGCCCAGCAGACCGGCGAGCGGGCCTTCCCCGGGGCCGGGTTCCCCTCCCCTGGGCTGGGTCCATCGTGAGGAGGCCCCGAGCAGCCCAGCCTCTCAGGACTCGGTGGTCAAGGCACCCAGGGCAGTGGGCTGCCCCTGCCCAGAGGGGTCGGGCCTTGGGCTGGGCCTTGGGCACCTCGGCTGCGCACCCAGGGGCCTGGGGCTGGGGGCGGGAGCAGGAGCGCTAGACTCAGGCCTGGGGACTCCGCCGGCCCTCTGTGCTCGGCTCTGGGCCAGCCCACAGCTGGCTGGGGGCTGGGGGACAAGATCCTGCTGCTCCTGTCCCCTTCGCCCCCCCGGGGGCTGTGGGGACCCTCTCAGAGCCCTCGGCAAGTGCAAGACATGTGGGGCTGGGTGTAGGGCTTGTTCTGTGGCTCAGGCCGGGACGGAGCAGGAACAGGGGCCTCTGCGCCCAGCACGGGGAGGATGGGGGCGAGGTGGGGGTCCCGCGAGGACGGCCGTGTTCTTCGGGTCCCCAGGGTGACCACCTCTGTCCTGGCCGTCATTCCTCGGCCAGGACGTGGGGGCTGGCGGCCGGGGCCTTGTTTCGCTGCCCCCTGCCCAGTGCCCTCCTGCTCCCCAGCTGGGAGTTCCCCTGGCCTAAATCCTCTGGCCAGCTGGGCCGGCCCCGGGCGGGATTAGCACAGGGGATTGGGCAGAGGCTGGGCGGGGCGGGCAGAGGCGCAGCGGCTCCCCCACCTTCAGACTCCGGGTCACTGCTTCTTCGGGGATCCCTCCGTGGCTCCGGGGGTGGGCAGGCCGGCCCGGGGGCCACGTCGGACCACGAGGGATAGTCGGGCCAATGCCAGAGGAGCCCGGGAGCAGCCCTGCGGGGGCCTGGGAGGAGGGGCTGTCAGGAGGAGGAGGCAGAAGAGAGGAGAGGGACCCGTGGGGCCTCTGTGACCCCTGCTTTTGCCTGGCGTGCTGCTGAGGTGGGGTGGGGGACACGGGCCCTCTCTGGCCTCCGGGAGCCACCCCTGGCCACCGTCCTGGCATGTCAGTCCCTTGGCTGTCTGACCCCAGCCGGACTGGGGGGGCAGTGGCCTGCCTGGCGGAGGCCCTCCTGTGGGTCGGAGCGAGTGTGGCTGTATCCCCGCCGTGGCAGCTGGGCCCGCTAGGTAAGGGGGCAGCCCTGCCTGGCTGTGGGGGGCTCGTGGTGAGCCCCGCCCAGCCCCCCAGCCCCTGGGGCCAGGAGGGTGGGGGTGGCTTCTGGGGGCGTGAAACCTGTAGCCTCCTGCTCCTCGGGTCTCCCTCTGGGGGTCACGGGACTCCAGCAGCACGCCCGCCTGCCTCTCTGACCACCTCTCCCCCGGCCCCAGGGCAGTGCGGAGGACTGGGGGGTTAGGGGCAGGGAGGGGCTGGGGGCAGGGCCCTGGCTGGGCACTCAGGCGGCTCTGCAGCTCTTGCTGGGGGGGGGCCCTGGTACTCTGGGGGACAGGGCACCTTCAGCCCCATGGGGACACGAGCCCTCCGAGGTGGGCGGGATGCCCCTAGGCACGTGAGAGGGAAGCTCGTGGTCTGTTTTGATGAGGCTGGCCTGTGGCGATCTGGGCTCTATGCCCCCGGGTCTCTGCTCCAGCTGCAAGGTGGGGCCTGGTCCAGGTGCCACCGTCTAGAGCCGGTCCTGGGCCTCTGGGCCCCCCAGGCCCTGTGCCTGCCTCGTCTCTCCCTCCGCTGCTCGCGTCCCTCCTGGAGCCAGCCTCCCAGTAGGCCCTCCCCCGCCACCCTGCAGTGCAGGGGCAGGGATTGGCTTCCTCCAGGGCGTCCTCCCTGACTGGGCTCCTCGGGCTGGTGGTGTCTCCACAACACACCGGCCGAGGGTCCTTCACTGGGTGGGTCTCGTGGGGGTAATTACTGGATGCTTTAGCAGATGGCAGCTTCTGAGGCCTGGGCTTTTTGGAAGTAGGTGTGAGGGGGCCCGGGGGCCACGACTGACCCCCTCCCTGGGCCTCTTCCAGCCCCAGGGGCTGCTGGCCCGGCTGGGAGCCCCCCGACCCCGGGACCTGGGAGACAGCAGGCTGCAGACAGGTCAGGCAGACAGAGGAGGAGGAAGAGAGGGGAGGGACGCTGGGGGAGGGGCTTGCATTCGGGAGCTGAAGTCCGGTGCCCCCCCTGCCCCCCGTCTTGGTCCAGTGCGAGCCTCGGTCTCTTGGGGCCCCTTCTAGCCTCCAGAGGTCAACTGTGCCGAGTCACCCTTGCTGCCTGGAGGAGGGCGGCTTTCTTGGAGGCCACAGGAAGGGGGTGCAGGCTCTCAGGAGAGTCCCCTGGCCTGCAGGCTGCCCGCCGGGGACCTCCCTGTGCCCGGCACAGAGGCCACACTGCGCAGCAGCCCCTGAGAGGGCGCCATAGACTTTGGGGCAGGGCGTGGTGTCCCTGGGGCTGGCAGGGGGTGGGTGGGCAGGTGGCCGAAGCAGAGAAAGCAAGGCCGAGGAGAACCTGGGCCCTGCCTGGGACCACACCTGGCCAGGCCCGTGGGGAGGGTGGCAGCTGCCCGGCTGGGCAGCCTGGGTCTCAGGTGGGGCCCGTGGGCCACCAGGTGGTCATGTGGTTGGTCTGTGCGCCCTGAAGCTCGTGCGGGGTGGGGGGCAGGGCTGGCCTGGCACTCATGGCGCCCTGTCTGTCTCTGTGTCGTCCGTCTGTCTGCCGCGTCCGCGGACGTCCAGTGGAGAGATGCATGAGTGCCATGCAGGCAGGGACCCAGATGGTCAAGCTCCGCGGCAGCTCCAAGGGCCTGGTCCGCTTCTACTTCCTGGACGAGCATCGCTCCTGCATCCGTTGGCGGCCATCGCGCAAGAATGAGAAGGCCAAGAGTGAGCGGGGCTGTGGGGGGGGTGCTGGGGGGAGGGGCGGGGGGCAGCCAAGAGTGAGCGGGCGATGCTGGGGGGGTCGGGGGGGGCGATGAGCAGCTGCGGGGCAGCTGGGGGGGCAGCAAGGTCCTGGGCTCTGGGTCTCCGGGGGTCTCTGGGCCTGGCACATGGGCCCAGCAGCCTTGGAACTTTGAGGGGACCTCGGATACCAAGTGGGGAGGGGTCAGGGCCCTGGCCTTGGTCCTGCCTGGTAGCGCCCTCGAGGACTCGGGACCGAGCGCCCTTTCCTGGGCGGGATCGGGGCTGGGCTGAGGGGCGAAAAGAGCTTCCCTGGAGCTGGGGTACAGGACTTCCCAGAAACAGAGAGACCCCCAGCTGAAGGCCAGCGTCAGTGCCTGGGGTCAGCTCAGGTGGCCCAGGGCCGGGAGGGGCCCTGAGCTGGGAGGGTCTGTGCAGGGGGAGGGCAGGTTGATCTCTGACAGGGCGTGGCCGGGACCAGGCTGGGGGGCAGGACGGGACACGTTAGAGTCCTCATGGGCCGGGAGAGACCCCAGGGAGCCCAGGCCAGGCCTCAGCCCAGCAGTTGCCAAGGGCACTGTCGCTGCCGTGGGACCCGGGGAGAGCCGGCTGCGGAGGCCCCTGGAGGAGAGGGCTGGGCCTGCACTCTGGGGCCGGGGGGTGGGCTGAAGGCTCAGTGCTCCCCTGGGCTCCTCCTTGCCCGTGGCTCTGTCCTCTGTCTTGGGTTCAAGCACGAGGTGGGTGTCACCTCACATGGGGGGGGCGAGGCAGCCCCGCCCCCTGGGGAGCGCGTGAGCCTCTTTCACACCCAAAGGAAGTGGGGAGCGGACCTCAGGGTCAGAGAAGAGCGGGGTGGGGTGGCTCCCCAGCCTGAGCCTGGCTGCACTTTTGAGGGTCCCTTGAAATGCCCCTTCCCCGGCCCCCCCAGCCTCGCCTCTCCTGCCCCTTTGTGCCGAGCCGCTGCAGGGGGTGGGGGCCCTGAGCTGGCCGGGCTGTGACCGGCGCCCCGCCCCCCGCAGTCTCCATCGACTCCATCCAGGAGGTGAGCGAGGGGCGGCAGTCCGAGGTCTTCCAGCGCTACCCCGATGGCGTTTTCGACCCCAACTGCTGCTTCAGCATCTACCATGGCAGCCACCGAGAGTCACTGGACCTGGTGTCGCCCAGCGGGGACGAGGCGCGCACCTGGGTCACGGGCCTGCGCTACCTCATGGCCGGCATCAGCGATGAGGACAGCCTGGCCCGCCGCCAGCGCACCAGGGACCAATATCCTCGGTCTGGGGGGGCGGACCTCAGGGACAAGCTAGCCACCTGGAGGGGGCACACATCTGGGCAAGGGCGCGGGACGGGGTGCCGGGGCTGGGGTCCTCCACTCCTCCCGGCCCGTGGCGAGGGGCGGGGCGGCCGGGCCTGCTGAACCCGCGTTGCTCCCTAACTCGGCCCTGAAGTGGCTGAAGCAGACGTTTGACGAGGCCGACAAGAACGGGGACGGGAGCCTGAGCATCGGCGAGGTCCTGCAGCTGCTGCACAAGCTGAACGTGAACCTGCCCCGGCAGAGGGTGAAGCAGATGTTCAAGGTAAGGCGGGCTGGGCACCCCGGGGACCGTTCCTGGAGCTGCAGGAAGTCCCGGCAGGGCCTGCGGGGGACGGGGACGGGGAGGGGGCAGCTCGCCCGGCCCCCGCGTCAGCAGAGGGGGTGTTCACACACGGGGCCCGGCGGCAGCCGCTCCCGGGGCCCTCCCTGCGCTGGGGGCCCTCGGCCAGGTGTCAGGCCCCGAGGGAAGCTGCCCAAAGCAGGCTGCACCCCGTTTCCTCGTCGTCCCCCGGATGGCCCAGCTCTGGCTGCCCGCGGACAGCAGCTCTGGGGCCCGGGCCACCTCCTGGTCGGCCCTGTGTTAGGAGTTATGAAAATGCCTCTGTCGATGGTGAGGCAGACTTTATCGTCTGTAGTTAGTCTCTCTCCTTCCGGAAGCCCCGCCGGGGTGGTGCGGGGAGAAGGCAGCATCGGCGGGTCCTGCTTTGTGGGGTTGAGGGCGGGCAAGCCCAGCTCGAGGCTGCAGCCTGGAGAGACGAGTCTCCCTCCCTCCCTCTCTCTGTCTCTCCATCTCTCTGTCTCTCCGTCTCTCGTCTCTCTCACACACAAAGCCAACTGCCCCACCAGCACGGCCGCTGGGCTCCCCCTGGAGCTCCCCCTGGGCTCTCATGACGGGCTCTGGCTCTGGGCTGGAGTGAATGAAGGGGCGAGGGGGATACCCTCGGGCTGCTGGCCAAGGACTAGGGGCTCACAGGGCCCCTCCTGGGGCCCCCGAGGGGACAGAGCCTGCCTGGGCAGTGAGGAGCTGGCAGACGGCTCAGGCCCACAGATCAGCCCCCCACCTGTACCCCAGCACCCCGGGGATGGCTCTGGGGCAAGGGGCTCTTCCAGAATGGTGAGGCTGTCAGGGGCTGGGCAGTAGGCTGATGTAGACCTCGGGGTCCCTCGTGGCCTCTGAGTTGGGAGGAGAGCAGCGTCCCCCCCAAGAATGGGGCACGAGCGCTCCCGGGGCCTGGAGGTCACGCACAAAGTCCTGGCTTGAAGATGCACCCGTGCTGGGAGCCCAGGGAGCCCATGCCCACCTGCTCCTGCAGGGACTTGGGGCCTCTCACACAGGCTTCGGGCACAGGGCCTCCCCACAGAGCCCTCCGACCCGCCCCTGGCTCGGCTGAGTCTGGGCTCTGGCCACGTCGTTTTGAGGAAGCCCAGGGCAGTGGGGGCCCCGCAACATGGAGCCTGTGGGGCCGGGGGGCCGGGGCGGGGCTGTGGGCTGGCTTGGAGGGAAATGGCAGCAGGGGTGTGGGGTTGCACGCTGGCCTAGAGCGGTGGACCCCAGAGCCTGGGCAGCTCAGCCGTGCCCGCGGTAGTCCCCGGGTGCCTGGGCCTCCCGGGCCATCTTCGTGGCCTCCCTCCCAGTGCTCTGGAGCCGAGGGCAGGAGGGCTGACTTCCCGCCAGGCTGAGCGGCTCTGATCATTAGTGTCACTGGGTTGCTGAGAAATTTCAAGATTGTTCCCGACACCTAGAAGGGCCTGATCAAAGGCGAGGTCTGCGTAAGGGTGCAGAGCGCCGCAAACACTTTCGTCAAGTCTGAGATAACAGCAGAGAGCAGGCTGGGCCCAGCGCGGCCCTCGGGCGCCCAGCAGAGAGGCTCCAGCCTAAGCGTGCTTTCACCGGCCGCAGGGACTGCCTATAGCAAGGGTTGCTCCGGGGGGCACTTCTGGGGCTGAGGGGCGCGTCTGGCCGGAGAGCAGGCCCCCTCCCCGGCCGGGACTCCTGGCTGTATTGCCCAGCCCAGAACTGGGTGGGAGGCCACATGACCCCGGGGGCTGGACGCTCAATTCGATGGGCAGCCCCGTGCAGCCAAAGCCACACCCTGGGGACAGCTGCCCGCCTGGCCCGTCCTGCCGGCTCTCAGACCCAGGGCTGCCCTCAGACCGAGCTCCGGACGCGTGTGGTCTTTGGTGTCTTCTGGGCCCCAGCACACGGCTCTGGTCCTGTCCCAGCCGTGGCACAGGTGCTGGGACTGAGGCTCGGGGGCCCTGCCGGGGGCCCATCTCAGTGCCAGGCTAGGAGCAGGTGTCCGATCTGCCTTCCCAAGGGGAGTACTCTCCCTGGGCACAGGGACGTGGAGGTGTCTGTGGTCCCTGGTTCCCTGGTAATGCTCCTGGTTCAGAGAGGGCCTCAAGGACCAGGCCCGGGTCACCCCACATGGTGTCAGTACAAGAGGAAAAACAACCGGGACGCATCGCTGTCCGTGGTGCTGACCTGATGTCCATCCCGCCAGATGGGGTGTTGGCTCCAGGTGGGGCCCTGACCCCCGGAGTGGAGTTTTGATTCCAATGTGGGGGGTTGGTTCTGTGTGGGGTGACTGTGCCAGGCTTAGGTGGAAGTTGACTTTGAAAGTCTGAGACTGCGGCAGGGGGGGCAGATCTGTGCTACAGGGTCACTCAGTGGCTTCTCGTGGGGTGGGGAGCCTCTGGGGGACACAGGTCTTGGCTTGCAGGAAGCAGACACAGATGGCCAGCAGGGGACGCTGGGCTTTGAGGAGTTCTGTGCCTTCTATAAGATGATGTCCACCCGCCGTGACCTCTACCTGCTCATGCTGACCTACAGCGACCACAAGGACCACCTGGAGGTCACCGACCTACAGCGCTTCCTGCAGGTGGAGCAGAAGGTAAGGGCGCGGGCAGCAGGGGCAGGTGCTGGCTGCCTGGCCTCACCTCAGGCTCCCAGGCCCTTGAGCCGGTTCAATGTGCCCGGGAGCCCTTCACTGTGCAAGGGTGGGCCCAGCCTGGCCTTCAGGAGTCCACTCCGTGGACCTGCCCCGCTTCCCAACACGGGCCATGCCACCCTCCTTCCCGGTGTGTCCCAGAGGCTCCTCGTGGAACAAGGGTTCCGTGTCCCAGCCTCCCACCTGTCCCCGCCCCGGTCTGGCTGGCGTGGGCCCCTGAGCTCCAGGCCCACCGCCATCACCACTCACCCATCTGCCCAGCAGATGCCCGGATGCCCCTGGGTGCCCGGGGGGGCGTGCCCACCCATTTCTCTTGACTCTAGGCCCTCCTGTCCATTCTAAGAGGCTGAGGGCTCCCTGGGCATTGCCCTGCTGATGTGGGCCCAGCGTCCAGAGGCTCAGGGATGTGGGCCCCTCAACCTCGGCCCAGGCAGGGGCCGGGACTCTGTAGTGGGGGAGGGGAAGGCCGATGTCTCCAGGGGAAAGAGCACCCCCGTGGAGGGGCTCAGACGGGGTGTGGCTCCCAGCTTGGGGCCGGTGGGAGGCCACCTTGTGGATAAAACTCTAGACCCATAACTTGCTGGAACCCTCAGGGACCCCGTTTTGGGCAGAGAGTGGGAGGGGCGGTCAGCTTCGAGGTTGGGGGCTGCAGGCAGCGGCCACTGGGCTGGGTCAGCAGGAGCAGCTGAGACCCGGGGGCCGTGGGGTGTTTGCCCAGGCTCTTGCAGCCCTGCCGTCCTGGGCGGGTGCCCTGCGAGGCTGGCCCTGGGGCTGTTCTCCCAGAACCCCTCCCCCACTCCCACAGCTTGCTGGGGTTCTGTGCTTGTGGCCCCCCTGCTGGGGGGGGCACTGGGGTCCGGACGGGAGAGGCGGGCACCGGCCTAGCAGGGGCCTGATGTCCGAGGTGGCTCCCCGCCGATCCAGCCACCTCGGGCAGCCCTGGAGCCAGGCTGTTGGTTCTCTGTCCCGGTGGCTGGTGTGCATGGGGTTGGAGGGCGGGACGGTGGTCTTGTTTGGGATGGGCAGTCCTGACCCATCCTTCCCTGCCCTGTGCCCCGAGCCTTCTAGAACTCTCCCTGTATCTGGGATGATACCCATCCACTGGGAGGGCAGTTCGAGTCCTGACCCAGGCCTCTGGACTCTGGGCTCTGACCCCCTCACCCCCTTTCCCCTCTGTCTCCAGTGACGCACTGCTACCCGCATTCCTTGGGAACGATGGGCCTGCGTCTGGGAGCTGGGGGCTCCTGGCCTGCTGCCCCACAGGGGCCTGGGAGTCACTCGGTCTCTGGCCTGTGTGGTCACTGATGTGCAGGGCCGCCTTGGGTCCCTCCAAGGTCGGACTGGGTCCTGGTCCTCCGGCACCTCCTTCCACACGGGGCCCTCTGCCGGGACTGCCCTGGTCCATAGCTCTTGAGACCCCTAACCCGGTGGGGATGTGGGGGAGGCCCAGCGGATGGAATCAAAGACCCTTCCCTGGCTTCAAGCATCCGCAGTTGGAGACGGCTCTTCCAAAGCCACGTGACCCACCCCTAGTCCTCTGGCCGCCGAGTCCCCAGTCTTGTGACATTGGGGTAGCCAGCTTGCCCCCCAGCCCGGGAAGCACACGGCGGGGGCCTGAGCCTCCCCCTGCCGTGGTTAGTCTTGATGTGACCATCGGAGGCGGGGGAGAGGCAGTGGAGGTGGAGGAGGAGGAGGGGTTGCTGCCTGAGGCTAGCCCAGGCCAGTGACGGGCTAGCCCGGGCCTAAGCCCCTGCTCTGGCCTAGATGGCGGGCGTGACCCTTGAGAGCTGCCGGGACATCATCGAGCAGTTTGAGCCCTGCCCCGAAAACAAGAGTAAGGGGGTGCTGGGCATTGACGGTGAGTGGGGGCTGCCGGCGGGCCACCCGCGGGGCCTGGACAGGCGGCCCGAGCGGGGGTGGGGTGGGGGCTGAGATGAGCCTTGGGGCGCGGCCGGCGTGCGGGGGCTGAGCCCCCCCGCGCCCCACCAGGCTTCACCGACTACACCCGGAGTCCGGCCGGTGACATCTTCAACCCCGAGCACCGCGGCGTGCACCAGGACATGACCCGGCCGCTGAGTCACTACTTCATCACCTCGTCCCACAACACCTACCTCGTGGGCGACCAGCTCATGTCCCAGTCCCGGGTGGACATGTACGCCTGGGTCCTGCAGGCCGGCTGCCGCTGTGTGGAGGGTACGTGGGGGGGGGGCTCCAGACGCCCCGGGCCCCGGCTGCGGACCGGCATCTCCTCTCAGGGACACCCCTGCGGGGTCCCGAGCGGGGTGTCTGCCCTCCTCCCGGCAGGGGCTGTGACAGGCCCTTCCTGGTGCTCACTGCTGAGCGGGCCTTCGGTCGGTCCCCGCGCCGTGGGTCCCCGGGCGGCAGCCAGGCCCCTGGGGCTGAGTGGGGGGCGTCTGCCCACAGTGGACTGCTGGGACGGGCCTGACGGGGAGCCCATCGTGCACCATGGCTACACTCTGACCTCCAAGATCCTCTTCAAAGATGTCATCGAAACCATCAACAAATACGCTTTTCTCAAGAATGAGTGAGTGGCTGGGCCTGGGGAGGGGACGCTGAGCAGGAAGGTGGGCGGGCGAGGGGCTCAAATGACTCTGCGCCTCCCCCACATCCTCTCTCAGGAGGCGTGTTTGCAGGGGCCGCGGGGCTGATTTTGGGGTCTCCCTTTGAGGCTGAGGGCCAGGGGGAGGGAAGGTGGTGGGTGCAGGAGCTGATGGCTGGCGGGGTACCTGTGCCCGCAGCCCCTCCTGCCCTGGAAGCTCTGGACTAATTACCCCCAGAAGCTACTCTGTGTCCAAACTCAATTTGCTGTCACTCAGCTGTAGCTACAGACACAGTCGAGCAAAATCCAATTTAGTTTCTGGAAATAGAAGACCGCCTCCCCTTACTTACAGTCACCTTCAAGTCCACACGAGGCTCACAGGCAAGGAAAGAACTAATTTAATGAGGGAGGGGAGCAGAAGCAAGATTGAGTTAGGAAGTAGAAGTAGAGGGCCCTTCCCGAAGGAGCTCGCCCAAGCTCTGTGTTGGGCGGCAGGGAGCGGGGGAGTGAGGAGTGGCAGCCTGGGCCCCAGAATTGCAGGTGAGGGCCGGGCAGGGGGGGCTGGGGCAGACGGGTGTCTGGAGGTGCAAAGGACCCAGGGACCTGCTGGGTCTCAGCACAGGGCTCGCAACTTACGGGCGTCCGCATCATCTTTGCAGGCATAGGGTTCTTCCCTCAGGCCTTGGACTTCAGACTTCAGTCTCTTGCCTGAGAAATGGGGAGATGAGTACTTTTGCCCCAAGTCCTGTTTGCCGTCTCCACACCACGGGACTCGTCTCGTGCTCCAACTTATGCTCTCTAGGTCTGGGCGACCTACGTTTTCCAAAAAGATCATGTTACCTTTTGGCAAAAATCCAAGTGAAATGTGCACTTGGTTAAAAAATAAGCGGAACAACTGGAGAGCGTATAATGAAAATCTGTATGTCATACTCCCTGTTGTGCGCTACGTAGGTCATAGCAATGGTCTACCTGATGGTATGTGCCCGGCTCATGTCTCCTTTCTTACGGGGCTACTGTTGGGGCCCCAGAGGCACTCACAGGACGGTGTCTCCAGCATCCAGGCCGATGGGACTGTCTCTCTAAGTGTATCCACTCCTCCCTGTTGCACCTCAGTTGAGTCCACATCATGTTTAAACCATGACTTGCTGACTTGCTTGATTGTTTCCTTTGGTTTTCCTGGAGTTTCTAATTGCCTTTTTTTTTTTTTTTCTTATTGGGATATGAACTGTATGCCTTCTTTACTTGTCCCAGCCCCTTTCCCACCCACTCAGTCGCTTTTCAAAGCCATTGATGGGCCCCTTCCCAGAGTGGCTGGGGTGCAGGAGACTTGAGGTCTTGCACAGGTGGGACCTAGCCCTCCCCTGGCTTCACTCTGCTCCTTCCACCTTGGGGCCACAGGTACCCGGTGATCCTGTCCATTGAGAACCACTGCAGTGTCATCCAGCAGAAAAAGATGGCCCAGTATCTGACCGATATCCTCGGGGATAAGCTGGACTTATCATCAGTGAGCAGTGAGGATGCCACCATGCTTCCTTCTCCGCAGATGCTCAAGGGCAAGATTCTGGTGAAGGTGAGCCCTGCTCGCCCCTCCTAGGGCCAGCGCCCTGCGGGGCGCTGACCTCTGATTTGTGACCAGGTGAGGGGCAGTTGCCCTGCTCCACACAGTGCAGGGCTCCATACCACCTGTGGCAGATTGGAGGAGTCAGGGTAGGCCCTAGCCCTGACCTGGCCTCAGTTTCCCTCTGTGGTGGCCCCTCAATCTAGGGACGTCCGTGTGCACACCCCGGCATTTCCCTCCCATGCTGCTCCAGCGAGGAAGTGCTGGGCCGGCCTCTACTCCGTGAGCTGAAGTCCACGAGCAAGCTTAAGAAAGGCTCCTTCCCTTTGCTGCCTCTTGGGTGGGTACTGGCCTCCCAGTACTTGCTGCAGGACATCTCCCATGGTCCACCGCCTCCCCCAGGGCAAGAAGCTTCCTGCCAACATCAGTGAGGATGCTGAGGAGGGCGAGGTGTCCGATGAAGACAGCGCGGACGAGATTGATGAGGACTGCAAACTTCTCAACGGGGATGTGAGTAGGGGCCGGGCAGCCCTTTTGGGGAGTAGAGGAGCTATGGCCCCGAACACCAGGCTCGTCGCCTTGCTGGGAGAAGGCAGGTGGCTGAGAGGGGGATGCCAGGACGTTGGGAGGGTGCTCTGCACTGTGGCTAGGCAGCTGGGCACACGCTCGGCCGGCGGGGACGGCCCTTCCCTACCCGCCCCTTCACACGGACTCGGCCCCTGAGGCCCCTGAGCTTCCACTTCTCGGCCCAGAGGCGCGGGGGCGGGGGGAGAGGCACACAGAGAGGCTGAGGAGCGAGAAAGGGCTGGGGGAGCTCTGTAATTAGCTTCTTCTCTCCTCTGGGCACCGTTCTAAGCCGCTGCTTCGAGGTAGGAAGGCATTATTTCTCCCTGAGGGGCCATCAGATGGGAAAATAATTGAGCAGGAGCATTCCCAGCCACGTTAGCTAATTGTTCTAGAAGCCCTGAGGCAGCAGAATTCTTTCTGCTCTGGACGTGCCTGCGTGTTTCTCGGGCCCCAGGTGACCGTGAGCCCAGCTCGTCTGACGTCTCCCCTTGCGTGACTCCAACCTGGGCCCTGCGGCGCCCGGATGCCCACAGCCCAGGCTGTGCCCCGGAGGGGTCCGCGTGTGTCAGGGCTATAAGGGGGGCTGTTCCAGGCACGGAGGGCACCCGGGGGCTGCACTGTCCAGCCCCTGGTGGCTGTCCACCCCCACCCCCTGCCCATCTCCTTGAGGTGCCTGGGAGCCAGCGGTGGGATCCCAGATCCCCGGCTACTTAGGGCTCTCGGAGCCCAGAGTGGCCACCGGCTACCCTGACCTCCTCCCGCAAGGCCCACCGGCCAGACGCCTGGCAAGCTGTCTGCTGAGCTTCTGCGGGCAGCATTGTGCTGCTAAAGGATGTGGGTGTTCAGACCAGGGAGGCCTTGGTCCAGGGCTTGCTGGTCACTGTGGCCGGGCAGTGTGAGGACGAAGCCACGCCGGGCAGGAGTGAGTGTGCGGCTGGGACCGAGCTGACAGGGTTCGGGCCCCCCAGCTCCAGCAGCCCCTCCGGTGGGGACCCGGAGGCTGTCACTGCTGCTGCCGCAGGGCTGGGGACTGAAGGCCCGGGGTGGCCGTCTGGCTCTGGCAGGTCGCCACCAATCGGAAGCGCGTGGAAAACATCGCCAAGAAGAAACTGGATTCGCTAATGAAGGAGTCGAAGATTCGGGACTGCGAGGACCCAAATGACTTCACCGTGTCCACGCTGCCCCCATCTGGAAAGCTTGGGCACAGGGCAGAGGGCAAGAAGGTGAGGGCCGTGCACCCCACGAGGTCAGCCTGCGGCTGAGGGAAGGCCCTGGGCATCCGGCGTGCCCCTGTGGGCACCTGTGCACACACGCCCCCCACACCCGTGCCCAGGGTTCTGAGTGGGGAGGACCCAGAGCACCGAGAGCCCTGGGGGTGAGCTGGTGGGCGGGGTGTCCAGTGTGGCGGGCACGACGGGCATCCCTGCTTTCCTTTGGCCAAGCAGTGTGTGGGCACCTGGGAAGCTGGGGACACACAGGACGGCCGCTTGGACCTGGGAGACTTGAGTCTGTGTGATTTTCTGCGTGGGGGGGAGCGGGTACTCAGGGAAGGCTTCACGGAGGAGGAGGAGGACGACGAAGAGCAGGGGGAGAAGCGGCAGCCGCTCAGGCCAAGTTGCCAGGCGTGGAGTTTGGAGGGGATCAGGGAGCCCACCCTGTCCCCAGCAGCACTAGGCCCTCCCCTGCTGGGACACGGGTAGGGGGACAATGGGGGGTGGGGCACAGAGCTACATGGGGGGGTCTAGGCGGTGGGGTCATGCACTTGTCCCCAACATGCCTCTCTGTCCCCTTTGCTGGGGGACCGAGGCTGTGGCCCCCCACCCCTTGGGAGGTCCCCGTGTGGGAGAGGGCAAGTGGCTCAGGGTGTGGTCAGAGGGGCAAGGAGGGGCCCCTGGTCTGCAGTGCTGGGCACAGCTCTAGTGGGTGCTGGTGCTGGCCAAGGACAGGCCTGATTCTCCGGGAGGGACCCAGCACTGCCCTCTCCACCATCCATGGGGGCTGGGACTGGACCTTCTTGATCGGAAGGGGCCGGCCGGGCCAGGCCCTGCAGTCTGTGCTCTGTCCAAGGTGTGGAACCCCTTCGCCTGCTGTCCTGAGCGCCCTGCCCCCCCACTGAGCTCTCTGGGGTCACCGGGCTGTGTCTGGGGGGCAGGAGCGGCCCACAGCGTCCCTGAGGGTGGTTGGAGCCCGGGCGTGTGCTGTAACCCCTGCCCAGCTCGGGCGTGAGGGCGTTGGGGGGGCAGCGGATTCTGGCTGAGGCTGCAGCTGCTTCTCCAGGACGCGGGGCTGACACGCGCCCCTCCTTGGTTGCGCCCCGATTTAGAGTCACTTGTGCATGGCGTTTCAGGCAATGTTTGCAGAGCCGTGGAGCGTGTCGGCCTCCGCTGGCTCCCACACACCATGCGCATGGCTCCGGGCGCTGCGGCCAGCGGCCGTGGAACCATCGCGGGCCCTCCCAGATTAGGAGGGAGACGGGCTGGTGTTGCTGGGGCCGGGGCAGAGAAAGACACCCTCTGAGAGCAGTGGGGCCCTGGCTGACGCTGAGCTCCTCTCTGGTCACGGACCGGCGCCCCGGGCTGCGGACCTGTTTCTTCTGCTCAGCCTGTGGACTAGCAGGGCCCCGGGCTTCTCCCCCGCGCCGGCGTGGGCAGCCCAGGGCAGCAGTGGGAGCTGGGGGCAGCTGCCCGGCAGTGCCATGGGCCACACGCTCCTGTTCCTGTGTGTGAGCCACGGGGGTGCTCAGGCCAAGGGGGCAGGGGCTGCTGGGGAACATGAGGTCTTGTCCCCCCATCCGTGGGCAGGGCTGACCATCGCGGACTCCCTGGTTCCCCGTCCATGGGCAGGGCTGACCATCACGGGCTCCCCGGTCCCCCGTCCGTAGCCAGAGCTGACCATCACGGGCTCCCCGGTCCCCCGTCCGTGGGCAGGGCTGACCATCGCGGGCTCCCCGGTCCCCCATCCGTGGGCAGGGCTGACCATCGCGGGCTCCCTGGCTCCCCGTCCATGGGCAGGTCTGACCATCGCGGGCTCCCCGGTCCCCCGTCCGTGGGCAGGGCTGACCATCTCGGGCTCCCCGGTCCCCTGTCCGTGGGCAGGGCTGACCATCGCGGGCTCCCCGGTCCCCTGTCCGTGGGCAGGGCTGACCATCTCGGGCTCCCCGGTCCCCTGTCCGTGGGCAGAGCTGACCATCACAGGCTCCCCATCGGGCCCAGTGGGGCCCAGCTTGAGCTCCAGGGTCCACGCCGGGGGGGTCTTGCTCCCTCCTGGCTGCGAGGCCGGCTGTCCAGGCTGAGCGTGGTTGGGGGGGAAGGCGAGTCCACGGGTGTGCGCGGACGCGTCTGCAGGGCCGGGTTGGGGAGCCCCCTTGGGCGGGGGCAGGGGAGGTGCTCCGCAGGGGCGGTGAGGAAGGCTCACGGTAGCCCTGAGGTGGACGAGGGCACCGTGGGAAGCCGGACAGGATGCTGGGGCCGTGTGGAGCTTCGTGCGCACCTTACATAAGCATGCGCGGCCGAGGAACCCGCCAGACACACGAGTTTGTCACACACCCCCCTCCGTGGGGGGAAAAAGTCAGAACCAAGGCTTTCATGGGTTTAAAGCAACACATCGGGGGGCCGCTGAGGGCTCCCTCTTGGAGCCCGGCTCCCTGGCGGCGGCCTCTGAGCCCCCAGGGCGGGCTGTGGACCCGGCTCCACGGACCTGGGGCAGCAGCCAGCCCCTCCTAGTCCTGCTCCCCCGGCTCCTTCCGGGGAGGCACCAGGGCCTCTGGGACTGAGGCTGGGCTCCCCCCGCCACCCCTGTCTCCTTCTCCCCCAGGTGGAGGAGGACGCGGAGTCCGGGGAGGACGCCGGGGCCGGCCGAAGGAACAACCGGATCCTCATGAGCGGCTTCTCCAAGCGCAAGGTCGGGCGCGGCTCCCAGGCGGGGCTCCCAGGCCGGGGCATCTTGCTGGAGGCCCCCAGGCTCCATCTGCCCACTCGTCCGGCTGTCCCTGTGCCGGCCAGTCGGGGCATCCCCTCCAGCTCCCAGGGCCCCTGGCCTGCCTCCCAGAACCCCCTCTGGACTGCTCGCTACATCGTCTTCCGGGGCTGCCGGGGGCAGGTGCCCCGATGGCCCTCCCCTGGCCCACACCAGCCAACGCCCCTGGGTCACCCGGGGGCCCAGGCCAGTCAGCACACTGTGGAGGACAGTCAGGCCCAGTCGGGCAGCCTGGGACCAGGACCCCCGATGGCAGGCCTGCCTCCTGCACCCTCCGGCCTGTGCGGTGGGCGCGGCTGAGCCACGGGCTCCTCGGGGCCTGACTCTGCTCTCCTTCCACAGAGGAAGAGCAGCAAGCTAAAGAAGGCAGCCAGTGTGGAGGAGGGAGATGAGGACCTAGACCCCCAAGGCAGCCAGAGCCGAGGGTCAGTGCCCTGCCCCTGCCTGGACCCCAAACAGACGGTGGGGGCAGGAAGTGCCGAGGCCCACGGCCCGCAACAGCAGACCCCGTTGGCCCCATGACGGCACAGTGGCTTGGGCGAGGGGAGCCCGGCGTGTGGACCGTAGGGTCGCAGGGCCAGATGGGCCAGCACGGACCCCCGTGCCCGCTCCTGGTGCTCGTCGTGGTTGGCTGGGCTCGGCCCCCACGCCCGCCCCTCCCGCTCCCCATCCTTTCTCGGGGTCCCCTGCACATCCCGGCGCCTGCCCCAGGGTGTAGTGGACGTTCGGGGGATGTTCTGTGGGAACCAGGGAGCCTGGCTTGAAAACCGTGCTGCCCAGGCTGGCCTGAGCGGGCAGGGGGGCCGGCCCGGGGTCCTGACCGCGGTCACCTGCCCTCCCCGCAGGGCGAGCCGGCAGAAGAAGACCATGAAGCTGTCCCGCGCCCTCTCGGACCTGGTGAAGTACACCAAGTCCGTGGGCATGCACGACGTGGAGGCGGAGGGTGAGGGGCCGGCCCGGGGCGCGCGGGCGGTGGGCCGCGGCCTGGCGGGGCTCTGAGCGCCCCCCTGCCCCGCAGTGGCGTCCAGCTGGCAGGTGTCGTCCTTCAGCGAGACCAGGGCCCAGCAGATCCTGCAGCAGAAGCCGGCCCAGTACCTCCGCTTCAACCAGCACCAGCTGTCCCGCATCTACCCCTCGTCCTACCGCGTGGACTCCAGCAACTACAACCCGCAGCCCTTCTGGAACGCGGGCTGCCAGATGGGTGCGTGTCACTGGGCCGTGAGGCAGGAGGGCCCGCGCTCCAGGAGGCGGGGGGATTCCTGGCCCGTGGCTTGGAGAGCCTCTGCCACAGCCCACCAGCGTCACCCGGCTGGCACTGGGTGGGGACCCGGGACGAGGTGGGAAAGACTGGGGCACATCGGCCCACGAGCTCCCGGGGGCGGCGGGGGGCTGTCCGTGCCGGGCTCCGGGGCCCAGCTCGCGCGGGAGAACGCCGGACTCGGGGGCAGCCGAGAGGGGAGACGGGGGCCGGGCGCTGACCAGGCCACCTCACGTCCCCTCACAGTCGCCCTGAACTACCAGTCGGAGGGGCGGATGCTGCAGCTGAACCGGGCCAAGTTCAGTGCCAACGGGAGCTGTGGCTACGTGCTCAAGCCGGAGTGCATGTGCCGGGGTGAGGCCGGGCGCAGGGCGGGCTCACCTCCGCAGCGGGGCTGCCACAGGTGGGGGTGCGGTGAGGGGCCCCGCTCTGCCGGGGCCGGCAGGGGTGGGAGAGGGAGCCCGTCCGCACGCCTGGCCCCCCGTGATGCCCCCCAGTGGGACGCGGCTGAGGCGACTGCCCGCGGGGCCGGGCCCAGCGCCAGAGCTTCCGAGTGCCTTCCCAGACCCTCCAGTTTTCTCACTGCAAATGCAGGAAATCGTGTGGAGCTCTCCCTGTTCTAACCTGAATCCTGCCCTCCGCCCTCCTGGCTCGCCTTGGCCACCCTTACTGAACCCTCGGGGTACGGGTCCGCAGAGCCCCGTGGCTGGGAGCCCAGCACCGGCCCCCCACCGCAGGCAGCGTGCAGAGGGCGCCGAGGATGGGCTGTGTCCTCGCCCAGGGCCGTCCCAAGCCCGACCGGCACACGGACCCCTGGGGCCCCATGCCGGAGCCCTGCCTCCCCTGCCCCGCCCCCGGCCCGGGGCTCCCGTCCAGTCGAAGGGGGCAGTGGGGTGCCCTGTGCCGCCACCGCCCCCTCAGCGTGGCACCCTGGCCCCCCAGGCGTCTTCAACCCCAACTCCGAGGACCCTCTGCCCGGACAGCTCAAGAAGCAGCTGGTGCTGCGGATCATCAGTGGCCAGCAGCTCCCCAAGCCGCGGGACTCGATGCTAGGGGACCGGGGCGAGGTAGGAGGAGCCCGGCGGGGGTGGGTGGGGCTGGGGCGCCACGCCAGGCCCCGTGCCACCCCTGCCCTCCCCGCCCAGATCATCGATCCCTTCGTGGAGGTGGAGGTCATCGGGCTCCCCGTGGACTGCAACAAGGAGCAGACGCGTGTGGTGGACGACAATGGTGAGGCCTCACGGGGGAGGGCCGGGGGCAGGGGGCGCTCCTGGGACCCTGCCCGCTGCCCCCTCGCAGGAGCCCAGGTTGGAGCATGTCCCCAGGAGCTGTGTGTCTCGGCCGGGCAGCCAGCCCAGGCGGAGGCACCAGAAGAGGGCGTGGGCCCCAGTGGCCTCCCGCTAGACCTGGGGTGGGAGGTCACACCTCCTCCTGGTGGCCTCTAGGATTCAACCCCATGTGGGAGGAGACCCTGGTGTTCACTGTGCACATGCCTGAGATCGCCCTGGTGCGCTTCCTTGTCTGGGACCACGACCCCATCGGGCGCGACTTCATTGGCCAGAGGACGCTGGCCTTCAGCAGCATGATGCCAGGTGGGCACGGGGGCTGGCAGGGTGGGGGGGGGGCGGCGTCCCCGTGACAGAGACCCACGTCCCCTGCTCGGGCAGGCGTTGGCCATGGAGCCCAGAGAGCAGCCCCGCCGACACACACACAGGCCAGCGTCCCCGTAGGTCGGCGGGGGGCACCAGGGCCGAGCTTCCTCCCGTGGGTCGGCCTGCCGTGCGCAGGCCTGGGGACGCAGCGGGGACTGAGGAGGAAGGTGTGGGTGGGGGAGGGGAGGGGCCCCCAGGAAGGGGAGAGCCCGTGATACCCGCGGACTTCCTGGAGGAGGTGTCCCCAGAGCCGGGCTCCGGGCTGCATTGAGGGTCTCGGGACCTCCGAGCAGAGTGGGGCAGGGTGACCGGCTGTTGCAGGCTACCGGCACGTGTACCTGGAGGGCATGGAAGAGGCCTCCATCTTCGTCCACGTGGCCGTCAGTGACGTCAGCGGTAAGGTGAGTTCCACTGCCGGACCCCCGGCCTCGCCCCCCCAGTCCCACCCCAGCCACGCCGCCAGGGCCGCTGGGCCTCCCGGGGACCTCGCTGGGCCTGTTTCTCTGCCGGCAAAGCGGGAGGTGGGGGCACCCGACCTCCGAGTCCCGCGGCCACGGCCATCCCCGCTCCCCGTCTCTCCAGCGCCTCCTCAGTCGTTCTGTGTCTCAGGGTCCCTGGTCCTCCGACCGTCTCTGGAAGGGGTCTGCCTGGCTTTGCTCCCCGTCCCCCGTGTCCCCGGATGGGGGGCCTCCACCGTCTCCCCCGTGCTGAGCTCCGGGGTCAGGCAGGGACCAGTGCGTGGCGGTCCATTGGGCGTGCACGGGGGCCCTCGCGGTCTGGCACCCGTGGCCTGTCTCCTGCCACCTCCACGGCCCCGAGGTGCTGCCGGGGGCGGCGCCGCAGGCCGCTTGGCTCTAGCCCGCCGTCCGGCTGCCGTGTGTCCTGCGTCTGCCTGTCTCCGCGGGCTCCGCCCAGCTGTCTGCGTCTCACGGCCATCACTGTCTCTTTGGTCTTGCAGTGGGCTTTCCCATGTCCAAAGTCTACCTTTAGAAGGACAGTCCCGTTAGGAGCTCGAAGGTACCCTGGCGCCCGGGCGGCGGAGCCCGCCCGCCGCCCACCTGCATGCTCAGGCCACCCCATTAGCATCCGGGATTCCTGGTAGCATTTTGGAGACCGTCCGCTCGTGGGACGTGGATGGTGATGTGGCTCTGGGTCCCTCGGGCCATGTTCAGCCACACAGCAGCATTTATGAGGCAGGTCCAGGACTCCGGCGAGGCCTCCTGTGTGGGGACCCCTCCTGGCCTTCTGTCCCTCCTCTGTCCTCTGTCTGATGCCCGTGCACCCCCGCCCCGCCCCCCGTGTCCAGTCCTCTAGCTTGGAGCGCCGCTGGCTCCCCTGCACCCCTCACCCCCCCTGCCCTCGCCCTTCCTCTCGGCAACCCCCCTGCCCCCGTGTGCCCCCTGGCTCTGTGTGCGCCTGTGACGCCCGCTGTGGGGTGGGGAGGCCCCAGGGACCAGGCGCTCTGAGCTTGAATCCTGGACCTTCTTCTAAATGACTTTGCCGCCGACTTGGACCAAATCGCTCTGGATTTGGGATCTTGAATCGGGAGCCGATTCAAGTGCGGGCCATGCCAACGGCCTTGCCCAGAAGCGCCCCCGTGTCCCTGGGGAGTCGTGGCTGTGGTCGGGGCCTCTGCATGCGAGGACCCTCCTGGCCTCTGCACTCCGGAGACGCAGCTGTCGGCCTCTCCGGCGGTGACGCAGGCCCTTGCCAGCCGGTCCCAGGGACCCCCGGCAGCCCTCCTCAGGCAGGGAGGCGGCGGGGAGAGGCCTGTGTCTGGGGAGGCTGAGGCCAGCAGCAGTTCAGGGAATGCTGAGGTGGCCTGGGCCCTGC
The DNA here is from genome assembly GCA_028646535.1 of Procyon lotor. Lineage (NCBI taxonomy): Eukaryota > Metazoa > Chordata > Mammalia > Carnivora > Procyonidae > Procyon > Procyon lotor. The sequence continues at coordinate 1,780,740 of CM053606.1, forward strand.
CCTTGGGGCTGCTGCATGGAGAGCAAGCAGGGTGAGGCCGGCAGCAATCAGGAAGGCTTCCCAGAAGAGGCAGCCCCTCCAGGGGAGCGGGCGGGGATGTGGGAGAGCAGACCCTTGGCCTGTGCCCAGCTTTGCTTGCTTCCTTGGGCTGTGGCGCCTGACGGTGGGTGAGCGTGAGCGGGGCGGCGCTGCTCCCACGGGGTTTCTCTCCTGTCTCTCTCCCTGCCAGCACCCTGGACGCCCTGTGCCAGCCCGCTCTGCCGGAGCCGGGGGCTTTGGGGACCCATGAGGGGTACCTATGCTGGGCGCAGGAGCCAGGGCTCAAGCCGCTGTCTGGGGAAGCCCCCTCCTTCCGGCCCTCACTGGGCCCACCTGTCCTGAGACCCGCAGCCCCTCCCCTGCGCTCAGAGAAGGCAGGAGCATCCCGGCTCTGTGCCGAGGCCATGGCAGCTGCGGTCCCTGGCAGGGGCGCCCGGACACCTGCTTCCCCACGTGCAGCTGTGAGCGGCACGAGCCTGACGTGCTCACCGTGCTGGCCCTTGGGCTGCGGCGGGCTCTGCCGGGTCCCCGCCCGCCGGAGCGAGCCGGGGCTGGGCTGGCGGTCCCTGGTCCCGGGGCCTGGCTGCCAGCTATGTGGGCTTCTTCTCTTGCAGGTCAAGCAGGCTCTGGGCCTAAAAGGCCTGTTCCTCAGAGGCCCAAAGCCCGGCTCGCTGGACAGTCATGCTGCTGGACGGCCCCTGCCTCGGCCCTCCGTTAGCCAGCGGCTCCTGCGGCGCACGGCCAGCGCCCCGACCAAGAGCCAGAAGCCGGGCCGCAAGGCCTTCCCGGAGCTGGTCCTGGGCACACAGGACGCAGGCTCCGAGGGGGAGGCCCGTGATGTGGGCGCCCCCAGCCCCGGCCCCACCTTGGAGGCCCCAGCCCCGGAGGAGGCCGGCAGCCGCAGCCCCCGAGGTAAGGCGCCGGTGGGGAGGAGCCCGGCGCAGGGCAGTCTGGCCCAGGAGCCACCCCCGTGTGCCCCCGAGGGCCCCGGGCCTGCTGGGGTGGCCGTCACCTGCATGAAGTGTATGGTGGGCTCCTGTGCCGGTGAGGACGCCGAGGGCCTGCGGCGGGGACAGCTGCCGAGCCCAGGGCCCCCGGCCGCGCACGGGGCCATCAGCCAGCAGCCCCGCGCCCGGGGGGACTCGCTGGAGGCTCCCCGTGCCGGCGCGGGGAGAGGCAGGGGGCCCCCGCGGCAGGGTCCGGGCGGCGGCGGCGGCTCTGTGTCCGCGGACTCCAGCGGCCTGGGCAGCCCCGAGGTGGCCCTCCGCCAGCCCGAGGGCGCCCACAGGCAGGCAGGGGCCCTGCAGAGGGAGATGAATGCCTTGTTCGTTCACAAACTGGAGGAGATTAGGAGTAAATCCTCCATGCTGTCCACCGGTAAGACCAGACGCTTCTCGCCGGCTCCCCTGTGCTGGCCCCCCACGCCCCCCTCGGCATGGCCTGGGCGTCTGCATCCAGAACCCTGTCTCCGTGTGCTCGTCCTGGCTTCCTCTCCCGCTGCCCCGCTGGCTTGCCTGGGTGTCCCCTGCAGCCCCCAGCACCCCTTCTCCAGCTGACGGTGCCGACCCCCTAGGCCTCTTGCCCCCAGAGGCGCCTCCACGAGCCCCCAAGCGAGAGCAGGTCTGACTTCAGCGGCCGTGGATGCAGACGTCCAGAGCCCGGAGCCCCCCGTCAGGCCTTCGCTGGCCGGCCCCACCGGCTCCTGCCGCCTTTCCTCGGGGCAGCGTCCGGCGCCCCGCCCTCTGCCCCCAGGGCCAGGCCGCAGGTGTTCGGCCCCCGGCCCTGCACCGCAGTCCCCTGGGAAGCCTGGTGTGGGTCGGTGGTGCGCTGCGAGGCGGCCCCTGATGCCCCTGAGACCCCCGACGGTGCCTGGGCCCCCACATCTGCAGGGGGTGGAGGAGACGGCACCCGGCCCTGGGCGCTCCTTTAAGGCCTGAATTGAGCTGAGCTGCGGCTGCAACAGGCAACAGCCCGAGGGCCCCTCACAGGGAACCCCAGCCTGGGGAGGGGCTGAGAGCTGAGCTGTTCCCCTCCTTCAACCCCCACCCCTCCCTGCATCCACCCAGCCCCGCTCCACTGTCTGTCTGTCCACTTGCCGGCCACGCCCACACACTGATCACCCTGTTCTCCTTTCTGTCCCCACGCTGCCTCCATAGTTAGGGACTGAGAGCAGCCGCGTGCCAGGTAATGGGGCCCAGCCCGTGTGCCCTGTGCCATCCCCAGCCCTGGCCTGCCAGGGGGCCCCGTGGACCTTGCCTGTGGGCACAGACCATCTGCTCCCCCAGCCCCAGCAGCAGCAGAGCCAGAGGGCAGGGCGGGGGCAGCCGTGAGCACACGGAGGGGCCTGGTGCTGAGGGGCCTGCGGGCCCTGCCTACAGGGGACGTGCCCGACGCGCTCCTCTCCTCTCGCCCACAGATACCCGCCCCTTCTCCGTGCAGAGGACGGGCTCCTCCCTGTGTGGCCTGGAAACCATTGCCGAGGAGCCAGCCCTGGGCCCTGGCCCCCCACCTCTGGTGGCCGCCCCCCCCAGCTCCTCCCCGGGAGGGGCCCCGTGCACCTCAGGACCCAGCGCCAAAGTGGCGAGCCCCCCAGCGGTCGCTATGGGAGCTTCCGTGCCCTTCCAGCCCAGGACGAGGAGCAGAGGGGACACGGAGCCGGCCCTGGAAGGCCGGCGGAGGATATACAATGGCGGGGGCCCCGGGGGGTCGTGCGAGGGGGCCCCCAGCAGCCAGATGGTCAGAAGGGCCGAGAGCGAGGGGCAGGTGCCCTCAGAGCTCCCGGGCGGACGGCGGCCCCTTGCTGGGCCCTGCCCCCCCGTGTACTCGGATGCCACCAGCGGAGACCGGCTGTGGCGGCGGCTGGAGCCAGGGGGCCATCGCGACAGCGTGTCCTCGTCCTCCAGTGTGTCGTCCAGCGACACAGTCATTGACCTCTCCCTGCCGGGCCTGGGCCTGGGCCTGGGCCGTGACAGTGTCTCGGGGACTCCAGCCGGACGTCTGCCCCTGCGGCCCTGCTCGGCCACAGCTGTCCGCCTGGACCTGCCAGCCGTGACCAAGAGCAAATCCAGCCCCAACCTGCGGGCTGCCAGCCAGTTGCCCGCCGCACCGGAAGAGCTCCTGCCTCGCCCCCTGGCCCCCAGATCCTCCTGGGGCCGCCTCCCCCTGGCGGGCCTCCGGGACTGCCCCGCAGCTGCCAAGTCCAAGAGCCTGGGGGACCTGACCGCTGACGACTTTGCCCCCCAAGTGGAGATCCTGGGCCGGAGCCTGGGCCTGGTGAGGGAGAGGCGGGCAGGGCGGGGGACGCGGAGAGATGCCCTGACGGAGCAGCTGCGCTGGCTCACGGGCTTCCAGCGGGCTGGCGACATCACCTCGCCCACCAGCCTGACTGTCGCGGGGGAAGGGGCGCCCGGTCCCCCCGGCTTCCTGCGGCGCTCCTCCTCCCGCAGCCAGAGCCGCGTGCGCGCCATCGCCAGCAGGGCCCGGCAGGCCCAGGAGCGGCAGCAGCGACTGCAGGGCCCAAGGGGACCCCCAGGGGAGGAGCGGGGCACCCCTGAGGGTGCCTGCTCCGGGGGCCCAGGGGGCTGTGGGGATGTGCCGGCCCCTGCCAAGGGCTCTGCTGCCACCGGCCTCCTGCTCAGACTCTGACGGGCTCCCCGCGGCAGACCCCAGCCCCACGCCGGCCCCCAGCCCTTGGCCCAGGGCTGAGTGCCCGCAGGAGCCCCAGCCTTCTGCTCCCCCGTCCCCCCACCCCCGGGAGGAAGGGAGCCTACCCGCGGCCTGGGCGGAGTTTTCATGACTTTAACATACATATGAGAGTATTTAAGTTTTTAGAGACAAAGCTTCTGCGACATTAAAATGGTGCCCAGTCCTCTCCTCACTGTACCAGGTTCTACGCGGTGCGTGGGTTCCCGGGCGCTCGTGCCTGACGGCGCCCGGCGTGCTCTGCACGGAGCCTGCTCTGTGGGCCACCTAGACTCCAGACTCGCGGCCGCAACTCCAATAAACACGCTCCCGCTTGCTGGGTGTGGGGCCGCCCCGTGAGCACCCCACCATGCGTTCCCGGACCAGGGTCCGTGTGGGGGCGCCCCTGACTTCTGTGCAGAGGCTCAGCGGACGGGGTCCCCACGGCGGGGACCTCCAGCCTCCCCCCCGGCCTTGCAGTCCCACTCCATGGAGACAGCTGGGGTGCCAGGGCCACCAAGGACCTCTGCGAAGGGAGTGCCCTTTAAGCAGCAGGCGGCGGGTTTGGCCCGGAGGCCTCACGTCCCACCACCAGGATAAGTCCCGCTGTCTTCCCGGTGAGGCCGGAGAAGAGGTGGGCGCCCAACAGGAGGCTAGGTGCCACCGCTGGGCACGGTCTCTCGCAAGGGAATGTCTCCCTGTGGCCTCCGGGGACCTGTGCCAGCCACTTGCCCAATCTCAGCAAAGGCCCGGGGGGGGAGGGTGCCTACTGGCCCCTCCCCAGGTCCGGGGAGCGCTTCCATGGGAAGCTGTGCCCCGAGGCCAGGAGGAGCCCCAAAGCAGGGCATTTTGGAGGTGTGCCTGGCTTCCGGGACCCCTGGAACCTGCTGTGTTGAAGAGGAGCACCTGGGGGAGTCAGCCAGGGGGCTGTGGGCCAGCTGGGCTGAGAAGCAGGGGCCAGCCCCCGCCGGCCCCAGGTGGGCATTGCCTGCCACTCCACCTGGGGAGCCCGGGTCTGTCCCAGAAGGTGCCCGGCAGCTGAGCGGCTCCTCTCCGCGCAGCTCTGCCCACCTGATGCGGGGCTGGGGCACCGCAACCCCTGATGGCCAGGCTGGGCAGGTGGGAGGGTCCATGGGGGCGTCCAGACGTCAGGCCGAGCCAGGCTGTGGCTGAATTTCTTGAAGCCTCCTGGGCATCCGTGCTGGGCACCCCCTGCACACGCAGGCCAGCGCCGTTCTTCCACCAGGAAGCAGGGGACCGAGGGTCATCGGGCCAAGGGGCCAGGGAAGCTGCACAAAGGGGGCCGCAGGCTGCCGAGCGGCGCAGCGCTGTCGGCTTCGGCTGGGGAGGTGCAGGCCCGACTGCAGTGGGGCCGAGCCAGGGGACCCTTGTGGGCGGTGGGGGTTCACGGGGACCCCTGCTGGGCTGGCCCGGCCCCCGGCCGTCTGGGGTGCAGCAGGGCTGCGCACAGGACGACCTTCCCTGGCAGACGTGCTGGTGGCAGAGGTGGGGGGCAGGGACACGGGCGGCCACGGGGTGGCCAGGTCCACAGGCCACACACCATGCAGGGGCTCCGGCAGTAAGCGGAGGGAAGGGCTCGCAGGGCCCGCCATCCGCAAGCACCCGGCGCGGCCGGACGTCAGCACAGGCTCTATCAGGGCGCCCCGAGCCCCCACAGGCCAGCCCGAGACGTGAGCGCGGACTCATCTGTACGTGCGTGTACGTATATAAAAGATTATTTCACAGTTAAATATATTCCATACGAATGTCTCACTGGACAAAAGTCGCATCTCCCACCACGAACACGGCAGCATTAAAGACCCCGATGCCACACGCTTGCGCCCGGCGCGCTTGGTTCCTGTCCCGGGCACGCGACACAAACACTCTGCTTGGAACTCGGTTTCCCTGCTGCGGTCGGAGCACATCCCTGACGAGCGCCGAGCAGAGCCGCCCGGCGGGGCCGGCGCCTCACTCGGCCGGGACCTCGTACTTAAAGATAACGCTGAAGAGCCGGCCACCCAGCCGCTCAGCCAGCCAGGAGTTCTTGATGACGGCCAGCTTGAGGCTCTCACAGCGCAGGGCAGCATGGTAGTTGGTGTGGACAGCGCGGCCCATGCCCTCGATCACCACCAGGTCTGCGCCTCGCTCCCGAACCAGCACGGCCAGCCCCTTGTCCAGGCGGCTGTGGAAGGGGAGGGCTGTCAGGCGGGAGGTGGGGGGTGGGGTGTCGTCACACCCCTGCACCGAGCCTCCCCTGGGGAGATGCCACGCCCTGTGTCCCCAAAGGGCAGTGACCCGCAAGGATGCCTGGGGAGCCCCAACTCCCAGCTCGCTCTGCCCCCCGGGCTCAGAGTACCCCGGGACACGAAATCCCCCTTCCTGGTTAACAGAGGCCCGAAAAAGGAAGGAGTTCGGCCCCAACACTCATTCTGGCCCCGGGCTGGCTCCCGACGGCCAGTTCTGCTCTAGGATCCCCAGGGCCTGACACCAGTGCGGTGACGCGATTGTTGGAGCCAGGGGGCCTCGGGGGCATCTGGCTCTCTCAGCAGATGAGGCCCACCCAGCCCACGGTGCAGCCAATGGGTCCCAAGCCCACTCGCCCGGGGCCCCACCAAGGGGCTGCTGCCTTCTGCTGCCCAGCCAGCCCGTGGGGGGCTGGGGACGGGCACGGAGTCGCCTTGGGGTACCTGAGGTCCAGACACGGGGAGCTGGAGCCCGTCTGCGTCAGCAGCAGCCTCTCCTCCCTGAGCGCCGAGCTGCCGAGCACAAGGGGTCGGTTGGCGCCCCTCCCACCGGGCCCCCACCTCTGCACGCAGGCCCCCGGGCTCTCAGGCAGCTTACTGGACGACAGGGTCCATGGCCGCGATATGCTCAGCCACGATGAGGGACTCGCAGTAGGTGACGTCGTTCAAGGCGGGTCCCGAGTTGCACGCCAGAATGACCTGCAGCAGGACGCCCCGAGCTTTGTAGGGACCTCGGCCACCGCCTGGCACCAAGCCAGCCTTTTGCTTGCCCGCCCACCCGGGGCTGCCGGCTGAGAAGCACGACCCCCGACGACCTCTCACTGCTTGCTGGCCTCCAGGAGGGCCGGCTCCGGGGCAGGACGAAGACGGCCCCAGAACACTGCGGTCAGGCTGACCCAAGGTCCGCGGTGCGACGAGCCTCCCCCGAACCTACCTGCCCCACAGAGGCCACGACGGCGCCAACCCCACTGCGAGTGGAGGGCCCAGGGCAGGGGTCCCGCCGCGGCCTGGACGCTCACCTCCGTCCCTCTAGAGAGAAGCTCCCTGACAAAGGGGAAGACTCCCAAAATGACGTCTATTCCACTGTTATCTGCGAAAATTAAGGCACATTTGTGAGGGGGCCCCTGTAAGACAAAACCAGGATGTTCAGTCGGGAACAGGCGCGTCCAAGCGTTGCCGACGCCTCCGAACTCCACACTCCCGCGGGCGCCGGGGTGCTGGGGGGGCGCCTGTGGCTGTTCCAGAACTGCGTCCCCAACGACCTCTGAGCCACGGCCGCCAAGCTAACCGGTAGAGCCTGCAGGGGGCAGTGGCCGGGGGAGCGGGCTGCGGCGACCG
>CM053606.1:1788140-1823766 GCA_028646535.1 Procyon lotor
CGAGAGCGCGCGCGCCCCCCCCCCCAGCTCGGCCCCGCCCCCCAGGGCAGAGGCGGTGGCCCCGTGTGTACCTTCAGCCTCTGAAGCCATTTGCTGTAGGAGTCCACGAGCCACGGCCGCTCTGCGGGACACGGACGCGGTCAGCCGCCCCGCCCCCGGCAGACGCGCTCCCCTCCCTTACCTCGTCCCTCCCCGGCGGGGCGGGGTTCCAGCGCAGGAGGGGACCCCCCACCCTACCTTGCAGCTTCATCTTCGCCTCCTCGAAGCCGAACTGGGGGTCAGACTCGAGAACACTGCGTGGGGGAGAAAACAAGTCACGGAAAGCCCAAACCTCAGCTTCCAGCACTCACGGTAGAGCCCAAACCCGCGGGGCGCGCTAGGACCCCCAGCCGGCAAGTTTCACAGGCCTCAGGGCAGCAGGGTCCGGCCCCGGCCCGCTTCGCAACACGGGACTAGGCGGGCGGCTGGGGGCGGGGCGAGGGGTGGAGGGTCCCGAGTGCGCGGCAGCCTCGGGCAAGGCCCCGGTCAGCGCCGGCCTCGCCTGGCACACGCCCCAAGACACCACCCAAAGGGACAGCCAGTGACAAGGGTGAGGAGGGCGTGACGGCTCTTCTCAGTGCGGACCCAGTGAGGGCAAGGACAGGACCCCAGGTGGCAGACCAAGCAGCCAGCAAGCGGAGAGGCTCTGGGCTAGGCTGGGTGTGCAGCTCCCTGGGGCCCCCGGGAAATCCTACAGCACCCCTCAGGCACCTCAGGGAGCCTGGGGCGCATGCTCCCACCCGAGTCTGCGGCCCCTTCGAAAAGCACCTCCTTCTCCCAATTTCCAACGTTAAGTCTGGTCTGAGTCCCACTGCAACGTGCAAACGCCAGACCTGGGCTTCCACGTCTTAAAACGTCAGCCCCCGATCCACTGCCCAGCCCTCCGCGCGCCTGCTCTGAACGGGCTCAGGGCGGGCCAGCAAGAGAGCCGCTAGTCACTGCTGGGGCCACGCAGGCCCCAAGCAACGCCCGGGGCGCCGGGACCCTGTCCCCCCACTGCCGCCCCCTCGGGGCCGAGCTGGAGGGAGCAGGCAGGGCGGGGCTGAGGCGTGGAGGGCGTGGAGGCCGCGGGCACCTACTCAGAGACAGCTTTGGCTCCCCAGTCGAAGACGTTCCCTGCCAGCAAACCTTTCACCAGGGCCAGCTGCCTCTCCTCCCAGCCCAAGGCGTCCAGACAGCGGACCACCCTCGGGAAACACTTGAGCGCGACCCCGTTTTCCTTCTGCTTGACCTGCGGGGAGAGGCGAGCGCTGGTCAGAGTGAAGGCGAGGCCCTGCCCCCTCCGGCCTCCGGTGCACCAGGCAGAGGGAGGGCGGCCCGCTGTGGACGTGCCCACAAGGGACAGACGCCCAGCGCGCTGTGACTGGGCTCCGGCAAACCCAAATGCTAACGTCTACTGACTGGGACAGCGCGGGGAGTGAGGGCTTCGGCCCCGGGCAGGGCAGGGCAGGGCCACGGCGGGGGGGACTTGGACCCTCGCAAGCGCCCCGCGCCCCAGCCCCTGATGCTTCGACCGAGGGCAGGGGAGGTGGGAGGCGGGGTGTGTGGGGCTGGCTGGGAGCCCGGGCCGCCATCCCCGGGCACATGACCTCCTGGACAGAAGGAGGGTGGCACCTGTCGGCCAGCTGCCGGGCTCTGGGGCCTGTCGCCTGCGCGGGCAGGACCAGCGTCCACAAACGCCAACTCTGAGGCTGGAGGCCGACTGCCCGGGCCGGAGAGAAGCGCCACCAACCCAGAGGCCACCCCACCTTGTGCGAGGCAGGCCGGGCCGCACCCCTGCTCCCTGCAGTCTGCACCCCCCTCGCGGGCACCAGGCCAGCACAGGGAGACGGCACTCACTTTGGAGTAGGGGTCCGGGAAGTTGAACTCATTCAGGCAGTGCTCCCTCGTGTCCAAGAGGCTGCGCACGGTCAGGGTCCCGTAAGCGCTGGGGAGGAGGCGGGACAAGGGCCGCTCAGGAGGCCGGTGGCCAAGCAAGGCCCCTGGCCCTCCGCCTCTGCCCTGAGGGCGTCCTCGGGGTGCCCAGCGTGCACAGGGTGGCGGGGGCAGAGGCGCCCAGCGCCCACGGGGCAGCTCTCAGGAGGCCGCGGGACACTCACAAGGGCTGCTGCCTCAGCGTCTGCAGCTTCCGCCAGTACTTCTGTCGGAACTTCTCCGCCCTCTCGGCTGCGTCCGCTGCGCCCGGCTGGCTGGCCACGGCTCGCTTCACCACCTGCCGGGCACAGGGCGCTGAGCACGGCCCCACACACAGGCCCACGGCCGCTGGTGATCGGGGTCCCAGGGGCATTCCCCTGCGGGGTGGGAATGGGGTCACCGCCAGCCCCCAGCAGGGGCTCGGAGCCACGTCACCCGGGACAGGCTCCTGCGGCCCCACGGGGTGGGGGAGGGGAACAGGTGGGAGGGACAGCCCTCCGAGGCCACGCGGGCTCTGGGCCTGGGGGACAGAGAGGACAGAGCCCAGGGGCCCGTGAGGCCTGAGACGCGACCCGCCGGGGCCTGGGGACCCACCGCCGTTGCCCTGACCCCGTGCAGACCATGCGCCTCTGCCGAACTGCGGGACCAGCACGCCGACCTGGCGCACCCCGCGCGCACGGACCCACTAAGACCCCGGGGTCACACGTCCCCCCAAGGAGCGGGGATCAGCCCTCAAACTCTGACACAGACCCCGTGGCCACCAGAGCACGCCCTCCTCCTTCAGCACACCTGCCGCTCGCTCCTCGGGAGCCCCACGGTTTCCAGAGACGCCCGTCTCTCGTCCCCGGGGGCGCCCGGCCCGCCCCGAGCCCTCACCCCGTCCAGGGCCTCCTCGAAGCAGGTGAGCCAGTACTTGCGGGCCAGGGCGTCGTCCGTCAGGTCGACCGTGTCGGGCACGTAGGAGGACGGGTCCAGGAGGAGGGGCAGGTTGACTAGGGGCCGCTCCAGCCGGTCCATCTCCAGCAAGTCAAACTGGGGGGGGGGGGGGCGAGAGGGGGCGTGCGCGTCAGCGGGCTGCTCTGGAAGCCCGAGGCCCTCGGGCGAGTCTGAGGAGCCATTCTGGGGGGAACGGCCGAGGCCGGGCCCCTTCTCCGCGGGCGCCGCCCACCCACCTCGCACTGCCTCGGTGCCAGCAGCTGGGCTCCCTGGACCCCGAGTCCACCCAGCCCCACAGAGGCCACCTCCCTCCCCGGGGCTCTGCGGGTGTCCCCGTCACAGCGTGGTCCCGTGGCCAGGGGCTCCCACACCGGCGTGCGCCTCTCCCCCCGCACACGGTGGCCACACTGCCAGGCCCGTTTGGGCTGCTCGAGCCTCCGCAGGCGTGGTCCCCACTCTGCCCAGCAGGCCCTCGTTCTGTGACCCCGGGTACTGTGCTCACAGCAAGGCCGCGGGGCCCCCGTGGGCAGGCATTCCAGGCTCCCACACTGGCTCCTTTCTCTCCACAGGGTGGGTGCCCATCACACGACCCGTGTCCGGGACCAGCTCCCCGGCTACACCGAGGGATAGGGCCCCTTCCTGCCCGACGTGCTACCTGGGACCACCAGCAACAAGCACGCGCTCCGGTCGTGTCCGAAGGAGCCGTCCCTCTGCCACCTGGCACTTTAAGTTTCACGTTGTTCAGACGAGGCTAGTGTCGAACCAGCCCTGGTCCCCGGCGACCTGCTCCTACCTCACTCGGCTCGAGCCTGGCGGCCCTCTCCCCGCTCGTGGCCGCGCCTGACTCGGCTCTCGTGTGCCGGCGGCCGTGTGATCGGCCGGCTGGGGGTGGGGGAGAGGCAGGCCTGCTCCGCGCTGTGGCGTCTGCACCTGCGGACACCCTGGCTCTCGGGGTGCCCCAATGACAGCGAGCTCGCCAGGAAACGGCTGGTGCGTTTCTGGGCGATGAAAGAAAGCTGCAGTCGCCCGCCCTGGGGCCTTGGCCGGTCTTCAGGAGGCCCCCGCTCGCTGACAAGCCGATCAAACCTCAGCTTTGCCTCACGCAAGCTCCACACAGCCCTGCGTGCAGCGGGGCCTCTGCCCCTGCCTTGCAGGCCGCACAGAGACCTGGCGGGACAGGGGCAGGAGGCGCAGAACAAGCCGCACGCCAACTCGGACACACGCGTTCCTCGCTCGCGTGGACATCTATCTGGCGTTGGGATCCCTAAGGCAGGAATCCACGTCGCCCGGCCAATCAAAGCCAGGGATCAAAGACACGGAGACCCCTTGCGTGCCAGCTACTTGCTCCAGCCAGGCCCGGGGCACGTCGGGATTAGATCACGCAGGTTCTCGCGACGCTTACGCCAACTGGTAAGAGAACCCGTGTCTACAATCGAAAATCAACTTTGCATCCAAAAAGCCAGCAGGCTGGTCCTGAAGGAGGCAGTCTGCTCTGTGTGTCCAGCCTGGTCCCCAGCCCGGTGACCGAGTTCTGCTAAGTGCTCAGACTTACAAGAGTAACGTGTGGGCTGGGGGACGTCCTCAGGAAGCCTGGGAGCAGCCCAGGACGGGCCACGGAGGCCCGGCTGTGTCCGGCTGACACTGGTCCTGGCCGGAGGCCCTCTGGGCCCTGGCCCAGTCCCGAGGGCGTCTCCCCAGCTGGGGGCCGAGGAATGGGCACGAAACGTCCCAGGACAACTGACTGTGATTCTGTCTGGTTTGAAACCGTCAGGCAAAGAGCGTGGTCTGAGGGAAGGGGCCCGGGTTGGTGCCAACCCGACTGCTGTGGATGCCTCCACGATCCTGGGGAAGCACCTTCCGTATTCTCCCGGGGCCTGGACTGCACGGCCTTGGGGCTCCCGTGGAAATTTGGAAAACACAGAAATGCTAGCAGCCTGAGGAGCCAAGCCGGCGCCCCTGCCTCTCCATTGGCCTGATGTCCATGGTCGGTCAGCGGCCATTTTGCCCCAGGAGAGGGGGGGTCTCAGAACCTGACCCCACCAAGGACCCTGCACTTACGGTGCCGCTCCTGGCCCGCTGCGTCGGGCAGAGCTCCGGGGACGAGCTCATGAGCCCGGAGCTGCCTGCGTAGTTCTCTCCCCAGCTGTACTGGTTAGGGTCTGGACAGGGGAAAACCAGGGGTCACCCCGGGGTACCACGCTGTGCCCACACCCAGCACGGCCCGACCACCCCGGAGGGCCCCCGCAACAGGGAGGGAGCCTGGGGCCGTGGCGCTGGGGTCTCTCCCGCTAGTACTGAAACCTCGTGCAACGGGGACTCGACCCTTTGCAAGCGTCTTACGGTGGCCTGCCCCGCCCTCCCCATCACCCCTCCAAGTGGCCCTCAAGGGGGCAGGCCACCGAGGCACGTTCCCTTGCCTGTCACACACGAGGACCCCCGGGGCTGGTCATGTGGCTCACAAACGACCCCTCCAAAGAACTGCTGCAGAGGGCCACCCCCCAGCCACGGCCCCCCACGACCATGTGCCACGTAGGCCTGGACTCCGGGGGAGGGAAGGGGGTGGGCCGGTGCCCCTGGGGAAGTGGCCAGAGACCCACTCCCATGGCCTCTGTGGCTTCTCGCTCCCCACGTGCCCCATGCTGCCCAGACACGACGCTGCCGCGACCGCTGGACTCACTGTCTTGCTCCGCTCCTTTAAGAAACGCGCCGATGGCCCCCAGGTAGCCCTCGTGTCTCAGGAACAGCGCCTGGACTTCCCCCTGCCACGGCAAGACCCGGCCTGAGCTGGCCCCGCCATCAGCGAGGACACGTCTGGGCGCTTCTGAACCAAACCGACGCAGCTCTCGACGCGGCAAAGGAAAGGCCGCGATGCACTGTCCACGACACCGCATTCAGTGCCCAAGGTAAAAGCTCGGCATTTGGAGAAATCGGAGGGTGTCTGGTTTCTTCCACAAAATCAACACCCACCCAGTCACCCCCCACTTGCAGGCCCAGCCCCAGAGTGTCCCACAGAACGACAGATGTCTCCGCGCTCGGCTCGTCCACGGGGGAGTCAGAGCCCCCGCGTGCTCACCGCTGCCATCGCGCCGGCTGCAGATGGGTATGGTGGCCGGCACCCGCCAGGGGAAAGAGGCAGGGCCCTGGGAAGAGCCGGCAGGGGCGCCCCGTGTCTCGGCGGCCTGCCCCGGGGCCCCTTGCCCTTTGGTCTGCGGGTTCTGAGGACGCAGAGGGGGCCCGCGGGGAGGGGGAGCATCGGGGAGGGCGAGCGCCAGGGAGGCGCAGCTCCAGGGGCCCGGGAGGGGACGCAGAGCTCGGTTACCTTGGAGAAGAAGTTGATGCTGTAGGTGATGGTGCGCATGGTGACAGGGTGGCCGCGGATGAAGAAGCCACCGAAGTACACCCTGTCCAGGGAGTGCAGCTTGGCGTAGAGACAGGCCAGCTGCCCGATGTCGTTGCTGATCATGTGCAGCAGGCTCTTGGCCATGTCCTCCTTGGAGAACTCTGGGGGGGCACAGGCGGGCGCTGCTGGGCGGGGCCGGGCCACGAGGGGACCGCCCGACGCGCGGAGGGCCTGGGGGGCAGATACCTCTGTCGGCCGTGGCCGACTTCCCGAAGCTGCTGGCGATGAGGTTGCCGCTCAGCCCCAGGGTCTGGTGGGCCCCGCCGTAGATGTCCTGCACCAGCATGTCCACGTTCGTGTGCTGGCCCTTGGAGGCCAAGTGCAGCAGCTCGTCGAACTTCTGCGGGGACGGGGGACGGGGGCGCGTGGCCTGCAGGAGCCGCCGGCATCGCTCCAGCCGCGGAGCAGCCCGCGGCCGGGCCGAGAGGCCCTCCTGAGTCCAGGGACCAAGGTTGGGGGGTGGTATGCAGGGCTCCACGGGCCCGCCCCCTGCCCCGGGCGGCACTGGTGGCACGGACGGCCACCCTGCAGCCACCAAGAACCGCAGCCGCCCTGCCAGCCGCCAGCCTCCCTCCCGAGATGGTCTGGGACCACAGGGCCTGGAGTGGGGCCCGGGACATCTCCCCGCAGCCGCCGCAGTACCTTTGTTTTGGTGAGCAGAGCCCCGAGCCCCCAGAAGGTGCCGCCCCCGATGGAGCTGCCGCCGACCCACTCGAACCTGTCCTCAGTCTCCACCTGCGAGCACAGCGGGGCAGGGGGGTCACCGAGGGGCCCGACCCCCACCCTGCGGCTCCCGGGACGTGGTGGCTCAGGCGCCGGGACGCAGATAACTCCATTCCTGAGGGCCGCCCCCCGGCCCTGACAGCCGCATCCCACAGGCGCCCCCGCATGGCCCCGAGGCGCGCGTCACCTTCACGATAGACACTCCAGAACCGATGTTGACCAATAGATACGGGAAAATGTTGGGGTGATTGGTCTGGAATCGAAACTCGGGGTCGGAATCTTTTTGATACACGAAGGCCTCATGCGGGATGTTCTTCAGCACAAAGTTGCAGCCCTTTATCAGGCAGGTCATCACGTCCTCCTTGTCCACCCTGCAAGGGACAGAGCCTGGCCGCTGAGAACGCCCCAGCCGCGTGCGTGGCGGCTTGGGCTGGTCCGGCCCCGGGGTCCCTCCCAGGGTGCCCCCGGGCCTCGGTCTCCGAGCAGATGAAGCCGTCAGGGACCTCTGCCCCAGCAGGATGGGGAGCACTGCCACAGGAGCAGGCCCCCCTCCCTCCTCGGCACCCCCGGGTGCTTTGGCCACCGGAAGCCTCCTGCCAGCCCAGCCCAGCCCAGCGTCCAGCCCCCTCAGAGCCCGGCTCCAAGACACAAGGCCAGCGGCGCCTGTGCCCCCACAGCCCCTGTGGCCCCCACTGACCTCAGCCGTAGCTTCTCTTCGATGAGGTCCTTGAACTTGTAGGCCCCGCCGCCGGTCGCCTGGATGACCTTCGTCTCCGTGTTGACGAGATGGTCTTTGATGAAGTCCAGGCAGGCCTCTATGTAGGTGTTCTCGAACTTGACGAAGTGCAGCCTGGCAGTAACCTCCTCCTGGACAGAGACCTCGTAGGGCGGCTCGTGGTCCTGCTCCGCGTCCTGCGGGGAGAGGGCGGGGTCTGGGTGCGCACGCTGCCCTTGGGGAGGGAAAGCGTGGAGCTCTGGGCAGGCACCGGCTCTCCCCGCCGAGTTGGGGTGGGAGGCAGAGCTGGGGAGGTGCGGGGAGGGAGTGTGCTCCCCAAGCAGCGGGTGCAGGTGCTCCCGCCGGGGTCCCGGATGACAGAAGGGGGACCGAGCGAGGGAGCAGGGAGGGATTTCAGCACTAGGAACATCCAGGAAGCTAAGCCAGTGTGGGTGAGCGGCGGGGGTGGGGTGCACAGAGAAAACGAAGCACCACGTGGCTGGGGGCACCACCCGGCCCCCCCCCAGCCTGCCGGGCCGCTCACCTTGCCCGAGTAGTCAAAGGACCGCACTCTGGCAACTTTGTGCTGCACGGTGGAGTAGTAGGCTAGCTTGGTCAGCGAGCCCCCTGGCAGGGGAGACACAGAGGGAGCAGAGTCAGGAGCCGGCCGGGAGGGCCCGAGGCTCTTCCCTGCGCACGGTCTCTGCCACACCGGGTCCCGTGCAGAAGGCGCTCAGTGTAACTTGCACCTAAAACTTCGCAGGGCCCCGAGCAGAGGGAGGGCATCAACCGTGAGGCCCAGACGCCCGCTGTCTTGGAGAGCGCCTGCCCGGTCACAGGCCCCCAACCACACTGGGCTGCAGCCTGTCCACTTGCCCTCCGCATCCAGCCCTCGGGGAGAAAGGAAAGCGTCCTGTTTCCAGGAGGTCTCAGTGATCATTAGTGGTTCAGAAAAATTCTGTTTCCGACTCTGATCGTGACAATGACCTGACAAAGAAAGCTGGCAAGTGCGTGGCTTTCAACGACCAGCAGCCAGACGGTCGGTGATGACGAGGGGGCTGCTTTCACCAGGAACGTTCTAGCAGCTCCCCCCTCGCAGCTCTGGGCTGGGAGGCCACATGAAGGGCAGCGGGGTCTCCTCCCCCTGGCCAACCTTGTGACCAACCCAGGAAGCCCAGTATTAGGACACAGAAGAGGTTTTATTTGCCCGAAACACGTTTCAGGGCCACGTAAAGAGCCGTCCCAGGTGGCCACTTCCAAGTGTGCGGGTGAGGTGGCTGGTGGATCCGTGCAGGACGGCCCGTGATGACAGGGAGCAGGCGGGGTGGGAGGCTCGGGCCCCGAATGGCTTTGAGACCCGCCCGGTTCCATGGGCCGGCCCAGGTGAGGCAGAGCCCTATGTGGGGGGAGGCTGAGGCTAATCTCTGACTGTTGCTTTGTGACACGATCCCACGGGAACATACGAGAAATACACAAGGCAGGAAACGTCTGAGGGCTGAAGCTGGTCCAGGTAAGAGAAACTCGCGGCCGAGAGCACACTTTGGGATCCCCCTCGCAGCGTGCACGGGCCTCCCGGGACGGCCACGACCTGCCCTTGACAGGCCCTGCTCAGGCCGCCGGGGCACGGGCTTTCTCTCATCCTTAGAGCATGGGGTTTAGAGAACTTGGTCTTAAGCCTCCTTATCCGTCCTCCCTGCCCCCAATCCTGGCCTGGCCCAGAGCGTCCTTCGCTCTGAATTAACTGTTTCCACCAATGCAAAGGGATGAAGATATACTTTGAGAAACTTTTCAAAAGTTACCATAAATGGACCCCCCCCCCCCATCATGGAAATACAGTTTCAGGTTGTGCGTTCTTTGAGCTTTAAACCACAAGCAAATAAGAGGTGTTGGGGTTCGGGGGGAAGAAGTCGGTGTCTGTGCGCCCCACACCACGCGCCACCATGGGGCAATGCCAGCAGCCCCGACATGTCCCCGGACACGCCCTGGGGAGGGAAGAGTCAGGGGTCTGGGAGGTGAGCGGGGACGTGCGGTCAGCCTGAATCAGACTGAGCTCAGGGAGCAGAACGGGGGCAGGGGGCAGGAGAGCAGGAGAGCTCAGCTGTTCTCAGGATCCCCTGGATTTAGTGAATGCCAACCAGTGCAGCCCTATGCTCGCGTCTGGGGCCAGGAGCACCCGGCTGTGAGAGCAGCCTGTCTGCATCCCTTTTCCAGCCCCTAAGCCAAGACCTCTGCCCTCATGAAGACCGATGAGGGGGGCCTGACGCAGGGCCGTCCTCTCTTCTACCTCCTTGGCCTGTCCTTCCACGTCGGGCACCAAGGGGGACAGGGCACCCCAACTTGTGTTGACAGACAAAAGGTCCCCAGTGCTTTCAAAGTGAGGAATCCACTCAGCTGACATGAGTGTCCAAGGCAGGAAAGGGCCGGCCAAGAACACAGAGCAGCTGAGCTTTCCTGGATCAAGAGGCTTGGGTGAGGACAGGGGAAACGGGAGAAGCCTGTTTTTAAAGCAGACTGTTGACAAGCACAGTGACTGGTGGATTCAGGGCTGAGGACCCACACCCAAGGGGTGACCTCCCACCAGCCTCGGGACGGTACACGAGGTCTGTCCTTCGGAACAATGAATGTGTCCTTTGGAGACACACAGACCCAGGGGAACCTTCCAAGAGGGGAAATGAATACGGACACTAAAAATATCCCTTCCAGTGTCCTCTGCCCTGGAGCCCCGCCTGGGCTTGGTGCCCGAGGGCACCTTCCTGGACTGCCCGCGCCGGTGGCTACAAGCTGGCCCCTGGGGGCCACACAGAACATCGAAGGTAAACCCTGCGGCCAGCCAATTTCGGCTGCACCTCAGAAACACTAAGTGCCAACTCATCCCCAAGGAGCAGCGCCCCACGTGTAAGTGCAGCAAACCCAAGTCTGGGCCCCCATCACCTGGAGGCAGGGGCCCTGAGGGGCCTGGTGGGAGGCCCGGCTGGGAGGAGCCCCGCCCCCAAGCAAGCCGGGTCTCTAAGCTTCCCCTGGCCAGCCCAACATGCACTCGGAGATGTTTTATCAGGTCCCGCGCTCCTTCTGTGCCCTGCTCCACACGGGGTCGTCCTCACACCTGCCACCAGGTCAGGGCCCCAAGCACCGCAGGTCACCACCCCCGAGGTCTGCAGGCTGAGAACGCAGGACCCAGCTCCCCTTTCCATGGCTCCCACCTCCCTGGAGGACGCCCTCCCCCACCCAAGCCCCAGACACTACAGTGACTCGGGAACAGGGGGTGGCGAAAGCTCCCCGTGCGCGCTGCTCCAAGGGGCCGCCCGGGTCGGCCAGGACGCCCGGCTCGTTCCAGGAGAGGAGCACACTTGCCCAGCTTCAACAGGTCGGCGTCTTACCAGGGGCCGGGGCGCCCTGCTGGGACCGCGCGCCAGCGCCCACACTCGGCTGTCGGCAGGCGCAAGCAAACCGGGGCCCCCGCAGAGATCCGAGGCTGCTCCCACCCTGGCCCGCCACCGCTCCGGAGCCCCACGCAGCAGGACACAGCCTTCCGTCCCCTGGGTGGATGCGGGCAGAGCAGCCGAGGGCCCACGCCGACCGGACGCCGGGCCCTCCTCGCCGCTTACAGCCGGTGACCCCAAACAGCCTAGTAGGTTCACCTCTCTGCCCTTAGGGTTCTCGTCTGTGAAAGGGGCGGCAGGGCGGGATAAGGGTCTGGGGCGGGCCGGTGCAGGAAGGCAGGGCGGAGGCGGGGCGGGGCCCTGGGGGCACCCCTGTAGGCCGCGCGGCACAGGGAAGCTTCTGGAGGCTGACAGCCACGGCCCCAAGGTCCACGTCCAGGGCCTCTAAACTCCCGCCAAACGTCAGCCGTCCAGGAGCTGGGGCTGCGGCGGGAGGGCTTCGGGCTGGGCCCGGGCAGGCAGCCCGCACAGGATTCCCGCGCCCGAGCATGGCCGCCCCGCCCCCCCGGCACGGCCCCAGACGGCGGGCCCCGGGCCCCACTCGCGGCCCGCGCAGGCCCCGGCCGGCGGCCGACCCAACGGAGGTGGACCACCTGGGGGCCGGCGGGCCGCCCGCCTCTCCGCGCGGGACTACGACGCCCGGCGTGCCCCGCTCCGGCCGCGCGGCGCCTGCTGGGAGCGGTAGTCCGGCCGCCGGGGCCGAGCGCGGGCGCCGGCGGGCCGCGGACTACAAGGTCCGACAGGCTGTGCGCGGCGGCGGCCCGCGCCCCGCCCTTCGTCCTTGCCACCGCCCCCGGCCCGCCGGCTCCGCCGCCGGCGCCCACGCCCGCCGCGCGCCGCCCCGCCGCCGGCGCCCGCCCGCGGCTACCTATGTCAATGGCGAAGCGCTTGGCGTTCTCCAGGTTGCGGAAGATCTCGTCGGGGGGCAGCGTGATGCTCTTGTCCAGGCTGTCCCCGCTGCTCCCGCTGCCGCTCGCTCCACACTCCGCCATTTTGAATGTGCCCGGCCAGCCTAATCATCTATGGAGATATATGCGCATAAATTTGACTGCTAAACGCCTTCCGCGCATATATTATGCTAATGAGACGCCCGGGCCCGCCCCTCCCCGCCCGCCCCTGTGGTCCCGGCAGCTGGAGGGCCACTGGGCTTGCCCGCGCGGGGGTCCCTGAGGCCGTTGGCCCAACACAAAACGTCTGCACTGTTGTCTTTGTTGCTCTTTCAGCGAGCTGGCCAGATGCTGACGTCCAGGGCTGTGAGCTAGAGCAGAGGAGGCCCCTGGGGCTCCAAAGACCTGCCTCTTGGATGAGTGCCGCTGTAATCCAGGCGCGTGTGACCCACCAGCCTGGCTCTCTAGGAACGAAGGATTGTGGGTTGCAAGAGCCCCATGAAAATGGGGGTGTCGGGGACCCTGCTGTCCAGGCACCACCAGTGCAGGGTGGATGGTGCACCTGCACGCAGCTAGGGAAGACATTCACTTTGATGGTGAGGTCTGCAGAGAGTGCAGCAGAAAGCACGGTGGCCTGTCAGGAGGAGGCTGCCTTTTGGCAAAGCAGGGAGTCTATGGGCGTTTGCAGAGAACTAGCGGAGACAGCTCCTGAAGCTGGAGTGTGGACACAGGTGGTGGCGGGGACGGGTTTCAGGGCCAGTCGCTGGGAAGGTTGTGATGGCCGGGAGACCCTTGAGGGATGTGTCTCCCTCGGGGGCACTGGGTGCTTTAGGAAAGAGCCCAGACAGTGTTGGCGGCAGACAGAGGGTCCCTGAGGTGGCTTTGGCAACCAGGTGACTCTGTGCTGGTCACTTTGTGTTTCTGGACCTCAGCCTCTGTTGAGCATGTCACCGGCCGCTTGGCAAGGCCTCCGGAGTGCAGGCCTGTGGAGCAGCGAGATTGAGAGTTCCGGGGGTGATCAGGGGAGGGGGCCATGTGCTTCAGCCTTGGAGAGGCAGCCTTTCGAATATCTTCGAAGGGGTGGGTGCACCTGGTGCGGGGGTCGGGGGCGGGTGTGAAGAGTGCAGAGGGTCTGCTCCTCGAGGACGCAGGCCTGGAGCTTCGAGGACCCTGGGCCACGGGGGGCTGTGGGCCTGGCCAGGAGGCACACCCTCTCCCCGTTCATTGACACCCCTGCGCCACAGGCAGGGAGCGTGCGGGATGCAGGGGAAAGCCGCGGCGCAGGCGCTGGGCTGGCCTGGCCTGGAGAGGGCGCCTTGGATTCCGCTCAGACTGGGCAGAAAGGGATTCCAGAGGGCAGCGGGGAGAGGCATGCTGAAGAGGAAGGACAGCCAGGTCTGGGCCCCAGGTCTGCGAAGACGTGTGAAAAGCTTTTGGCCCCACATCCAGCTCCTTCCCCTCCCCCCACACAGGTGAGTTTGTCCCTTAGGGACCCTGCGCCCTTTTAGGCTCCTGCAGACTCAACCAAGGTCCGGTACCCTGCCTAAAAATAGGTGCCCTTTCCGAGGCGAGGGACTGTCCTTGGCAGGTTGGTCACCAGCCTGCATCTTGCAGCCCTGGCGAGCGGTCGGCCTGCGGGGAGGGCGGGGTAGCCACCGTGGACTTCTCTCAGGAGCTCGTCCAGGGGCAGGGGCCGCTGGCCATGCCGGAAGGCCGGGGTGGAGGCAAACACCATCTCCCGTGCGTGTGGCCCAGCTGAACCCCTTCTGCCGTGGCAAGAGCCCCCCTGCGGGTGGGGGTCTCTCATCCCCCTCAGCCGAATGGAGCTGGAAAGTCCCGTAGCTGTCGCTTTAACGCCCCTCTGCCCTGCCCCCCACCTGCAGGGAACTAGCAAGGGGCCAGGGGCCCGCGACAGAACCCCAGGCTCCCCTGCATCCCCTCCTGCTGCACATGGGGCTGTGGGTTCTATGGGCCTGTTCTCCTTCCCGTCTGCCTCGCCCCTGCCTGCCCCCCTCCTGTTCTCATTCCCTCCTTCCTTCAGCCAGGAGCAGCCCTTCTGCCTTGTCTAGAGGGTGACCGGCAGAGACACCTCCCCCCACAGTTGGGGATCATGATGGCGTGTGCCCCCCTCTGCCCCTGCAGACCACCCACCCCACCTCGGGCGGCTGTTAAGAACCCACGTAGAGCACGAGAGACAGACCGGAGGGCTGCTTGGTCAGGTTTTATTGGAAATCTGCAGAGCCAGTCTGTGGGCTCCCACGGGACCGACGGTTCAAATTCTGAAAACAGATCCTGCCCACAGGCACCCACCCACACACAGGGATCCTTTGAGGATCACGGTGGAGACCCCCACCCTCCCCACAAAGCTCACATTGAGCCCCCGCTAGACAACCGAGTGCACGCAGGGGCCTTGCGGCCGCGGCTTTGCATGGTCCTTCTGTGCCCATCCAGGCCGACGCTCGTTCCTATGAGGATACACGTTGAGTTCCGCCTTCACAAAAGGCAAATGTGCCCACGGCACGGCCCGCCCGCCAGGCCCCCTGGCCCGGCCGCAGCAGGCCCTGAAGAAAGTCCTCTACGCGTGGAGGCACCGGCTGACCGAGCCCCTGACGCTTACAAATATCATAGAACCCCGGGTGGCGGGGACTTCCCAGAAGTCACTTGCTGAAATGCAAACACAGAACAACGCCATGGAGTCAGACACTTGGCAGAAGGTGGGCCCTGACTGTCCTAAGTGACCTGCAAGCACATTCTCATGAGAATGACCCTCCTGCTGGCCCGCCAGCCTGGAGAGAGAGCCTTCCGGAGAAGGGGGCCTGTCCAAGCCCCTGGAGGGACAGACGGGTGGCCCGAGGAGCGGGCTGGCTGGCCCTCCGGTCCTCGGGGTGGCCACCCCCAAGTCCGGCGGGGTCACCAGGGCCGCCAGAGGCCGCAGGCGGGCTGGCGTGCGGCAACCGCGGTGGCCTTGGCGGGGGTGAGCGCGGGTGGGGGCATGGCGCCCGCGGCCTTGGGTTCCTTGGTGGGCACCGTGGGCGCGGCCGGGGGCCGCTGGAAGTGGTAGAGCAGCTTCGTCTGCGTGTCGCTGGCCGCGTGCAGCGTCAGGAACTGCACGGCCTCCTGCAGGCACCAGGAGTAGCCCTCACTGTAGTCCTGGTGCCGGCTCTTGGGGCCCGCGGCGGCGGCAAAAGCTGCGGGGAGACGGGCAGCGGTGACTGGGGGCGGGGCGCGGGCGCGGGCGCGGGGCGCGGCGGGGGCGGGCGCTCACCTTTGCTGTGCTTCAGGTAGCTGACCGCCATCTCCAGGATGTCGGCCTTCTCCAGCTTGGAGTTGGGCTGGTGCCGCGCGAACTCCTGCTCCAGCAGCAGCTTCAGCTGCTCGATGCTGCTGTTGATGCGGTCGCGGCGCATCTTCTCCACCACGGGCTTGCGGAGCTGCGGGGGGACACGCGCGTCAGGCGGCGGCCGGGGCGCGGGGGGCGCGGGGGCGCGGGGCGGGCGGGCGGCGCACTTACTCGGTTTTTCTCTTTGGGGCTGAGCAGCTCCACGGCCACGGTGCTGGGGGCCATGCCTGGCGCGGAGAGGCGGCGGGCCAGCGGGCGGTGGCGGCCGGCGGGGCCGGCGGGCCCTATATAGGCGCGGCGGCGGGCAGGCGCCTGGGGCCCGGGCGCCGCGGCCGTTCCCACACTCGGCGGCCAATGGCCGGGCGGGCCGCACAAAGGCGCCGGCCCATTAGCGCACGCTAAATTGCCTGTGAATTGGCGCGGGCACAATGGGTGCTCCCCGAGGAGCAGGTGGGCCGCTCCGCACAATGTCCGGGCTGTGGGAACGCGCTCGCCCTCATTAGCATCCCGGGGCCTGATGCTGGGAGCCCCGCGCCTCAATATGCTGCCTTTTCCCAGGCCTTGGGGATGGGGGGCAGGAAAGAGTGGTGCCCCTCCCCTCCTGGGCCCTCTCTCCCCTCCCCTCCCTCTCCCCCCACTCCCTCCCGCTGCTGGCTGGCAGAGGCTAGGTGGGGAAAAGCTCTCGAGTGAATTAGTGCGGCAGCTTCCAGTGGTTTGGGGACCACCCCCCCCCCCACAGAGACCTGCTGCAGGCCCCCACCCCAGGGCGGGTGGGATGGAGGAGGATACACTCTTTCTGTGTGCAGGGGGAAGAGAGACCCAAGGTCTTGGGATCAGGCCTGCTGGCCAAGGTGGTAAGTCCCAGGCTGTCACCTGCAACAGGTGACTTCTTCTGGGCCAGAAAACCGGCTGCCGTGCTCCCGTGGCTCGGCCTGGGGAAGACTGAGGGGAGCAGAGCACCGGCAGTGACCGGCATGGGACCTGGCAACGGGGCACCCCCCACAATCTGCTGCACCCCATCTTCCGGGGAGCGGCCTCTCAGGCAGTGGCATCTGGGGTGCGCTGCCCCAGCGGGTGCTCCTCGGGGCCCCTCCCTGCCCCATGCAGCAGGGCGTACAACCACTGCCGACCGCAGAGCGCAGGGGAGCCCACAGCGCCGGGGGCATGCTTGACACGTGCGTGTGGTCACCACACGTGCAAGACCGGGCGGGGGCGGGGAGCCTCTGCTGCCCGCTGCCCAGCTTGGTGGGGACTTGTGGGGTTAACTTTCCTTGGGCATTTTGCCAGCGGGTGGGAAGGAAGGGTGCCAGGTGGTAGGCATGGGGGTCAGAGCAGGACAGGCCTGGAGCCCACACGGATGCTGCATGAGCTCAGACAGCCCCCGAGGGCCTCCCTGGGAACATGGGTAATCCTGGTGCCTGGCCAGCCAAGCCTGGGTCCGGCAGCTGCTTTGGGGACCACCAGCCCTACCCCAGTTCTCCGGGAGCCCCCCTCTGCCCAGAGCAGTCATCTTCCTCTGATTCTCTGGAGTCGGGAATCCGGGAATCTGGTTGTCCTGCAGGGACTGAGGGAGGGGGAGGGGCTGGGGCAGGCGGGATGCAGCCAGGTTCAAGGGGCAGGCAGGACCTCTGTCTGGGAGCTGGCAGGCGGCACAGGGCACGTCAGCCAGAGTTTGAATCCAGGAGCGTGTCCAGGTGTGCCTGGACATTGCGGGGCTTTAACAAGGGCCCAGTCAGATCCTCCCCACTCCTGGGGTCTTGGCGTGTTTGGTGGACCCACTCCAGAAGCCCCCTCCCCCGCCCCGCCCCCACCGCATACAAGGGCCTTTGGTTTCCCAGCAATGGGCCAAGGCGGGAAGCAGGCAGGATGGTGTCATGACGGGCGCGGCTGGGAGCCAGCTCAGGCTGCCCCGTGCGCCGCCCGGTCACCCACTGGGGTGGGTTAGGCAGGGGGGCTCCTGGAGGGGAACCTTCAGTTGACTTTGGAGGGGGAGGGTAGAGAGCCCCGTTCACCCCTCTGGTACCTTCTCCTTCTCCTCCCTCCTAAGAGCACTTCTCTTGAAGGGGCTGCAGGCCCTGGGAGATGGAAGGCAGGAGACCCCGAGGGCCAGAGCAGCCTCAACCCCCACTGGAGCTCCTCTCTGAGCACACGGAGCCCTACTACGGATGGGGGGGCTCTAGTTTGATGCAAAAGGGCAGGGGGCAGCGGAGCCAGCTGGGGAGGGGCGTGCCAGAGCCACAGGCTCACCCTCTGCTCCAAAGCCCTGGGCGCTGACGGTGACCAGCAGCTCCGATGGGTCGGCAGGTCCCGCAGGCCCTGAGCAGGACCCAGGGATGCTCCGTGGGGCCATTTTTGCAGCCCAGATGGGGCTCATGCTGGGCCGTGGGCACATTTGGGTGTGTCCCTTGCTTGTTCATGGGCTCCCTGGGGGTGGGCTGGGGTAGGGAGGGACAGGATGACTTTGTCACCCGTGTCTCCGTTGCTCACCCCTGCCAGCCGGGGACTCAGCACCAAGGAAGTGCTTAGCTAAGGGCTGGGGGCGCGCAGGGGCAGGAGCAAGCCCACCACGGCCCTGGCCACAGCCTCGGCCGGCTAGACATGGGCCCAAGTCCACGTGTGCCTGGCTGCTAGCCGTGGGGGTCCCAGGGCCCTGACCACCAGTGAGGGCAGTCCACGGGCCAGGCGCTCCTGCTCCCCGCCTTGCCCCCCTCCCCCCTCCCCTGCTTCGGAGGGGTAGTTGGCAAGGGCCTGTGTCCTGCCCTCCCCCCTCCCCCCTCCCCCAAGCTGGCTCTCCGTCCAAGTGAGACACGTGCAGGGGACGTGGTCCAGCTCCCACCCCCCGCAGCTGCCCACCCACCGCAGTGGGCCCGGTGGCCTGCCCGAGGTGAGGGTGGCGAGTGGGCCACCCCCTTCTTCCCTCCTCCCCCTGAACTGGAGCAGCTTTGGTCCATTTTTCGGTCGTGGGAGATATGAAATGAACGGTGTTAAACCCCAGCGAGGCCGGATGAGAGCCTGGCTCCCTCCCTGCGAGCGGGCCAGATGGCAGCTCTGAGCCCTCCAAGGCACACGCCCGGCCTTTGTGGGCCGTTTAACACTATGAATGGGGCCAAAGTGTGGGAAACTCCTTGGGCTCCTGACTCACACCACCCGAGGGGGCTGGCCCACCAGGCCTGGGGGGGATGGGGGGAAATGGGGGGAGGGCCGAGGCCGCTCCAGGCTGGTGGGCTTGGCGCAGAAGCGCCTGGAATGCAGGGTGGTCAGATCTTCCACCTTGGCTGCCCCCAGCTGCTGGGGAGGGGCTCCTGTCTCCAGTGGGGGCTTTGAGGGGGAGGGAGAGCTTGTCCTGCCCCCCTCCCTGGGGGGCTCAGTAAGACTGGGCTGAGTAGAGGTAGAAACAGCCGACCGCTGAGGGAAGATGCCATGGCTATGTATGTGGGGGGCTCCCCTGGCTGGGCTGATTGTGCTAGAATTCAGGAATCTGGGGCCATAACCCTTTCTGAATGCCCCCGCACCCCTCAGGCTGATTGCAAGCCGGGCGGCAAGGAGGGGTGTAGGGCTCCAGGCGCGTTAGCTCCCGAGGCCGGAGGAGGAGAGCCTCTTGCAGGGAAAGTGCAATGGGCGGCCCCTGTGGGAGCGGCGGGGGGTCCCCAGAAACCGAGCGGGGAGCCACCACGCGGTCCAGAAGCTCCTCTTCTGGGTGTTCGCCCCGAAGGCCGGACGCAGGGGCTGAGAGCCGTGTGCCCCCCACGTTCACGACGGCCTTGCTCACAAGAGCCAAGCGGGGCAAGCGGCCCCGGGTCCATCGCTGGACGGACCGACGTGCAGAACCGGGTCCCCCCGTGCGGTGGACTGTTGTCCAGCCTCAGGGAGGAAGGGGCACGGGCAGAGCTCGGGGACTTGGTGCTCAGCGAATGAGCCAGTCCCAGGGGACAGGTCCCGTGGGGCTCCCCGCCCGCGGTTCCTGCCGGAGTCAGACCGCGGAGACACAGAGTGGCGGGCTGGGCGCCACAGCTCCGGGGCTCGTGTTTCCGGGGCAGACGTCAGTGTGGGAGATGGAGCCTTCTGGACGGTGGGGACGGGCGCACGACAGTGCGAATGTGCTTCGCGCCCCTGCGCGCTCCCTTGGCGCTAACAACCGCGAACTCCACGTCAGGCGTATTTCACGATATATAGAGATGTTTTTAAGGGAGGCCGACTGTTCGTCCAGGGAGAGCCCAGGGCTCGGCCGCGCCCTCCCGGGAGCCGCGCCGAGGGGCAGCGCCCAGCTCCCTCCCGCGCCGCCGGGTCTACGGCTGACCCTTGACAACCGGAGCTGGAGGTCAGGCGTGAGGTGTCCCTTCAGCTCGGAGAGTCCCACGCCGGCCCCGGGAGCCTGTGCCTTCCCCATCGGCCAGGCCCGGTGACAGACCGCGAGCGAAGTCTCCCCAGGGGCTCCGGAATGCGTGCTGGTGGCCGTCGGTGTGTGTGCCGTGTCCCAGGTCGCTGTGCCCGAGGTCGCTGTGTCCCAGGTCGCCGTGTCCCAGGTCGTCGTGTCCCAGGTCGCCGTGTCCCAGGTCGTCGTGTCCCAGGTCGCCGTGTGGCTGCAGCCTGACCCTGCTGCTCTCCTGGGTGCAGCACTTCTCCACGCGCCCCGTCTGCATGGCCCTCTGGAAGCTGGTTTAAAAAGTGGCTAAAGGGCCGGGGAATGCCATGAGGGACCCCCGCACCCACCCACCCTCCAGGACCTGGGTGCCACTCGGTGGTCCTGTGGGCGCTCTGGCTGTGGGCGAGGTACACGCACTGCCTTTGTCACCGTGAAGGCGCCACGTGGGAGCTGGCGGCTGTGTGCCCCACTCTGCTCGGTGGTACCCAGGGGCAGTGGCCATCCCCGGCCAGGAGGAACCCCAGCCCCCCTTGGCCTTAGCTCCCTGTGCCCCCCTTCCCATACCAAAGAATTGGATACAGAGATGGGAGCTCATGCTCCTCCCTCCCCCACCCCCCGCCTCCCCTGCACTGTGGGGCACCTTCCCTTGCAGGGACGCAGACACATGGGCGCACGGGGCTAGAGGGTACTGAGGCCCGGGCCCTACCCAGGGGTGGAGGGGGGCTCGGGGAACCCTCACAGGTAGGGGGCACCATTGAGAGTGTACATCTAAGACCAGCACTCTGGCCAGGACGCCCACTTGACATCAGCAGAGAAGTAGAGAGAAAGCTCCCCAGATGCCGACGGTTTGGCCCGTACACTTGGTTGGTTTCCATTACGCCTCTATTTCCCAGATTCTCTTGAGAGAGCTGTGATTCCTAAAAGAGCACGTGTACACTTTGGCTTGGCACCATGGGGAGGGCAGAGGCCCTGATGTTTCTCAGAAGAGCCGTGGATTTGGGGGATGGAGGGGAAGACAGGGGCGCCTGGAAAGGGCTTCCTGGAGGAGGAGAGGCCTGAGGGGTCCCGGAGGGATGGCGGGCGTGTTTCAGATACGGAATTGCAGACACTTTGCCAGGCAGAGAGCGGTGGGATCCGGGCTTGGCGGGGTGGGGGCAGCTGAAGCAGGACCAGCGTCTCCCAGTCTGGCTGGAAGGGGTCCCCCCGCCTGTGTGTGCTCCCCCCCGGTGTGGGCACCTGTGTGTGCGTGCCCCAGGCTCTGGGAATAAGGGGCCCAGCCCAGGCTCCCTAGCCCCTCAGCTTGGCTCCCCCCCCTCGGCGGGTCAGTGTGGACACAGCTCAGTGTCCCAGCCAGGTCACTCCTTCCTAGCCCCGTCCCGCGGCCCAGCTGGCCCGAGTGGAAGAAGGTTCACGTGGGGCTGGGCTCTGCTCTGCGCCCCTGGTCGGGAGCAGGAGGGCCTCGGGTCATCAGCAGCTTGTCTCCTGCAACGGGGGGGCCGTACCCTGCCTGTTGGGATGTTCCCGTGCCCCTCGGGTCCTGCGCCCGGCTCCCGCAGCGTCCCACCCACTCAGACACGTGCTGCCTGCAGATGGCCTCCCCGCGCATCTCCGAGGTGCCCTGAGGGGCAGCGGGAGCCCCGGAGGCAGCTCTCTGAGCATGTTCACCGCGGGCACTGGGGGGGTGGGTGTAGGGCGCAAGTCGAGGCTGAGGCTGGGCTCTGCCCTTGGCTTTTTGTTGGACGCATGCTGGACTTTCTGCGCCTCAGTTTACCTCTGTACGGTGGGCTTTCCCAGCCGACACCACCTGATGGAGGCAATGGTTCTAGGTTGCTGGACATGACCAAGGGAGGCGCCGGGTGCCGTGCCCCCCCCACCCAGCCCCCTTGGCCCCTGGCCCAGAAGGAGACCCCGCTGCTGGGTCTGATGGCTTGGGGTCCCCGTGACCCTCACCCGAACAGAGGCCACTGCACTGAAGCTAGGGCACCGGGCCAGGGGTTCCAGGCCCTCCACACGGCACCTCGTCCGTGCCCCAACCTCTCCTTCCGTGACGGGGGGCCCAGGGGAGCAGGGGGCCCTGAGCAGGGAAGGACGGCGTGTGAGTGTCAGCGAGGTGGGCCGGGCCGGGGCCTCACACTTGGAACACTGGGGGTCAGGTCACAAACACGCTGGCTCCGGCAGATTCTGCGACTCAGGGGCTGAGACCGTTCTGCAGTAGAAGCTGCCCGGCTGTGAATCCGGCCCCCCCGCCCCCTACTCCGGGGGCCTGCGGCCAGCCAGCCGCTCCTCACCTGGACAGTGGGGGTGCTGATTCCAGCCTCTGTACCCACGCACCCCTCCTCCCTGCCTCAGCCCTGCAGCCTGACCGATCCTAGGGGCTCCCGCCCTTCACTGGGAGGATCGCACATGAACTGCAGTCCCATCGAGTTCCCAGGGCGGACCTGGGGACCCCAGCCTTTGCGGGCCAGAGCAGGCCCCATGTTCCCAAGCGGAGTGTGCTCCGGTCCCGGAGCAGGGAGGGCACAGACCCCGGGCTTGACCAGCCCCGGCCTCCGGGGCCTCAGTTTCCCCAGTGTAAAGAGGGGCGAGGGTGGACGTGCAGAGGCGGGCGGTGTGGGAAAGCGCAGAGCCCTTGAGTCTCATGGGCCCCCTCCGGATTAGGGGCCTCTCTGGCCCACGTGGCCCCCACCCCCCCAGCGGCCGGGGGCAGGCCCGGGTCGCAGTCCCAAGCTGGTTAAAACCCTGCCGTGTCAGAGAGCAGCTCGCTCCCAACCTCTGAAAGGCAGACAAGCCCTTTATTGCTCTATTATAACGCCGAGCCAGATGGTCTTTTGGGAGTCGCCCCCCCTCGCCCCCCGTGGCCGCCCCCATTCATTCAGAGGCAGAGCGCGGCACTAATGCCGCGGGGGGGCCCAGGCACGCTTCCATGGCCAGCCGCAGTGTGGGAACCGCAGGCCAGCATAAACCGCACGCAGGAGGGGCGCGTGGGGACCCCAAGCCTGGTTCTTGGCGGCCAGACTCCCAGCAGACCCTCCCGCCGGGAGACCCGGGCAGGGGCTCTCAACCCGCCCCGAGCCGTGGCTTCCTCGTCTGTAAACTGGGGATGACGACGGGTCCACCTGAGGTTTGGGGAGATCGAGCTTTGCCCAGGGGGTGAGCATCAGGCCCCCCACTGTGTCGGTGTCACCCCGAGAATGCAGTTACCACTTAAACCCGTGGAAAAACCCCCAAAGAAGGAAAATATTTTGTGACACGTGAAAATGACTCAGAAACTCAGATTGAGCGTCCCTGAACAAAATGCTGGGGAGTGCGCCAGGCACGTCCCTCCGCTGCGGGGGGCTGGCCTCCTGATCCGAGGCGGCGGGGGGCAGGTGGGGCGCCCCAGAGCCTGTCCCGCAGGTGAAGGATGGCCCCGGCTAGGCGTGGACACCCCCTCCCGCACTGTGCTGCCCTCTGTCCTCAGCCCCCCGGGGGCTCGCCCCGCCCGCCCTGCTCCTCTGGGGCCCCGCTTTGCCAAAACCGCGTGTCATGGCGCCCATCTGCACAGGCGAGCACATCGGAGGCCAAGCTGGGCGTTGGGAGCTGGGGCCAGACTGGAGCCCCGGTGAGGGCAGGTGTGGTGCGGCGTCTCCCTCAGAAGGGACCGGAGCGGGTTCCTGGATCTGTGCCTGCTTGGGTCCCTCAGCCCCTCCATCAACCGCTGTGCTTCCTCTGGGGTTCGGGGTGCGGGGGGACCTTCCCCTCACACCCGGTGGATCGGTCCAGGCCCTCCGAGTGGCTCCCAGCTCCCTCTCCGGAGCTAAGTTTGCTTCCCGCACAATCGGACCCCGTTTGCCCCTTGGGTCCTGGACCAGGGGGTCCCACCCCCTGCCCCACCCACCTCCAGCCTGTGGACCTGCGGGGCGGCCTTCCCTGGGCCCTGTGCTCCCCATCTGATGGTTGAAGGGTTGGCCTGGCTGATCTTTCAAGAGCCCCCGCTCCACCCGCCGCCTACTCAAGTCACTGGGGGCCCCCCGAATAAGCCGCAAGCCAGTGGCAGAGGGCTTTGGGGGAGGGCAACTAATTTGCACAAGAACGGTGGAGCGAGAGACGACAAAGTGACTCATGGGGGGGGCAGGAGGGGACCCACTGGTGGCTTAGTTACCTGGAAAGCTGGGCGGGGGGCGGGGGGAGGCAGAAGGGACCTGGGCAGGTCTGGGCGTGAGATTTGGTAGCCCCTTCTCTCTGCCCCACAAAGTGGCGCACTGACGCAGTCCCCTCATCCTAGGGTGGCTGGAAGGGCCAAGAGCTCTCCCAGCTGGGACCCTCTGCTCCCAGGCGCTGTGGGGCCCTGGAGGCTCCCAGATGAGGGTGCAGGCTCCGTGCCCCCGTGGTCACGTCTCACTGACCCTTGGACCCCTGCGGGGCGACCCCTGCCCCTCCCAGGACCACCGTCCTGACTGCAGACAGCTTCATCAATATCCCCTTTGGGGGACCTGCTGGGGGTCCCACATCCACAGACTCCCTCCCCCCATCGTCACGGTGGTCAGGGCCAGCTGTTGGGGGTACGGGGGACCCATCAGTGGGGCTCAGCGCCGGCTTGCTGGGCACATCTGATGCTCCTTACAGCCACTGGGCTGGGGGTGTCCTCAGAACCCCCGGGACACAACACCAAGTTCACAGAGGAAGGCTCGAGGGACCCAGCCAGTGCCGGGGTCCCAGTCAGTCTCCGGCTTAGGGGAGGAAGCAAGACCAAGGTGGACCCCCCCATCGCCCCCGCTGGGCAGTAATTACCCACGTTTAGTGGCTGCCAGGTGCCGGGCAGAGCGCCCAGAGCCTGGCCGTGGGCAGGGTATGGAGGATGCGGGGGAGCCCTTCCTACTCTGCTTGTCCCCCGTGTCTGGCAGTGACCTCAGGTTCAGTCTCCTGCCCCATCCCCCAGGGCTCAGCTGGCTCCTGGCCTTAGCTGGGAGGGTCTAGTGAGCGACCCGGTCCCCTGGGCTGGGGGCCCGTGGAGCAGACCCCACCCTCTAGGGAGCCAGAGGACAGCCCCAGTCAGCCCCCTCGGGCCTGTTTCTCTGCGACTGAAGCGGGGTGTGAGGGGGTCGCGGTGGTCTCACTGGCCACAGGGACCCCTGCTGGTCTGACGCCAGGCAGAGAGGACCGGGGTGGGGGTGGGGGACACGCTGGCTGCGGTGGCAGGCCTCCGCCCTGCCGCCCTGCCTGCCCACAAGCAGAGGGGACCTCGGGCGGGAGGGCCCCTCCGGGTGGCTTCCCACATCCGGCCCTGCTGCGGACATTCATCTGGCACAAAAGGCGCGTGCTGGCTTTGTGTGCGGAGCTGTGGGCCCAGAGGCTGTCTGGGGAGCACTCGGAGCCAAGTGGGGCCCCCCCACCGGGCCGCCTTTGAAGGTTGGGGCAGCGGCAGCAGCTCCCCAACCACATGCTGGAGGGTCGCACATCTGGCCTGGCCAGCGCCTTCCCGTTCCGCAGCCCTCAGCGGTCCCCGCGCGCCCCGGGCCTGGCACCTCCGGCCCAACAAAAGGACAGTGGGGGATGCCTGCTGCCCGCCCTGCCCCTTCTGATTGCTGCCTGGGGTGCTCCTGCCAGAGGCCCTCTGGGCTGCTGGGGCTGTGGGCTCCGGGTGCCGATCCAGGGCCACCGGCCTGGGCTCTCTGGCCCTCAGTTTCTTCATCTGTAAAATGGGACCCATAACAGTCCATCTGAGGCAGGTGCAGAGGAGGAAGGCGGTGGATAAAGGCAGGACTTTCAGGAGGCCGGGCCACACGGCTGCTGCTATTAACATCGCCGTCGTCTGGCGTCCCAGTCCTGGGCTCTGCTAGGCCTTCGCCTTAGCCACCCCACTTCATTTGGAACACCGCTTGGGAGCTGACCGCCGGAGCAGGGAAAGGCTGGCTTCAGGGGCCAACGTGTGCCCGGGACCAGGTGACCTCCGTTCGGGAGCTGGGCTGGGTCTGGCCCCTGCTCGGTTGTCTCGCCTCCCCTCCAGGATTCTGAGCGGGTCCAGGAAGTTATGTGTCCTGCTCAGCTGGTATGCAGTAGGTGCTAAATAAGCGCATAGTTCCTTGACACACGCTCCGCGCCCAGGTCCCTCAGCACCCCCAAGTCTGGCCTCAGCCCCGGGCCTGGGGCAAGTTGGCCCGGCTGTGGGCTCAACCACCAGCGGCTGGTGGGGGTGCTGCCAGCTCCGAGCAAACGCTCCTGTGACCACCCCGTAAAGGCCAGAAGGCTGGACGCTCAGGACGGACTAGGTAGGTGGGAGCTCCTCAAAAGTCCCCCCTGGCGTGGGGGCAGTTCTGAGTATAGGCAGCTGGGCTGGGGGGGCAGGGAGCCGGGTGTCCGAGGGGCTCTGCATTCAGGGGCCCTTCCTTGCCGAGGGACTCCGGGGCCAGGGCTTGGCAGATAGGACCTCTGGAGGGGCCCCTACGCCCACCCCTGCCGGGGGGGGGGACATCCTTGAGAGGGTGTCCTGCTGGCCCCGAGATAATCCGGGCTTTGGAGAGGGTGTGAGAGGCTGCCCGCCGACTTTCCCACAGCCCCACATAAAGGGCCGGCCGCCAGCTGCTCTCCCACAAAAGGCTCCCGGCCATTCAGGGCCTGGAGGCAGGCGGGGCCAGCAGAGGGGCAGCCTGGGTCTACCTGGCCACCCCCGAGCAGAGCCGGCCTCCGTGGGGCAGCGCCTGCCTGCTGACCATCAAGGGGCCCGGGAGGACCAGGGCTTGGAAGCCACGCGCCGGGCCCTCCCCCACCCCACCTCCCCCCAGGGCCAGCACCATCGCTGGGCCTGTCTCTCCCTCCTTCTCCCTGCCTTGCAGCCCGGCCGGCCTCCTCCCCTCCCGGCGCCCCTGCTCCCAGCCCGGTCTGCACAGTGCTCCCCTCCCCCACTTCATCCTGCCAGCCAGTGTGGTAGGGGCCAGGGGCTGGCAAGGCTGTCCCCCCAGGCCTTAGCTTCCTTTCCCAGGTGCAGGACGTTCTTGCCTCCTCCCTGGGCTGGCGGAAGAGCATCCTGAGGGTCCCAGGGAGGCCGGGGTGGGAGACCCATGCATTTCCAGCCCCCGGGAATGATTTGTTCAGAGCACCTCTGATGATGACCTTATAATATGAGGACCAGCCTGGGGGATCAAGGAGCTCAGGGGGCCTGCTCGGAGGAGGTGGCCGCTGGAGCCTGGCCTTTCGGAAAGTGAGACGAGGATGGGGTTTTCCACGGGCAGTGCTCCTGGTCCACCCCAGGGGCACCGCTGCTGGTGAGCACCCCATCTCTGACGCACCGACTCGGTGTTGTTTCCACATCTCGAGCTGCCCCTGCAGCCCCTTACGTACCCAATAAGGAGGGCCAGGCCCAGCAGGTGCCTGGTGGAAGACCAGTCAGGCGTGAGGGGTTAGAGAGGCCCAGGGGAGAGCCCAGGCATGGCTCCTGAGAGCAGGCAGTGCTCAGAGAGTGACTTTTGACCTGTCCTGGGAAGTGGGGTCCAGGAAGGAGTTGCTCTGGACGCTGAGCCCCCAGGGGCCTCTGAAGCCTGGGCAGGCAGCGGCTGGGGGCTGCTCTGGGAGGGTCCGCCAGCGGGACTCGGCGGGAGGGCAAGTCCCAGCTAGTGCCCCACGTGTCCCCCCCTGCGCATACCCCCACCTGCTGGGGGCGGGGGCATCCCAGCCCAGCAGCCTGGAGGGCCTGTGCTTTGTCCCGCCTTGGCCGCTGATTGGCGGCAGAGCGTGGGAAGGCACGCGCGCCCCAGGCCCCACCACCCTGCTCGCCATAAAGGCCCTACCAGCACCGAGCAGCCTGCACCGCCTCCGACCACCCTCCTGCCCTGGGCGCCTGGCCGCAGGCACAGCCCCTGCGCACCCCCAGAATGAAGATCGGCTAGGGTCTGGGGCACCGGTAGTTGGGGGTGGGGGTGGGGTCCGGGCGGGGCTGGCAGAGGCCCCTGGCCACCTTCCTGGCCTCCCTTTTGTCTGAGAAGTTTGCGGGCGCCAGCCCAGCCCTGAGCTGGAGAAGGGACAGCTTGGAGACAGGGGGCAACATCCCGGGTGAGCGCTGCCCCGGCCTGGTGGGGGCTGGGGGTGGCTGCGGCGCCAGCTAGGAGGGGTGCCCCCTAGGGCAACCCCTCACCCTGCCTGCTTGCCCCGCCCGCTCACCCGCCTGGCTCAGTCTCCACAGCCCCTGCGCCCCCTGCGCCCCGCCAGCACCCTGAGCGGACCTCAGGGAAGGCGATCCTCGGCGCGCATCAGGCGCGGATGGACACCCCCGCCGAATGGCCGAGCGCTCCCCAGAGTCCTGCGGCCGCACTAGAGCCTCGAGCGGGTGCAGTCCCCACTCACAAGGTGGCGCGTGGCCCTGACTTTGCCAGGCCCCTGGGACCCAGAACAGAAGGCTGGGCTGGCTGGACACTTTGTGTCCCCTCCTGTTTCCTGGCGGCCCAGCCTGCAGGCAGGGGGTGCCCCCCAGCTGCCGCTAGAAGGAGGGGTCCGGGGGGCGAGGGCTCTGGGTGTTCCAGCGTCTGGACGTGGTCCTGGCTGGGGCCGTGCGTTGCGCGCGGCGGCCGGAGGCTGCGGAGGGGGTACGTAGGTGTGCCAGGACGGCTGCGTGGCCGCCCCAGCCAAGCCTGCCGCGGGACCTCGGTGTCTTCCAGGGCGGGAGAGGACGCGATGCTTTCTGCCGGAGGGCGGGGGAGCGGGAGGTGCCGCGCGCTGGCAGGGGGGCTGTGTGCTCCAGCGGGTACCCCTGGGGCTGCAGGTGTATCCGGGGAGCAAGGGTGGCGGTGTGTGTGCCTCTTGGAGTGGGAGCACCGTGGGGCTGGGCTAGAGGGGCCGGTCTGCAGCCTCTGCCTGGGCCTCTGCCCCCTCCCCCAAGGCTGACTGACCCCCCCCCCCCCCCCCCCCCCCCCCCCCCCCCCCCCCCCCCCCCCCCCCCCCCCCCCCCCGAGGCCGCGCAGACGGATCCGCCCCTCCTGGGCTGGGGCGCTGCTGGCCCCGCCCACTGTCCTGGCTCCCACCCTCAGGGTGTCCGGAGCCAGGGGCGCTCCTCTTCTCCCGCCGCTGCCTCTGGGTGACTCCGGTGGGCTCTGAGTCCTGGTGGGACAGGCAGTGTGCTAGCCCCCCAAGTTCAGGGCTCCCAAAGGGCAGCAGCTTGGAGGCAGGAGCCTCAGTGTCCCCACTCCCCCGATGAGCAGGCTGAGAGCACAGGCAGTCGGGG
This sequence comes from Procyon lotor, assembly GCA_028646535.1. Classification (NCBI taxonomy): domain Eukaryota; kingdom Metazoa; phylum Chordata; class Mammalia; order Carnivora; family Procyonidae; genus Procyon; species Procyon lotor. The sequence continues at coordinate 1,817,088 of CM053606.1, forward strand.
TGGGCGGGGGCCTCTCCGCAGCCGAGGCTGGCCCTGTCCCCCCGGGGCGCCCTGCGCGGCCTCAGCCGAGCAGACCACGTGCCTCACCCCGCGCTCTTCCCGCCGGTCCCCCAGATGTCGCCCCCCATTTATTCCCACGATAAGCACTGCCTTCCCGCGCCCGGCAAGGGGCTGAGAGATTATTTAGTCCAGGGCCCAACCTCGCCCTGCCTTTTCCCTGGGGCAGGGCCCGCGCACGGTCTTGGAGGGGTGAGGCCCGAGAACCGCTCCCGCTCCCCTGTTTCTGCTCCGGGTGGGTGGGGGGGGCGGCAGGCACCTCCCTGGGAGACGGAGCACAGGGCTGGGCTCTGCTGCCCCCTGGTGTCCCCTGACCTGACCGTGGGCCAGGCCCCGGCGGCTCAGCCTCTGCAGCTCCGGCGTGAGGCCCCAGTGTCCCTATAGCGAAGGGGAAGGCGGTGGGTCTCTGGGGACCCAGGCCAAGCCCGCCCCAGCCCCGGGGGGGGGGGGGGGGGGGGCATGGGGCGAAGCGGTGGGGCATGGGGCGTAGGGGAGACAGCCACGGAGGGAATGCCCAGGCCTGGGCGGGTCTTCCGGTAGGTTCCAGGAAAGGTGGTGAACCAATGCAGACCCAGATGGGAAGTTATGTTCTGGGGAAGCACCAGCCCCTCCGTGACCTCACTGAAGGGGGGGGCGACCCGAAGAGAGGATGGGTCGCTGCTGGGGCAGTGACCACAGCAGCCTGTGGCCGCCTGGCCGATGCCGCAGCGGCTTCCCTGACAGGTGCAGTGCCAGCTCGCGGGGCCTTGAGCTGCCCCCCATGAGTGGTGCCCCTGGGTGCTCCCCGATCCTCAGGGATCCAGCCACCCCACAGAGCAGCGTGTCTTTCCCGTGTGGGTGGGATGGCTGGTCAGCCTCGTGTGTGCCCAGAGCCCCGCGTGCAGCAGGCGCCTCGTAATGTGGGCCAAGCAGAGCAGGGCTTCCTAGAGGCTGGGGGGGGGTCCTCTGGACTCAGGGTGAGGACCCTCCTCCCCGAGCCCGGGGCTGTGTTGGGGACTAACCCAGGGCTTCCTTCATCCACAGTTGGTCAGGAGAAGGGCTGGTGGTACCAGGGAGCCCATTGCCATCTGCCCGATATCGAAACAGCAGTATCGGGAGTCCCCCCGAAATCCTATCTTCGGTGGGACACAGAGACGCAGGCCTGGGGACCCGTGCGCAGCGAAGAGCAGCCTCGGCCCCCCGGGTCCTGGCCCCCACCCCGGCAGGTGGGTGGGCGGCCACTGGTCGAGGCACAGGGGGGGTGGGGGCTCGTGGCTGCCCCGTGAGTGCTTGGGCGGGTCTGTGAGCAAGCAGGGCATGTCTCCTCTGGCCACGGGCACACACGCCGGCATCCCTGGTGTGTGTGCACACTCTTCTTTGTAAAGCGACATCTTGTGACCTCGTTTAAACAAGAGAGAAAGGCAGAGTGGAGCTACACTTTTTACGTCATTATGACAGTTTGGGGAGAAAACACGATTATGGAATATACCAGAAAAGAAACTGGAGCTTCCCAGGGTGGGCAGGAACCTCGCCACATGGGGACCCGAGACCTCGGGGGTGTCCTGTGTGGCAATGGGCGGGGCACCGAGGCTTAAAAAACTGTTGTGAAATATACAGGAGAGCCACCGAGCTCGCCGTGTGCGGGTGCACGGCTCAGGTGTGAAGCATCCTTGCCGCTTGGCGCACCCCTCCCCCCGGCAGTCTCCGGAACTTTCCGTCGGATGCTCTGTCCGCATGACACCCCGGCCCCCCGCCCCCCAATCCCTGGTGCCTGCTCTCTCTAGGGAGGTGGTGACTCTAGGTCCCTCACGTAAGTGGGTTCAGAGGGCACGTGTCCCGTGGGGACTGGCTTCGTTCCCGGAGGCCCGCATCCTCAAGGTCGACCACGCCACACGCCAGGCGCGGCAGAGCTTCAGGGACGGTGGTGGCGTGGGTAATGCTCGGGCTCGTCCCTTCGTCTGTGAGGGACCCTGCTCGCTCCCTCTGGCCGCCATGAGCACGGGTGTGTGGTCCCCCGGAGGTGGTCCCTCTGGGCCCCTGATTTACTCCTGAACCCCTAGTCCCGGGCTGAGGGCTGGAGCGCCCGGGCGGGGGCGGGGGCACCGGCCAGCGGGGTGGGGAGCAGGCTGCGCCCAGCAGACAGGAACCGTCCTGGCTACCGGGCAGAGCTGCCTTCTGGGGAACCCGTGGGCTCCCCTGGGGCTGGCCCAGCGGCCCAGCCTTCACCAGCAATGAGGTCAATACATCTGCCTGTCAGGCTTTTTCTTGTAAAAGGGAAGCATGGTGTTATAAAAAACCCAGATGAGGCAGAAGAGAACAAAGCAGAAAGGGGAAGTCAGTCCTTGGCTGGAGCCATCCCCCTGCCCCCAGCGGAAAGGTGCCTGGCCTTTTCCAGGACGCAGGAAAACGCGGCCCGCAGGCAGGATGTGCACTGCACATCCTAGGTCCTCGTGGCAGGGCCGTGTGCGTGTGCCCCGGATGCGCGTGGAGGCCCGTGCGCGTGGGTGTAGGGATCCTTGGGCACGTCAGCTACCGCCAGGGGATCAGGATTCACCTGATGGAGAGCGCTTTGTCCCCCGGTGCAGCGACTTGACCTGAAGGATGCCGACACTGGTCCACGCCCGGCAGCCACGCCTCCAGGCACGCGCCCACGCTGTGAGGTTGGGGGATCGCTTGCACTGGCGTGGAGTTTGGGGTGTGTCGGGGGATTGGGGTTGTGTGCGCCTTGAGTGTGGCCAGGAGCAGGGAACTCTGTGACCAGGTGTCTTAATGTTACAAGACTTTGTCCCCTTAGTGCCTGTGGTTCTCGGCCATGCCCTTCCAAGAATGAAGAGGTGGACCAGGCGGCCACCTGGTGGCAAAGCGGTTTATTGACATGGTGCAAAGCTCCCGGAGGAGAGGACCGAGATGGTTGTCATTTTGCTCTTCAAATATAGGGGGTTTTATTTTTATTTATTTTTTTTCAAAGATCTCATTCATCTCTTTGAGGGAGAGCACGAGCAGGGGCACGTGCAGAGGGAGAAGCAGGCTCCCCGCGGAGCAGGGAGCCTGACTCCATCCCAGGACCCCCGCAGACCCCAGGATCACGACCTGGGCCGAAGGCAGACGCTTCACCGGCCGACGGAGCCACCCAGGTGTCCTTAGGGGTTTTTATAAGCACTTTTGAGGAACTGTCTCGAGCATCCTGAGAGGGGGCCCCCTGAGGACAGGGAGCTGGGGTGGGCCACTCAGGGCTTGGATCAGGCCCCCTGTACCTTCGGGGTTGTTGCTCACATGCTGCTGGTCTCGTGGGCTGACCCCTGGGGACCGGCTGCCCCAACGCGGACACTGACCGGCGTTCCACGGCGGGTGGTTTTGTTCGGGATATGTTGCAGACGTCGGTCCTGCAGAGGCCGCGGGACGGGAAGCTGTCGCGGTCCCATCTTGGCGGTAAACGGGATGCCAGCCCGGCTTTGTCTCGGCTGTCCCGGCGCCCCGGTCCTTGCTGGGGACCCCAGCCCTGACGACCTGCGTGTCCCATGAGCCCCGATATTAACACACCTTGCCCGCGTCAGAAGCAGAATGGAGTGAGGCAGAGGCGGTGTGTGTGGCGAGCCCCCAGGGTCGGCTCGTGGGCCTCGGGCCTGACAGTGACTCTGTTTTGTCCGAGTGTGCATGTGGCCCGTGTTCCTGTCGATGCTGACGCTCTGTGACATCGCTGATTCACCAGCTGATGCCGTGGCCGCTCTCCACGGATGGGAGGCTTCCTCCGCCTCCCATGTCCCCGTGGACCTGGGCTTTGCGCCTGCCGCTGGGGACACCGCAGTGACGGGGGACCGAGTTCCTTGTCCTGGGAGCTGACATCCTGGCCGGAGGGCCCCCCGGAGTGTGTGGCCCTAGATTCATGTGTGGAAGCTCTGACTCCCGCCATGACTACTGCTGGAGACGGTGCTTCTAGTTGGTAATTGGGGCTGTGTGACACCGTAGGGGCAGGGCCCCGATCCCACGGGGCTGGCGTCCTTAAGAGGAGGAGCGCGGCCCCGGCGGCTCGGGCAGCCCAGCGTCTGACTCTCCATCTCAGCTCAGGTCTTGATCTCGGGTCTTGGGTTCAAGACCTGCCCTGGGCTGCAGGCTGGGCATGGAGCCGGCTTGAAAACGAAACAAAGAGGAGGGGACACGTGAGCTCTCCCCCCAGCCCCCCACAGTGTGTGCGGAGGAAGCCTATGGGAGGGCACGGCAGGGTGGCAGCGTCTGCGATCTGAGCAGAGAGGCCTCCGGGCCACCTCGCCGGCCCCGTGATCTTGGACTTGCAGCGTCTAAAACTGGGAGAAACAGTGTGTTGTTTAGGCGGCCCAGCCCCCAGCCCGCGGCGCGTGGTCACAAGGCCCCAGAGAGTGTGGGAGGGACGGCCATGGCTTGATTTGCAGCTGGAAAGGTGCCCCGGCGGCTCCCTGGCTGGGGAGAGGGGGCTGGGGGTGTGGGTGCCCCTGGGGGGGGTGCTTCTGAGCCAAAAGGGGCTGGCTCGCGGGGGGAGGCGCCGCTGCCTCCAGGCTCCTGGTTTTGGGTGCGAGGAGAGGCTCTTCCCAGTGCCCAGAGGGGCTAGCGAGGCGCGGGGGAACAGTGAACTTGGGGCGCCAGGGAGATGGGGTCTGCAACCGATAACCCGGTCTGGAGCTTGGGGCAGACTGTGCCCAAGCTCTGCTCCCAGGAGCCGGCCCCTCCCCCTCTGGGAAGTCCCCAGGCTCCCCACGCACCCTCGGGCCCTCCTCTGACCCCTCGGCCCCGCGTCCTTACCCTCTGTCACAGGCACGAGGCCAAGCTGTGGGGTCCGCTCCACCCTCCTCTCCGCAATGACAGTGACGGTGACGGCTGCCTCCTGTAGGCTTCCCACCTCCAGGCATCTCCGGTGTGCCCTCTTCCCACCCTGCCCCTCTGCACCCTCCCCACCCTGCCCCCTGCCCCTCACAGCTCCCACCGGGCCCGCCCCGGGAGCCGGCCCTGGGGCCTCCTGCCTCCTGCCCGCTCTGTCCACGCCCCAGCAGCCTGCAGATTGCACGGTGGCCCTGCGGGAGCTGGCCTCGGGCCGCCCTGCACTGTGCTAGCCCCCCGCCTCCCCAGGGATGGACCCCAGCTACTTCTTAGCCCTGCACCTCAGCCTACCTTCTTGCTCAGAGAGGCCCCTTCCCACGGACCCGCCCCCCAGGGCTCCGCGGCATCCTTCCTCCTGCCCACATCTGCCCCCTCGCTAAGCAGGTGCTCACCACGGGACTCATCTCTGGCTTGTACGTGTGGCTCCCTGCTTAGCCCCGGAGACCAGGGAGGGCGAGGACCAGGCCACTTTGCCTCTGAACCCCACCGTCCAGCCCGGAGCTCACACAGAGCTGGGGTCGCTGAGGCTAGCCTGAACGCAGGGGAGGGGGGCGCCTCTCTGGAGGGGTCTCAGGACGCCCCCGCTCCTGCTCCAAGGACCGGCTCAAGCCCTCACCATCTCTCTCCTACCTCGCAAGACCCTGGAAATCTGTCCCGAGAAGAAAGGGGAAACATGACCTGGGGATTCCCAGAGTTCCCGTGCACTGTCTTCACCAGGAGGTCACAGGGGGGCAGTGGGACAGGCGGCCGGGCCCTCCTGTGACCTTGGGGTAGGACACCCAGCTTGAGCCCCGTGGGTGTCTGGGCACAACTTGGGCTGAGTCGGCAGTGGGCGGGGGGGGGGGGTTGTCCCAGGGCCCAGGTCACACGGGGCGATGGGAGGAGGGGCCCTAGGGTAGGGGCTCACTTGACCCACCAGGGAAGATGGGGTGCAGGACCCCAGGGAGCCTCAGACATGCTGATTCCTGGGGTTACAGCCCTGAGGAAGAGGCCACACAGCAGGTGACGGCCAGCAAGGGGACACCTAGTAGAGGCGGAAGCCCTGTCGCCAGCCTCCCTCCTGTCTCACCGCCCAGTGGGGACTCAGGTGCTCCTGCCCTGTCACTTCCCCTGGTGCCCCGGATCTCCTCCCAGGGTCCCTTGCAAAGGGAATTAGGGAGTGACCGTGAGGTGCGTGCTGGTCAGTCCTGGCCAATGGGACCCTCAGCCACATCCATCAGGAGGAGCGTGACAGGAGTTGGGAGGTCAGTGGGGGTGAGGCAGGACGCAGAGAGAGTGCTGGCACCCCCACACCCTGCCTGGCCCCTGAGTGTGCACTGAGACACCCTGTGCTGCTGGGGCTCCTGGAACATTCTAGAATACTTCCCAGTGCACGAGGGCTGAGTGGAGGGTGCCCCTTCCCCTTTATTGGAAACCCCCGTAGGCAGGAGGGTATAGTATAGACATAAGGATCAGGGCCTGGGCACCCTCTAACGGGCTTCTGGCGTGGGGACAGAGCCGAGTCTGGTGGCCGTCTCATGGGGGCTCCCAAGACACTGGGTCCCGTGTGACCCCATCCTGCCTCGGGGCCCTGGTGTCCATGGGGCGGGGCTGGTGGTCCTGGGGGATGACGGTCACCCCGGGGCGGCCGGAGGGGTGGAAGGCGGCACAGACATCCAGCCTGTCTCCCACGGACAACAGTGTCCCCGGCACCGAAGGCAGGAAGAGCAGAGAGACGAAGGAGGCCACCCAGAGAGGGACAGCAGCCCACCAGGGAGGGAGGAATCGGGGACCCGCAGCCCCAGAACCCAGGAGT
>CM053606.1:1824266-1838549 GCA_028646535.1 Procyon lotor
GGGGGGGGGGGGGGGGGGGGGGGGGGGGGGGGGGGGGGGGGGGGGGGGGGGGGGGGGCGCTGGATGCAGGAGGGTGGGCCAGGTGCTGGACGGGCCTGAGTACACACCTGGGGCCTTTGCCTTCCAGAGCTCTACCTGGATGAGAGCAAGCAGTTCTACAGGGAGCTGGGCTTCAAGCGGTGAGTGGGGGCCACTGCCTCCTCCCCTCTCCCTGCTGCCCTCTTCCTGGGCACGCGGCTCTGGCGGCATCACTGCTCAGCCAGTCCTGCATGGCTGTCTCCTGGGGGCCATCACAACTGTCAGTTCCGCTTCTCACCCAGCATGGAGCCGCAGCAGGCTGCAGAGGGGGCCCTGAGCCATCACAGCCCCTCCAGGGCCTGGGATGTATGCTACTCGGCCTGACTGGTGGTACAAGCGGAGCCACCTCCTCCCCGCTCACCCAGCCTGGGGACCAGCCCACCCTCCCCAGATCTTCTGCGGGGCCCCAGGCCTGCAGACCCAGGGCTGGGTGCCCCCCAGCTCTGGCCGGTTGCTGGTCTGGCTGCCCCAGGGCCCCTAAGTCCCTGGTGAGATGAGGTGAAGCTCGCTTGTGTGAACGGGTCTGTGCATCTTGTAGAGTCTGGGGACAGGTGCTGGGGCTTCAGGGAGGAGCCAGAGCCTGGACAAGCCAGCTGTCCCTTCGCAGGTACAACAGCTTGAGCATCGTGCCAGCCGCCCTGGGGAAGCCCGTGCGCAATGTGGCCCTCAAGGTTTGTGCTGGCCGAGGCTCGGCTGGGTGGGACTTGGGGTGGTGGGGCTTCCCTCTAGGGCTGACCCGGACCTGCTTCCCTCCCTCCAGGCCAAAGCTGTCGGCATCCGAGGGAACCTGTCCGGGGACTTGCTGCAGAGCGGGGGGCTGCTGGTGGTTACCAAAGGTGGGCCGGGAAAGGGGCGCCAGAGGTCAGTGCCTGCTCGCACGGGGTGGGGAGGCCTTGCTGACGTTGGCCGCGTGCCCTGACCCTCTCTTCCTCCCTTCCTCTGGTCTGTTGCTCTTGTCCAGTCTTCTCTGTGGGGTGGCCCAGTTGGCTTAGCTGGGTGGGGTGTGGCCAAATCGGCCCACTGGTCAGGGCCACCGACAACCAGGGCTGCCTCCGTCCTCCCAGCCTGCAGGGGTACCTGACCGCCTCCCCACCGCCGTAGGTGGTGACAGAGTGTTGCTGCACTTCGTTCAGAAGTCCCCAGGCGACTATGCTCCCCAGGAGCGCATCCTGCAGGCCCTGGGCCTCTCTGCGGAGGGCTGTGCCGGTGAGTCGCCCCAGGTGAGCTTGGGCCCGCGGGGGTGGGGGTACACTGCCTGCCGAGAACAGCCCCCCGCGCACACCCACCTTCCCTGGGTTGAGTGCCGGGTGTGGCCGGGTGGTGGGCTGGATCTTGCAGCCTAGACGGGTGGGCCATCTACCCAGGGCTATGGGGCAGACGGGCATCTAAGCCTCAGGGGATGGGGCAGGGCTCATCTGAGGAGCCCATAGCCAGCATCACTGAGGTCCTGGGCGCTGGCCTCCTGTGCCCAAGTGGAGGGGAGTATCCAGCACTTGGGCCACAGATGGCTGGTGGGCGGGACCAGCTGCCCTTGACTCCGGGAAGGCTGGCCGGCCTGACGGGGCCTCTGCTGCTCCACAGTGTGACCAGGAGGTGTGCACAAGGTGAACCCCCTGGGAGGCGGCTGCTGCCTCGGGCGCGCTGGGAGTTGCATGTGAAGAATCTCTCCAGAGTGAACCCCCTGGGAGGCGGCTGCTGCCTCGGGCGCGCTGGGAGTTGCATGTGAAGAATCTCTCCAGAGTCTCTGGACTGGGGCCCAGGCTCTGCCGGCTCCCAGGGCGGCAGTGAGCATTAAACTAGGTTTCTTCATTGACTCTGAACCCCGAGTCTTTGGCACCTCTGTCTCTGTTGGTCCCCCCCGTCCCTGCCCCCGGCAGGCAGGGTGGTCAGGGGCCAGCAGCCTTCCCTGGGAGGGGGTGGGGAGTGCCGGAAACGCCCCTGCAGCCTCCCTGGTGACCTCAGGCCTGTGGCACAGGAGGGTCTGGGGTCTGAGCACAGGCCCAGGGTGCGGGAGCTGATGGGGGCTCAGGAACTCCCCAGGAGAGAGGCCTGGCCTGGAGGGGTCGGGCTCAGTGCTCACGTCTGCTGGGTCTCTGGGGAGGAGGTGGTCATCGTCCAGCTGCTGGAGCATGGTGGACAGTGGGACTTAGGGACAGGAAGGGCCTCCCCTGAGGGGATGGCTCATCTGGCCCCTGCTCGGGGTGGCTAGCAGGGGGACACTGGGCCCAGCTGGTGCCCCCGGCTCCCCCAGGGCCATTCCTCGGCGTGTACAGCAGGCAGCGGAGCCTAACATGTCCAGAGCGGCGACCGGCCCCCGCTGCCCTGTCAGGGGCTCTCCGGTCTGGTGGGTTCAGATGACCGTCTCAGCACCTCCCCTGTACCCCCCTGGCCTGGCCTCGGTGACCACAGTGACCTCCCAGCTTCCCCCAACCTTCCCCCCCAACCCCCCGCCCCACTCAGTCCTTCTCTCGGGGGTCATTTAAAAACCCAGGGCAGGTGATGATGTCCCTTTGTGGTCTAACTCCTCCACTGGCCTCTGGTTACATGAAGCCGATGTCTCAGTTCTGAGCTATGGCTTCCCAGTCCCCTGGGCCTGCCTCCAACCTCGGCAGCCCTTCCTCCCCTCCGAACACAGCCAGTATTTGGAGACATCCCGGCCATTGCTGTGCCCACAGCACAGGGACCCAGGGTCGGTCAGCAGGAGTGGTCCTCTGTCTCCATGGTACCCTGCTGTTTCCTCTCCTGGCTGCTGTTCTGCCTGAGGCCACCGTTTAGGCCACCAGCAGCCAGTGCTTCTGGCCTGGGGGACCGCCACCCCACCTGCCCCCTGGGGCCCTCCTGAACAGACAAGGCTGCTGACTTCTTTGAAGCGTTTACTTAGCTCAAGTCTGAAGCTCGTGGACAGCTGACAAGGACGCTTTGGAGAGTGGGTGCAGACAGATAAACAAGTCTACCGGGCCGGGGCGCAGCGGCCCTGGCCGGCAGCGCGGATCGGCCCCAGCGGCTCTCCCCGGGGCTGCCGCTGCGCCCCGGGCGCGGGGCGGGAGGTCTGCTGGCCGCGCCCGCTGCTCCGGCTGCGCGCGGAAGGGACGCCTGGCCTCGGGCGGTGGGTGTGCGTGGGCCACGCAGTGCGGCTCGCCCATGGCTACCAGACGCGGCAGCGCTGGTTCGGGTGCATGTGGGTGCCCTGGGCGCAGTGGAAGGCTTCCGCGAAGGCCGCCAGGTTCTGCAGCGAGCCCAGCACCCTGAGGGCGACCGGGGGCCTGAGCCAGCCTCCCCGGGTGCACGGGGTGGGGGGAGGGGGCCTGCCCGCAGGGAGGCGGGGGCTACTTGCCTGTACTTCAGGGGGCTGTGCACGTCGGTCTTGATGGACTGTATGGCAAACTCAGGCCGGTAGGACCCGCACCACACCTGTGGGGGCAGAAGGGGCGTGGCTGCGGGCCTGGGGGCGGGGCGGGCCTGGGGGTGGGGGGGATGGGACGGAGGAATAAGGTGGGCCCTGAGGGGTTCCAGGCGCCGGTGGGGCGGGCCTGTGGTCCCTTTCTTTCTAGGCACGAGGGAGTCCTGCCTGTCCCCGCTGCCCCTTCTTGGGTGCAGGGAGGGGAGCCCCAGCTCTGAACCCTCCTGGGGCTCCAACCCCTGCCATCCTTGGGCAAGCTTTGCAGGCTTGGAAGTCCTGGTTCTGCCTGGCTTGCCCGCTCTGCACACCCTGGTGGCATCCCATGGCGGGGCCCTCCCACCGGTTCCGGCGCAGGCGGCGTGGGGACTGGGGCTCCTACCTGGGCGTAGTTGATGAAGAAGAGCTGGTCGTAGCTCAGCTCCAGCCCCGGCAGCTGCTGGTCCGTGCCGCCCTCCGCCATCCACTTCAGGTAAGCCTGCAGATGTCACACAGCTGCTGGGCCCAGGCCCGCCCTGGCTCCCGGGGTCACAGCTGCCCGCAGGCGCTCCGGAGTCCTCGGGTCCAGGAAATCAGAGGTCTGGCTCCATGGCTCCTCCTGGTGGAGGTCCTGCCTCTGCAGCTTGCGGCCCTCTGAGCACCCCAGGGACCGTCACTCCTACCTTAACGGCCCAGTGGTCATCTCGGCTCCACTGGCTGGGCTCGGGCAGATGGCCACGCAGCACCCACCCAGAATGAGCTCCCGAGGCCTGGGGCCTGGGGCTGCAGGGGGAGGGGTGCTGCGGGCCCTCGAGTACCAGGGGAGTGCCACTGTCTCACCTGGAGATGCACAGTGGCTTGCCCGGAGGTCGGAGGCTCTGCTAAGGTCGGGGCGAAATGTGGGCAGAAGGGCCGGGTGCCTGCCCCCCTGCGGCCAGGCTGGGGCCCTGCTGCCTTCTGGTGCCCACGGAGACGGTTCCGGGGTGCACTTTGGCTTGGGTGGGGTGCCGTCTCTGCCTCACCGAGGCACCTGCCCTTGAGGGGCCCCTGCGCGGACCCACCTTGTATGCCTGCCGCACCCCTCCGTTGTCGGCGATGTTTTCCCCGAGCGTGCTGAGGCCATTCACCTGCGCACAGGACCCGGGATGGCGGGGGGCAGCTTGGGCTGCCCTGCCTCCCACGGGGGCCGGGGCTGGGGTGCGGGTCCCCCAGGGGTGGCGGCGCAGCTGCCGGCTGGCTCACGTTTTGGTTGTCCGCCAGATCCCAGGAGTAGTTCCCATACTGGTGGACCATGCACTCCGACTGCTTCCGAAAGTGCTGGGCCGAGAAATTGCTCCACCAATCCAGCATGTTGCCATTCTTATCGAAGTTCCGGCCTGGGTGGGCACAGGTGGGCTGCCCACTCGGCCGGCCCCGCCCAGGGCCAGCCTCCCCACACCTGCTCCCGGGAGCCCGGATACCTCGAGCTCACGTGTGAGCGAGGAGCGGGCCCCGGAAGGGTCAGCACAGTGTCACCGGGCTGCCCAGGCCTGGGAGGGGGGCTTTGGTGGTCTCCTGTGCCACCCCTGAGGTCAGGGCCTGGGGTGTCCGGTCTCAGGGTTTAATGACTCTTGCTGGGATATCCAAACTATCTGGACCCCAGTTAGGGGAGCACGTGGTCCTGGGGGGACACGAGGCTGCCCTCAGAAGGTCCCAGTGATCAAGCCTGGTAGGAAAGCCAGCCTTGCTGGGCTGCAGCTGGAGCCCATGTGCATGGTCACAGGCCACTAGAGCCGGGCAGGGGTCCCCAGCCCACAGTGGGGGGTGGGAACATCAGGTCTGTGCATCTGGGGATGCATCTGAGGATGCTGGGGGTCCTGGAATGACACCGGGTCAGGCTCCAGGCCAGGACCCGGGGCTTCAGAGCCACCCGGGCTGTGGTGTCCCTGTCTCCATGTCATGGGCCCAGGGAGGGCCAGCGAGTGAGGTGGGGTCAGGGTCAGGCCCTTGTGCCCTCTCCTCCATGGCTCTGCCTAGAGCAATAGGCCTGACCGGGGCCTGCCATTCAAGACCTGTCCTGCCACCGTAGCTCCCCTGGGGACCGGGCGAGTCCTCCCCATGCCTGGGGCTTCAGTGTCACCAGCTGAATCCTGAGGGTCTCGGCTGGACAGCCCTAGGCCCCTGTCCCTCGGTCCCCTGCGGGCACTGCGGCTTGGGTGTGTGGCTCCCCCCACCCCCACGCAGCTTCCCTACCATTGTCATCAAAGCCGTGAGTGATCTCATGCCCGATCACCATCCCAATGCCCCCGTAGTTCAGGGCCTGGGGCTGCTCCTTGCTGAAGAAAGGAGGCTGCAGGATCCCAGCAGGGAACACTGCTCCGGGGACAGAGTGGGGAACAGGTCCTGAGCGAGCGCACCCCACCCCCTGTGCCAGCTTGGGGCGGGCACCCCTGGGGTCCTGCCATGGGACCCCGCGGCCCGGAAGCAGGGCTCCGAATGGGCCCCTGTAACAGACAAGAAGGTCAAGGCTCTAGCAGGGAGAGGTCAGGCTCCTCCCATCGCTCTCGCCTGCCTTTGGGTCGGGGTGTGCGCCCCACCCCCCGCCCCCAGACCTCCCCGCAGCGCTCACAGAGGAGAGGACCGTCCCCACAGCCGGGGCGATGGGTGAAGTTCCTACAGGTGGGGAGAGGCTCTCTGCTTCCGAGCACAGGCTGGAGGCGCCCCCCAGGAGGAGGGGCTGGGCTGAGTCAGAGGGGTGAACGCACCTATCTGGTTTCGGTTTGGGGAGTAGAACGCGTTAACCACGGCCGCCCCGATGATCCAGCTGTGAAGAGCGGCGGTCACCTGGAGCCCGTCTCCCGGAGCCCTCCCTCCAGCCCCCCTGCTGGCCGAGCAGAGCCCACCCTCCCTCTGGCCGTGTCACAGTGGCCGAGCCACGAGACCAGCGTTGCCCAGAGCCAGGGCGAGGTCGGGGCAATCCGGAGATCCGAATCCTCCCCGAGCCCCAGAGCGAAGGTACGGTGGGCTCTGAGTCGGACCCGCCCCCCGCCCCCCAGCTGGCCCTGCCCCCGGGCTCTGAGTCGGACCCGCCCCCCAGCTGGCCCTGCCCCCGGGCTCTGAGTCGGACCCGCCCCCCAGCTGGCCCTGCTCCCGGTTCTGAGTCGGCCCCGCCCCCCGCCCCCCAGCAGGCCCTGCTCCCCGGCCCACCCGGCTCCCACGTGCTGTCCTCACTCACAGGTTCTGGTCCACTTTCTCCCGCAGCTTCTTGAGGCTCCGCTGGGCTCCAGCCTTGAGGTTCTGAAGACCATTTTCAAAGTACTGGTCCTCTGAGAAGTTCAGCTATGGGAGAGGGGCGGTCACGGCCGGGGGTGCAGGCAGGGGAGGTCAGGAGTGGCCGGGGACTGGCCGTGGGACTGGCCTGGGAGTCCCGCGCAAGGCCAAGGGGTTCTGGGTGCGCGTGGGGGGAGGGAGTGCCCTTGCTGGCTCGGGCATTATGTGGCCTTAGTCTCCCCAAGTGTAATTCTGGGACCTCACCCAGTGAGGGGCCCAGTTAGTTAGTGCCTGCTGGTGCTCGGGAGGCCTCTGGCCCACAGGACTGGTTCAGGGCCCATCGGGGTGGGGGTGGGCGGGCAGGGGAGGCTCTGGGGCTGAGGTCCCTGGGCTGCGGGTGGGGCGCACATTGGAGTACTCCTCGTCCAGGTGCTTATTTTTGTCCTCCAGGATGTAGTCTGGGTACCCAATCTGCTCCCGGATGTGCATGGCCTAGGGAGGACATTGGGGCCAGTTTGTGCCTGCCCCACTGTGGGAATCCTGGCTCTGCCCCTCACCCCACTGCCCTGTGGGTAACGGGCTCAGGGACACGGCCCCTCTGTGCCGGCTGTGGGGCAGACGTGGACCAGCTCAGCCCGAGGCCGGACGGCAGCCTGACAGCCAGCGGGGGGGGGGGGGGGGTCGGGCGGGGCAGGGGCTCGGCGGAGGATCTCAGCTTCTGTTTGTCACACTGGCCCAAAGGGGTTCTGCTCCAAGGCCATGGCCACCCCCACCCGTTCCCAGGGGTTCTGGGGGGTCTCCCAGACCTGGCCTCTGGTCCCGCCTCTGCCCACAGCCCCTTTCTGGGCAAGCCACGCCCAGCCTCGGTGTCTTCCTCTGTGTAGCGGGTATGATGAGGGTCACCCTGTGACCCCACGCTGGGGCTGCCCTCTCCTGACGGGAAGTCCTGACCGGGCTCCAGTCGCCCGCCCACCTTCTCCTGGGCCTTCTTCTTGGACGCCTCGTCCATCCAGCTCAGCTCATCCAGGGTCTCTACAAACACCGCCCGGACCTTGTTGATGAGCTCTCTGACCTGTGGGGGTGCATGCCCTTGTCCTGCATGGCCAGCTTTGGGGGGTCTGCAGGGGTCTGGTCCAGAGCCCCGGCCCTGCTGTGGCGTTGGGGTTGGGGGTGAGGAATGAGCCCCACTGGGACAGGGGTCCTGGCTGCCGGTCTTTCACCCGGGTGGGCCTGGGGCCTGCCCGCTCCTGGACTCCCAGCCTGTAGGACTGTTCCCTTCCCCCCAACAGGCCTGTAAGGTTGGGGGTGGGGCCTCTAGCCCCCCCCCCCCCCGACGTGAGGGGCACCGGGCAGAGGTGTGCTCCCAGGACAACTGAGTGCCCATGGGCGGCTGGGGGGGCCCTCGGGGTTCCCACCCCGGGAGCCGGGAGTCACCACGTGGGGTGTGGGGCTGGGACTCGGGCCCCCACCCACCGTGGGCCGGCGTCCCTGCGGGGAGCAGCACCTGGCCCGGGCCCTGGACCACAGACAGGGGCGCCGTCCCAGCGCGGAGCACCCACCGCGTCCTTGCTATCTTCGGGGAAGGCCTCCCTGACGTAGAGGGAGCCCACAGCGCTCTCCATGTTGCTGTTGACGTAGCTGACGCATTCCCGCCAGCGCACCTCCTCCACGGTCGTGCCGTACAGCGCCTGCGCCAGCCAGTCACACTCACTCACTGCTGCCTTTACCAGCACCTGCTTCCCTGTCCTCGGCCTCGGGGAGCCCCAGAGCCAGTGGGGGGCGCGGATGAACTCAGACTCCCTCTGAGGGCCCGACCGAGCGCGCGGTTTTCGGGGGAGGGCTCCCGACCCAGGCTCTGGACTGTGCCTTCACCCCTGCCAGTGATAGGGCCCCGCTCAGCCCCCAGGGCCCCCTTGCCCCCTGGTCTTGCCACCCTGGCCTGGCTGTCTGGCTGGATTCCGACCGCGAGGACTCCAGTCCCACCCCAAGCACAGGCTCGTGTTGACCCTGGAGGCCCTGTCCAGCTCAGCCTCGAGCCCCCCAGCTCTACGGGCCCCAGTTTTCCCATCGCCAAAGAGGAGATGCTTGGTCAGTCGCGTCTCCAACCCAGCATGACAAGCAGGGGTCCCGACTTGCCCCAACCTGTTCTGCCATGTTTTCCCAATGCGGTGGAGGACCTCTGCCCGCCCCGTTTCTCTAGTGAAGAACGAGAGCCCTCCTGACTCCCTTGCCCCCCTCCGCCATTTGTACATCAGCTCTCTGCTGTAGGCACCTCTGTCTGCTGCTGATGCCCCGGTCCAACCTGTCACCCCACCTGGATGACGGCACCTGTCCCCACTCTGGGTCATTGTCCCAGAACGGCCGCCGAGACCACAGAGCTTCCCAGTGGGTCCCCTGCTCTTCCCTGGCTGGACCCCAACCCCCAGAGAGCCAGAAGGCCGGCGCCAGAGGCCACCAGCCTGTGGGTCCCACTCTTACTGCCTCAACAACTGTCAGGGGTGGGGAATCAGCCCCATGATTGCCGGCTCCCCTCCCTCTGCCTGACCTCATCTCCTTCCTTTCCCTTGGGAGTCAGCCCCGGTCTCTTCATGCCTCAGTCACTCTCTCCTCCCGGTCTCCGGTGTCACCTTCACAGAGAGCCTCTCCCTGTCTTGTCCCTTCCCCTGTTGTTCTACCTGTTGCTTTTGAAGGAGCAAATCTCCAGTTTGTCGATGGCCCCCAGAGGGTAGGTACCTCATTAGCCTCATTCATGGCTCTGACCCCCGTGTGGACCTTGGTGTTTGGCCCACAGCGGGTGCTCCGTGCCGTAAACAGAGTGAACCAATGACAGGACAGGGGCAGGGGCTGCCTCTGCGGGGTCTCACCTTGCGGTAGTTTGCCCGGGCATCCTTGAATCGCTGGCTTAGGCTACTAATTCGATCTAACACCAGACGCCAGACCAGGTAGTTCTGCATGGTCCTGCGGGCAGGAGGCAGAGCATGGGGTACGGGACAGGTGCATGGTATAAGCTTAGAGAGATTATCTGGCTCAGCGGCCCTTGGTCAATAGGTTCTATGCCAAGCAGGGCGCTCACCGCAAGCAGGGTGGTGGAGAAAGCCACGAGACAACCCCCAGATACAGCCTGTCTGCTCCTGGATGCTTGAGACACCTCAGGGAGGGTTCACCTCTCTCACTAAGTCTCTGTCGGCCACTAACATTTACCTGCTCCTGTCCCTCACTCTCCGAGTAAATGCTCCCTTTAAGGTCCTCTCCTTTAAGGAGAAGCTGCAGGGGCATGGGGCAGAGGCAGGGATGCTGCCCCTGGGGGACTCGGGGGACCCTTCCCTGGGTCCTCACCTGGCTGAGTAGACATCGATGATTTCTTCAAGGTTCTGGAGGTAGGGGATGCCGTAGACCACCACTTCTTCATCTGGCAGCAGTTTGATTTTGACAGCGGACAGCACAGATTGTATGAAGAGGGTCCAGTTAAACCCCTGGGGAAGGAGGGCATGGGGAGAAAGAGTGAGAGACAGAGAGGTAGATACAGCTCCTGGGCATTCAAGAAATCCAGCTCCCACCAAAGGATAGGCAGAGAATATGAGAAGGAGGCACAGATGACTAGAATCAGGGGAAGGATGGGTGACATTAGCACAGAGCCTACAGACCATGGTAAGAGATTATGCCCATGTATTTAAAAACTTCAGGTCGGTGGAAAAATTCCTGAAAAAAAAAAAACCACACAGCTTAGCAAAATGACCAAAGAGTAGTCAGTGCAATCTTGTATGTAATAAATTGATCCTTAATTCGAAATATTCCCACATAGAAATTTCCATACTCATCTGGCTATTCTGGTGGATGCTATCTGACATTTAAGGAAGACATACTGCTGATCCTACTCAAACTTCCCAGAAAAGGGGAAGAGAAAACACTTCTCAGTTGGACTGATGAAGCCAAGAATAATTTAATACTAAAATAAGGATATCATGAAAAAAGAAGGTAACAGGCTGTCTCATTTATGATCATAGATACAAAAATCCTAAGGAAAATCTTAGCAATTAAGATTTATCCACACCTATATAAAATGGATAATACCTCACAGTCAAATTTGATTTATTCAAGCAATTTGATCAAGTTTGGTGTAACATTTGAAAATCGAATCTTATAATTAATTCACTGTGATAACTGGATAAAGCAGGGAAATCCCATCCTACTTTTGATGGACGCAGAAAGAAAAACATTTATTAAATTTCACTGTCTGTTCATGATAAAAATTCTTAGTGGACTAGATATAGAAGTAAATTCAGTAATCTGATAAAGGGAATCTACGTACAACAGCAGCAACAACAGATAAGTGAAATAAAATCAGTAAGAGTTCGAAAGGGAGGAAATAAGACTTGTTCACATAGGACTTGACTTTGTGCATAAACTCTGAAAGGACCTACAGATAAAGTATCAGAACTAGCATGTGCACTGAGTAAAACTGCTGTATATGAGGTCAGAATCTCTGTATGCTAACAACAAAAATTACAAAGATACATTAGAAAATGAGGCCCTTCATAACAGTATAAAAAAACCAAACGGCTAAGAGTAAATCTGATGAAAGACGTGTAAGGCATCCTAAGAGGACGTTTCATACACTGCTGTTGGCGACAGCAACTCTGCACTCAGAGGAAAAGTCTGGTGTTATCTGCTAAAGTTGAACATATGTGTGTTCTGTGACCTGGCCGTCTCATTCCTAGGTAGATACCCAACAGCAGTGCACGCATGTGCACCCCAAAAGACATGCGCTAGAACGAGTGAGGCCACCTTATTCAGAAGAGTCCAGAATGTGACCTGACCCAGAGGTCTAACAAGAGTACAGCAGGGGCGTAATTGTGCATTCTCAGAATGGATCGTACAGCAGTCAGGATGAGGGAAAGCTTGCCCGATGCCCCGTGAGATGGGGCATAATGACGGCGAGTCTCACCTGCAAGACGTAGGGCGAGAGAAACCCTGTGCAAATGAGCCAGCTTGTCTAGGTCTGATGTGCTTTTTGCGGTGGGAGAAGTCGGGGTGGTGGCTGCTTCAGGGGAGGGCAGGGGAAGGACCAAGAGGAGGGGTGCCCATAGTAGTTCTGATCTGAGTGAGGGCTGTGTGCACATGCTCACAGGGAGGCAAGTCGAAGCGTTATAAAAGCACCACGCACCAGACGCCCCAAAGCCTGGCTTCCAGGACGTTCCCCCGGGCTGCTCTTCTGCCGTCTCCATGGCATGGCACCTGCAGGCCATCGGAGTTCTCTTTCTTCACTTCCCACATTTAGCACATTTGCAAATCCTGCTGGTTCTGCCTTTGAAATAGATCCAGCACCCTCCCTCTTGCCGAGTCTACTAACAGTTGTCCCAGCCGCCACCATTTCCCACCTGCGCCGTGCTGCAGGCTGGTCCTCCATGTGAGTCAAGCCTGCGCCCCAGACCCCTTTCCCACAGCATCAAGGCCAGTGCCTGGAAGTCTGCCCGGTGCACCCTGTCATCTCCCGGGCCTCGTCTGCCCTCCAGTGGCCTTGTGGCTCCTGCCTCAGGACCTTGGCCTATGCTGCCCCTCTGTTCGGGCTGCGTGTCCCAGACGGTCCCTCCTCCTAGACTTCTCCTGCACATCAGCTTTGTGGTGTGCCCCCTCCTGGCTGCCAGCGTCCCACCTTCTCCCTGCTTTCTGACACACTCTGCAGGTCCTGCTCTTTCTCGCTTCTGACCTGCTCAGCAGGGAGGGTGCAAGGCAGGGATTGCCTGCATGGTTCCCGGATGTAGCCGGTGCCAGAGCAGTGCCTGCCCCCTGAAGTGCCCACTAGGGAGTGGGCCAGCTGTTGGGTTGTGTTGAGGGGGGTGGCCACAGCAGGCCCCCCCAGGGAGCCAGTGCCAAGGAAGAGGGCAGGATCCAGGGACCATGGAGACTTCCAGAACACCAAGTGCTGTGAGCCCTGGGCAGGAGTCCCCTTAGTTTTCCTGTTTTGTTCTGTGGCTCTAGACACTGCATTTTCTGGTCGGGAGTGAGGTGCTTTGGTTTCTATCCCTGTCCCCCTCGTCCCCTCCCTCTGACTTTGGCTCTGTCCTCGCTCAGGCCCTTTGCCTTCTGACCTTGGCTCTGTCCTCGCCCACCCTCTCCACCCTTTGACTTGGGCCCCGGTGGCTAGCACTGCACTTCTGCCCCTCCTGGGGGGGCCGCTGGGCCAGCTGGGGGCTCAGGGTGGCCAGCAGTGGAGTCTGGGGTTGGGTGGGTGCTCCCCTCTCTCTGGCTCTTCCCCCAGCCCCCGCCCCAGAGCACAAGCCTGGCCATCAGGCAACCCCCACCCCTCCCCAAGGCTCGTTTCCTGCTCAGAAAACTGGGGTCGTTGCTGCAGCTACCTCATAGATGGGGGGTCCTCAGCTGGCACCTGCTGTCAGTGTGAGAGCGTCCCTGGGGTGTGTGCACTGAGGAAATACTTCCGAGGCTTAGCGGATGGAGGCGGGGCCGCGCGGCCGGGACTCACCTTCAGGCCAAACTTGCTCTGGAGATCCTCGAGGCTCATCCGATGGTACAGGGTGGTGACATCGTGCCTCTCCTCCTGGGGGGCTGTGGCCTGCATGGGGCCAGGCGGTCACGCTGGGGCGGGGGTCGGGGCCTCCAGGCCCATCCCCACCCCTCCCCTCCCCCCCACCCCCAGGCTGCGGCCTCACGTTCGCCAGCTTCGTCTCCAGCTCCAGCACCTGGGCCATGTCCTCGCGCACCAGGTAGCTGTTCTCCGGGAGGTTCATGTCCGCCCGCAGCATCGAGGCCACCGACATCATGAACTGCAGGTAGGCTTCCCGCACCTGCGCCAAAGGACGCAGAACGGAGTCCGGCGGCCTCGACCGCCTCGGCCCCCGTGGAGCTCTCTGTGGGGTGGGGGTGGGCGTATGACACGAAGCAGGCTCCCAGGAGGCACGCGGGGCCAAGCTCGGCGGCACGTGATGGCAGGGCCCGTGAGCCCTGGGACGGGGCCCTCCTGACTGTCCGCGCCTCCCCCCGCCTCCCCCAGGCCGGGCCTCAGAGGCCGCTCACGCTCCCGGACCAGCCTGCACCCGAGCTGCGAGCCCCAGCCGGAGTGGACCTTCTTCCTCACACCTGCACGGTCGGCTCACGCCGAGGCCACGCCCTGCCAGCTCGGAGCTGCCCCCCGCTCCACCCCGTCCACCCCGGTCCACCTGCGCGCCCCCGTGCCCCTGGGCTCCCCCAGGACCTATTCTGTCTGGCTTCGTGGCTGCGTGTAAAGTGCTGGGCACACAGCAGGTGCCTAATAAAGGTCCGGGCGGGCCCAGGGCTGTTGGCTGGGCTGCCCTCTCCAGGCTCAGCCCCAGGGTCAGGAAGTGGGTCCTAAGGATGGACGCCCCTCCTGGACCTGCCTTCTCCCAGCTCCGCTTTCTCTGGGCCCCATCCTGGGAGGGGCTTCCCTCACGCAGGGCGGGGCTTCCCTCATCACAGGGCGGGGCTTCCCTCACGCAGGGCGGGGCTTCCCTCTTCGCAGGGAGGGGCTTCCCTCTTCGCAGGGAGGGGCTTCCCTCATCACAGGGCGGGGCTTCCCTCACGCAGGGCGGGGCTTCCCTCATCAC
>CM053606.1:1838649-1861460 GCA_028646535.1 Procyon lotor
CAGAGGCACTTCTGCAAGGGGCGGGCCTCTGGCCCTGGCTGCCAGGCATGAGACCGTCTGGATGCCCTGCCCCTGCTCTTGCTGCCTGGTCTGATTCCCTCAGTACCACTACCCCACCCCACGGCTCTTCTGTCAGCCACGCTCGGCTTTTCTCCTGGCTGGATCCATCCCTCCCAGCCTAGCTCATAGCCCGCCTCCACCAGGAAGCCCACCATACTGCTTCCCTGCCGTGGGTCATTTCACAACTTTCATCTGTCACAGGCTGCGCCCTGGCTCTTCCTTCTACCCGCTCGCCTCTGTTTGGTTCCTTGTCTCCCTCCTCCCTTGATACAGGAGCAGAGTGCATAAGAGAGCAGGCCAGGGCTCGGGGGGCCAGTGTTGAGATCTCAGCAGGCTCTACGCAGCAGACCCGCAGTGTGGGGCGGGCACGTGGGGTGTGACCCTGGGGTATGGGCCGAGCAGAGCTTGTCCCCACGAATGGTTCAGGGTGTCTGGGGACGGTCCCTTTGATGATGCTGAAGGGTGCCCTCAGCTTGTCCACAGGCCTCCGAGCCCCTTGCAGGCAGGCACTCACAGAGGCTGGCTGTGGGTGGGCCGGTAAAGGGGTCACCAGGGGAAGCCCGACCACAGGTGGGCCCCGCAGTGACAGGTGTGTGGGCAGGGCAGAGGGGCAGGCAGGAAAGAGCCCGGGCGCCGGGGGGTCAGCCTGACTCACCTTCCGGTTGCTGCCCTCGTTGAAATAGTACTCTCGGGACGGCATGCCCAAGGTGGGCTGGTCTATCTGGAGACACAGAGGGTGTGAACGTGGGTGAAGAGCTGGGGGTCCCCACAGCCCGGCTGAGGACGACAGCAGCTTTCTCTGCTCCCCCTGAACGGAGCCTGGTGCAAGCACGGCCTCTGCCAGGATGGGCTCACGCTGGTGTGTGTGCGGGCCCTGGTGTCCCGGCCCTGCCTTGCGAGGGATGGGCGGAGGTCTGCTGGACTGCGGGGCGGGCCGAGAGGTGGCCCGATAGCCCCCTCGCCCTCCCGGAGCAGGGTGGCCCAGCCGTGGCCCGTGGGGGCTTTCTGAGGGCAGCCTTCCGGCCTTGGTGCCAGAGGCCCGGCCAGAGGCCCCGAGAACCGGCTCGGCACGTGGGCCAGCTCACCTGCCCAGACCCGAGCAGGACACGGCCGGGAGCAGGAGCTGGGACACCTGTGGAGCTCAGCCACTCCCCAGTGTCAGTCCCGGCCGGCTCCCCGTGGCGCTGCGAGTGCACCAGCCAGGCACAGGGGACCCGGCCTACCCCGGCCCCCCGGCCTGGCTCGTACGTAGATGATGTGGCGGCTGGAGTTCTGGTCGTCATTCCAGATGAAGAGGTCGATGAGGACCCGCCTGTTGAACTGTGTGTTCATCAGCGCCAGCTGCTGCTCCAGCTCCCATTTGGAGCCTGGGTGGGGAGGGGGGAGGCAGAGGTCAGCACATTAGGCTGGAGCCTGGCTGGGCTCCTGGGGTCCCAGCCAGGCCCTCGTCGGACTCTGGATCCCAGCCTCCTAAGCCCCTGCACAGCTCGTGGTGGCAAGGATGCTGTGGTTGCCCGGGGACGGAGGGACACGAGGGACCCGCTTCCCTCAACGGAGCCCAGGGAACAGCAGGAGGGGCCCGGAAGGGGGCCCACTGGCAGCTGGGACGCACTTGCCCGCAGGAGCCTAGAGGGGTTCAGCTGCGAGGAGCCCCGGGCGGAGTCTGCCTGCCTGTTGGGCGAGGCCGCCGCCAGGCCCTGGTCTCACCTATGCTCTTGTTCCACTTCTCCATGGTCACCGGCCAGCCTCCCATCAGGTCCAGGATGTTCAGCAGGGGCTGCGAGTCTCGTTTCTCTATGACGCCTGGGACGAGAGGAGGGCTCAATCGCCCTGATGCGCAGCGGGTGTGCCCCTTCTCACGGGCCCGCGGGGCCGCCGCCTGCCTGGGGCCGAGCCGGGTCCCCGTTAGGTGGTGCAGCGCTGAACACAGACGGGCCTGATGGACGCGGCTGCAACTGGTGCCCCAGCTCGGTGAGAGCAGACGGGCCGGCAGGGCCAGGGGTGTGGGTGGGGGACGGGCGATGGGGCGCCAGGCGAGCCCGCCTGGGGAAGGCCCTGTGGCCCCGGGGAGTGTCCGAGAGGTGCCCCGTGGGCAGCCCTGGGTGCTCTGGCCTGGGAGGGGGCCCCTGGGAGCCCAGCGGCGCGGCTGACAGAACGTGAACAAGGTCTCTTGTTCTCCTTGGGGCAGCAAGGGTTTGGCCAGGAGCTTGGGAACTTCGGTCACAAATTAGGTGAAGGTGGGGACGCAGCGGGGGTTAGGTGACGTCCCTTCTCCCCGGCCCGCCTGCGGCAGCGGTCCTATAAGGCTGGCATAGCCAGAGCTCCCCACCCCAATTTCCTCTTCTAGTAATTTTCTGTCCACTGACTCCACCCTGACCCTGGGCTAGAAGTCTCCACGCTCTTTCCTCCGTGGAAAATCCCACCGCAGTGGGCCCTGTGCCCATCGGGACCACCGCAACCAAGTCTGCCTCACCGTCCTTCACAAGTGGTGTGCTCATTCTTTAACAGTGAGCGTGCGCACATGCACACACACATCCACATCCACATGCATGCACAATGTCCACATGCATGAATGCACGTGCACACACACATCCACATGCATGCACACACACATACACACATCCATGTGGACACATGCACACAGACGTGCACACACGCCCACATGCACGCAGGCACACACACATCCACGTGCATGTACACACACATACAAACATCCATGTGCACGCATGTGCACCTTCCCCGGGGCTTCTAGGTGGGCCCCTCACCGTTTTCACCCTGCCTGAATGGTATGGCCCTGGGCTGGGGTCAGGGTGTAGACAGGGTCACAGGCAGCTGGTGGCAAGGCCTTGTCCCCAAGGGAGCTTGGACCCAGTGGTCTGCTGGGGGCACAGCCCCTCTGGCATGAGTCCTGAGTGGTGTGCCCCCATCCATGCTGTGCTGTGGAGTTGTGGGGTCCCGGAGCACCTCCCCTCCCCAGCAAACCCCCCACTCACTCTGGTTCATGCAGGAGCGGTACAGCATCTTGGCCTTCTCCACAGCTGGCCTGTCCTTGGCGGTGGAATTCTCCAGCACCCCTGTGGGCAGAGGAGGAAGACGGGCAGAGGCCTGAGGTGGCTGCAGGGAGAGCGAGGTCAAAGGTCCCCGTGCCCCTACCACGTTCAGTGATGGGGGTCCCTCTGCTCCTGCCAGGCCTTTATCCCGGAGGAGTTCTTCTCCCCTGTGCCTGGTGGACCAAGGCGGGCCCAGCAGTCCGTCCCGCTGGCCCCACGGCCGCCCTAGAGTGGGGCAGACTCCCGGCCTCGCCCCAGCTCCACGGCCAAGGTCGCAGCTGCACTCACCTTTGAGGATGACCTCCAGTTCGTCTCGAAGGATGTCAAAGACGCTGTATCGGGAGTTGGTCTCGGGGATCACGTGACGCCGCAGCCAGCCTCCGCACGCGTACTGGTAGAAGTCGTCACAGGGCTCCCTGGACGGGTCCATGTTCTGGAGGATCCTGGCAGCTGCTCGTGTGGACGGCGGAGGGGAGAGGGGGCACCCGGTTATGGGCGGCTGGTGGACTGTTGGATAACCGACCGTGCCCCTGCGCCCCCGGGGGGGGGGTCAGTCACCCTCTCTGAGCCCCCGTGAGGTCCGAAGCAGGGATTCAAGCTCTAGGGCTGCGACGTATTAGCCACACGACGTGGGATCCTGGGACCTTTCTGTCCTTCACGTCCACGTTTGCAAACCTGGGCCGCCCGCAGTCTGGGTGCCCAGGCGGTGCTCTGCTGGGGGCCCTGCCCCTGGAGCCCCCTCACTCACCAGTGTGTCTTTGGGGGAGAGGGGGGCTCTCAGCCACCACTCGGGGTTTGTCTGCACTTAGAGGAGGTGGCTTCGCCCCAGCAGCCCGAGCGGGCAGGGTCGGTGGGGTCTGAGGTTCCCGGCTGAAGGCTCT
Source organism: Procyon lotor (assembly GCA_028646535.1). Taxonomy (NCBI): domain Eukaryota; kingdom Metazoa; phylum Chordata; class Mammalia; order Carnivora; family Procyonidae; genus Procyon; species Procyon lotor. The sequence continues at coordinate 1,842,641 of CM053606.1, forward strand.
CAGTGGAGGCGGCCAGGCTGGATCCCCCCATGGACCCCCCAATCTGGGACCCTCCCTCGCCTTCTGTCCCTTCTGGGGCCTGGCAGGGAGCACCAGCTTGAGCGCCTGTCCATGCCCCCAACATGGTCAGAAAAATCTCATTTCTGAGTTTTCACTGGTGTTTCTTCAGACCATTTTCACTCTTTTCAGTCTGCGAATAGCAGCATACGGGCTTCAGTTTGAAGACCAATTCATGGGAGGAAACTCGCATGTTCACGTGACCTTTCTGTAACTGCAGGAAGACCTGGGCCCAGCACGACCTTCTGCCCCATCACGGGTACCTCAGCGAGGGCGGGCGGCTTCCGGGGGGGTGCGGGGATGGGAAGTGGGAGCACCCCTCTTTTCCTAGCCCACTACAGGGGCCCCACTGGCAAGCAGGACCAGGGCCTGCCCGCCTGCCCCTGTATCACGTATGGAGGTGGCTCCCCTGGGCCTTGGGGCACCCTGTGCCAGCATCATGGGAACCCCCTAACCTAGGGCAAGGCTGTGGAAGGTCGGGGGGAAGGGGGCTCACCTGCTATCACGCAACCGGGGCTGGTGCAGATTTCGCCCATCTCCTTGGGCCGTTGGACGGCTGTGGGCAGGACGCGGTGTGAGCAAGTGAGGAGGTGGAGCGGGATGGGGCGTGGGGGGGTCAGTCTGCTGGGGTGGGCAGGGCCAGGCCTCGGACCACCCCCGGCCCCTGGGGCCAGTCCAACCTGGGACCCTCAGTCCTCCCCAGGTGGCCCAGGACCGGGGCCTCAAGTGAGGGTGAGCTTCACACGCTGGCTTGAGCCCTGCTGTGACCTGGGAGCCTCTTGACACCCTCTGGCTCCACTGACCCCCGTAGCTGCTCTGGGTCCCCAGGACTGCAGCTGGCCATTCTGCCCTCCTGCCTCTCTGCCAGTCAGCTCTCACCCCGTCACCTCCTCCAAGCAGCCTGCCCGTGCTGCTCGTCTCTGCCCACCCCGGCCCCCTACCTGGGGCTAGCTGGTTGTATGAAGGGGCGCCTGCCTGGGCTTGGGGACGGCGCCCTGAGACTGGGGGGTAACTCATGCTGGTTTCCTGGAGCCCAGGGAACATCCTGCATCCAGCGGGTGCCCATGGTGGTACCCCAGTCCTGTCCCGTCTTTCTATGGGACTCTGGCGGCCCTGGGGCAGGGCCCCACTCCCCAGCTGCACACCCAGGCTGCCATGATTCACCCAGCCCACAGGAGGCCCAGTTTCCAGCCCACCGCTTGGGCCGTGTTTTGATAGGGAAGGCAAAGCTACCTCGGGGTTTTCGTTTTACAATGGTCTTCTCTTCCTTTGAGAAGCAAAGCCGGCTAGGAAAGAGTGTCAGCTGCTTCCCTGGGGAGAAACACAGCACTCAGCTCTCTGCCTCCAGCCCCACCCTGGGAACCCTGGGGCTTGCTGGGGACGGCCCTGGCATCTTCCTGCAGGGCTGGGCTCCGGGGTGCTCTGATTGCTGCCTGCCTCCTTGCGGCCGGGCCTGGTCACCAGGGTCACCCAGCAGAACTTATCTCTGAGTGGGAGGCGGAGGGGCCCCGCTGGCTTGCCCACCCCACTGCTCTCCAGACCCAACCCAGCCAGCCAGCCCCACCCCTATCTGCCAGGGCCCACAGGGTTCCTGAGGCAGGACCTCCTTTCCCTCTGACTTCCTCTTCTATCTCTGGGTCACGGGCCGCACCGTGCAAGGTGGGCAGCTCCCGAAATCCTATCAAGGCAGGAACAACAGGCTCATTTATGGGAAAAGACGTCACTTTCACGTTCCGACCCCTTGGCCACCTTCCCTCCATCCCTCCCTTGCATAGGATGGGGGCATTGCCTGGTCAGCATCAGGGTCTTCCGGGTGGTTGTCAATTCTCCCTGGACTGGGAGTGGGGAAGGGGTGAGGGGGAGGGAGGGGGAGGAGCAGGTCCCGGGAGAGGGCCTGCCTGGCCTGGCCACCTGCAGACCTGGCTGGTGAGCTCCCCCACGAGGGAGGCACATGGAGACCTGGTGGGAAGGAAGGAACAAGGCCTCATGCAGGTCAGAGACTGCAGAGGTTGCAGGGAGCTTCCCAGATGCGGGCTGTGCTCCCTGGGTCCTGGTCATTGGAAGGAACACATGAAGCACGGGGTCTGGGGTGGGTGGGCAGAGGCATCTTTCCCCAACGGCCGTTGTCGCTCTTCCCCCCGCCATCGTCCATCCACCAGCCCGCAGTTGTCGACTATTACAAGCCAAGCCCAGTGCCAGGCACTGAAGATCCAGAGTCCGACCTGGGTCCCGCGTCAGGGAGCCCAGCCCTGCGGACACGGGAGGACAGTGCTGATCGCAACCAGAAATGAAGTGGCCCGTGGGTGTCAAGGCATGGCTGTCCCACGGCTGTTTGTTAGACTCGTCAACCCAGGGCCCTGGGACAAAAACTAGACCTTGGACCGCACATAGCCACCCCCGTAGGGACAGTGGACAGGAAGGACATCTGAGCTCTGGGCAAAGACGTGGGGAGGAGGAGAAGGGATTTTTGCTTCTGATCAGGATGGGGAAAGTTGGGGGAGATGGTAGCTCCCTCCCCAGTGAGAACAAGCGGCTGATGCAAGAACACGGAGGTTTGCAGACCTGCCGGAGAGAGCCGTGGGCAGGAAACCTACTCCCCAGGGACATCGGACTGTGCTGGAGGAGCCTGCGGGGACGGGGCCTGCAGGGGCAGGCATGCGGGCTGGCATCAGGGGTGGGGCTCCACACGGCGCCCCCATCTGCCAGGTGGAGGTCCTTCTCGCGGGACCTTCCGGAGGGCACGGGTGGGACAGGAAAGCCGAGAGAAATCCCCCCACAAGAAGAAGCAGGCAAAGGCGACCCATCATCAAAAAAGCCCCAGACAGTCCGAAGACGTGGACACGAGTGACCAGATGTCAGAGTCAGTGGACGAAATGTTCAGTGGCTGTGACAGTTCAGGTAGGGGGTCTGGTGCAGAAGACAGGAAGCGCATACGGGGACGTGGTGAATGCCACCAGATAAAGGGACATGAAAGAACTCAAGGGAAGAATTGGTTTTATCGGCTTCACAACACACTGAGCCTGAAGACAAAGAACCGTGTCAGTGTGGGTGGCCCGGACTGGGCACAAAGGAAACAGACAAAGCAGACAGAAGGAAATGTCCCCCAATCCCCAAATGGCGCAGCCCCCCACCCAAAGCCAGTGTGAGAGGTTCTTACAGAACCAAACACAGTCTTACAACATGATCCCGAAATTCTGCTCCTAAGTGATCCCCCAACTGGTTCAAAAACTTACGTCCATACAAAAACCTGAATGTGAATTTTATAGCAAATTTTTTGTTTGCAGTTCCAAAGAACTACAAGCAACCATGATGTCCTTCTATGGAGGAGTGAATAAGTAAACTGTGTTACATCCATACAACGGCATTATTATTGAGCAATAAAAAGAAATAAGCCATCAAGCCACAAAAGGATGAATGGATGAATCCTATGTGTATATTAAGTGCAGAAGCCACCCCAAAATGCTGCATGACTCCAAGTAGATGACATTTTGAAAGAGCAAAACCACAGAGGCGTTAAACAACGATCACCAGGCATTTGGCAGGGGTGTGTGGTAGGGGCGGTGGATATAGAATGGGGAGCACAGGGGGTATTCCCGGGCAATGCGCTGGAGCATTTGCAAAATCCCATAGAACTGCAGTGCGGAGAGAGAAGCTTAAGGGATGCAAATATGAAAATTACTGAAGAGGTCTTGGGTCCCAGGACGGAATGCAGCACAAGAACTAAAATGTATCCCACAAGTATGAAGTAAGTTGGCAGAAAGAGGTGGGTAGAGTGCTAAGTAACCTTGGCACTGAAAGGTGTGTAGGACCCCAGGCAGGGGAGCTGTCCAGCAGTGCTGTGCCGTTATTGGTGGACTTGGGCCTGTGGGAATGCGAGGCAGGAACATTGGGATGGAGGGAGCATGAAGTGGCAGGCGGACGGCCAGACTCCCCGCTGCTGCAGTGGGAGTTTAGACCAGTCAGGCTGGGGGCTTGGATGATGCCTGTGATGATGGATTAGAAGCTCCGGTCTAGCCTGGTGTAGACACAGAGGGTTGCACAGAGAAGGGCTACAGATGACGTGTGTACACGTGGGTTAGTGTGCGCGTGCACACACACACATCCGCACGCTGTCAGCCGAGAGTAGCTGCCCGCGGTGACCCGGCAGTAATGATCACACCTAGTAACCCGAGGTTGGCTTCTAACACTGTTACCCAATAAAAGGAACCAGGGATCCTTGGAGAAATGGCGGGCAGAAAATATACAAGATGAGCATGGAGCATCTCAGAAGGCTAGAAAGCAAGAAAGTGCTCCCCTCCCCTCCAAAATCCCCAGGCCACAGTGACGGGGGTGGGTCAGAGCCCCCAGTGCCCCAAAGCTGCAACAGTTTGAATGACAAAATAAACTAGTATTGGATTATAATCCGAAGTATAAAATAAATATCCATGAGTCCATGCTGACGTAAATAAATCATTGAATAAATAAATAAATGGGGGAAATGGATAGATTCTCCATACAGAAGAATTCCAAATAGCATATGTAGGTGTCCCACCTTTAGGGTCGTGGTTCTAACTCCCTGCCCCTGGGGAGCGAGCTGCCCACGGTGGTTTCCTTTTGGAGGGGACAGTATGGAAAGTGGGGGGAAGTGGAGAAACCGAATGAAGGCTATGTGCTCAAGTCATGTGCTTGTAGCCAGCAACGGTGATGTCACAGGAAGTATGGCCCCCTGACTTCTGGGCTTCCTCCCCAAAATGCATCACCCCGGTCTAATCAAGGAGAAAACCATCAGACAGCTCCTGAGGGACATTCTACAAAATACAAGGCCAGGACCCCTGAAAACCGCCAAGATCATCAATAAGGGAAGTCTGAGAAACCGTTACAGCCAAGAGTAGCCTAAGGAGATTTAACAAATGAGGTCATGCCGCGCCCTGCAGAATCCGGGGATGGGGAGGGATGTGAGGGAAGAACGGAGGAAATCTGAACAAAGTGTAGCCTCATTAACATAGTGATGTTGGTTCATTACTTGCAACAATGTATCTTAGTGAGTAGAACCGGATGTTAACAGGCAAAGCTCGTGTGGCCCATACCGCCCACCGCACTATCTTCATAATAGCTGCGTGAGCCCAAAGCTGTTCTAAGAAATTTTTAAATTACTTTTAAAGCAACTGGAACACAGGATCTAGGACCTGTGGGAGTTATTATAATTATAATAATTATTATTATTATTAGGGAGGGAGGGGCAGAGGGAGAGGACGGGAGAATGTTAACTCGGCTCTACGCGCAGCCCAGAGCCTGACAAGGGGTCCCTCTCACGACCCCGAGACCGTGACCTGAGCGGAACTCAAGAGTCGGTGCTTAACTGACGGAGCCCCCGGCGCCCTAGGTATTAACTGGGAAGCAAAACTGCGAGGCCCTTTTGACACAAAGGCTGAAAGGGATTGAAGATCCCTTTCATGCTAAAGTAGGATCAACGGGAAAGAGAGCAAACAGACCCTAAGAAGGGCGGCCTCCTCCTTCATAACTCCAGACGGGAGCGGCTGTCCTTAACACCCAGCGGACACGGAATCCACTCTATGTTCGCACAACTTCTGTAACACATGAATTCTTTTCACATAGACCCTCTACATTAAAAAAATATTCTGAAAAAAATGTTTTTTGACATTTTTGTCTGCAAGTTTTGCTCCTCTGGCCTTGATTTAAATAATTTATGTCCCCTCTCTTCTTCCTCTCTCTCTCTCTCTCTCAAAGAAGGCTGCAGAAGTCTTAGATGGGTGGAAAATAGCCCTCCTCCCTGGAGAACGCGGGCGGGTTGTCATGCAGGTGTGGGGACGAGTTCATGGGACCGCGTGGCCAAGGAAACCACAGGCTAGACACTTGGTTTAAGCAGGCTCAGGCTGGTGGCCTCCCCAGGTGCTCGATGGAAACAAACATCCGTGTTCTCTGGAGGGAAGCTTGTCAGCCCGAGAGACACGGGGTCCCCACGGATGGAGGCGGTGCAAGTATGGATTCACGCTGACGCCAAGACCAGCTTCCACGAGTGTGCAAAACAGACGCAGAACTATGATCCTCAAGGATTTTCTATTTGGGGACCCTCTGATCCGAAGGTGTGGGGCACGATGGGCTCCAAATCTAGACCCCTCTGTGCCCCATGCCTTTGCCAGGGGACATTTTCTCCCTCTCTTATCTGTGGGTTGGCCGCACGCCTTGCTTTGGCCACGGAATGGGGTAGAAGCGAAGCTACGGGACGCAATCCAGTTCTGGGTCGAGACCCCAGGACGCCTGTGTGCTCTCCGCTGTACTCTCAGGCTTCTGCCAGGAGACCCACCTGCCCGGGCCTGCTTGCTGGTGCTCGTGGGAGGTCAGTTCACGTGGAACAGAGTCGCCCTGTGAACCTGGCCCGGGTCAGCTGAGCCCCGGCACGGCGGTGTGTGGGCCTGCCCCCATAGACGAGTGCTGTTCTCATCCCTGGGCACCGGGTCGGTGTGCTGGGCAGCAACGCCTCCCTGCCGCAGAAGGTAACCCAAGTATGTTTGAAGAAGCAAAAGAAAACATTGAAAACAAGGTCATGAAACATTTCGAAAGAATCCGTTTGTGAAAGAATAAATTGTAAATTCTAGAAACACAGAAGAATGTAGTTGCTGAGGTTAGTTTTTTTTTAAGGATTTCATTTATTTATTTTTTTAGAGATAGAGATAGAGAGAGAGAGAGAGAGCACCCATGAGTGGGGGGAGGAGCAGAGGAGGAGGGAGAGGGAGAGGGAAAGACTCTTAGACTCTGTGCTTAGCACGGAGCCCATTACACAGCCAGATCCCCAGCCCTGAGATCATGACCTGAGCTGAAACCAAGAGTTAGATGCTCAACCGACTGATCCACCCAGTGCCCCCACTGAGATTAAATAAAAATAAAATTCCAAAATAGATTTTTTTCCCCTGAGCTGCAGTTTCCTTTGCTGAGTGAGAGCGTGCTCCTCTAATGTTGGGGTTTCCTCTAAACCCTGCCTGCGCCGCGGTACAGAAATGTTCAGATGTATTTTTGGAGAATTGACATTTTGCAAAAACACAATCAACATTTTAATTCATACGTGAGAAAAGGCAGTGTCCTAAAGTGTATGTGGTCCAAGTTATTGCAGGGTTTTGGGGAAGAATTTCTGCAGCTAGAACACAGGTGAAGAGAGGTTTAGCGAGCTGGAATGTGGTTCAGAGTGACCGACCCAGAATGCAGGACAAGGTCAGAGAGGGAAACTCTCCAGAGACACACAGGGATGCAGGGGGGAGGATCGAGGACGCACGGAATCAGAATTTTGGAACCAGAGGAGAGAGAGAGGAGACACAATATTCAAAAAGATAGTGTACCACTTCCCACGATAAATACAAGCTGTCAATGCTGAGATTCGGGGATCACAACCTCTCCAAAGCAGAATGAACAACACGAATTTTCACAGCTCGATGCCTCAATGGTAAAAGTGAAAAATACCAAAGACAAAGAGAACACAGCTCAGAGGGAAGGAGAGTTCACCTGATGAAGATTTCCGGGCAGAGACAGCGAGTGTAACTACTTGGGCAATATTAGAAGTGCTCACTTCTTAGGAATTATTTGGAGAAAAGACCAGGGAGGTTTGGAAAAGAACTTTAAGATTTAGAAATGTCATTTTGAACAGACTCACATCGACAGGAGTTAACAGTAAGTGCTGTTGGCGAGCAACATATTAGTACTTTGTGCTCAAGCCGCATCCCGCAATTAACTAAAAATCTATCTTACAAGCAAGAGGTTGATATTTGAGATGGGTAAAGATAGGCTCGTGATAAAATAATTTGACAGTAAAAGAGGAAACCTCTTGAACAAGGCAGCTATTAATGCTGAGGAGACCGGACACTGGCAGAGAGCTTAGCTGTGAATAATTCTCAGGAGAGATACTGTAAATGGTGCCCAGGGCTTTACCCCAAAGCAAAGACGCACTGCTCCCGGAGGGCAGGACCTCGCTGGTGCGGGGAGCTGAATCTGCCTTCCCTTCAGCCCGTCAACCGCCACCCTGGTGGGTAAGTGACCAAATTCACTATTTTGCTATGACATCTGATCACGAACAGCATGAGAGACACAGACATTTTTCCAAGTGTTATTGATATATTAAATCCTGGGCCCTCAAATAAGCCTCTAACGTAGGTACTATGCTCTGTTCCATTTTACAGATAGGGAAACTGAGGCACAGACGCATGAAGGAAACCTACCAAGGTCACACAGGTAGACTGGGGGAGCCGGCATGGCTAGCCATGCCTGGGCGTTCACCGCAACCTTATAACACGCCCTCGCCATCCTGCAGCGACAGCAAAAAGGTTCAAAGTCAAGGCTTAGACACGGGAAGACACTTCAGTCCAGGGGTAGGTAGTATTTTTCTGTAAAGGGCCAAGTAATCAATATTTTGGGCTTTGTGGGCTACATACAGACTCTGTCTCACCTATTTAACTTAATCATAGCATGAAAATATCCAAAGACAGTACATGAATAAATGGGCACAGCTGTGTTCCAATAAAACTTTATTTGCCAAATGTGGGCCACGGTTCGCCAGGCTCTGTGTGGGACAGTGATTGTCGCTGCTTGTGGGAGCAGGATTCCAGCATGGGCTGTATCTCCCACTGTAATTTCTATAAAAACGTCTGATGTTCTGAAAAGAGTTTGTCTCTAACTTTTAACAAAAAAAAGCCTAAGATGAGCCCTTAAAGGACGCTGACCGACAGTAAGCTGCGGGAGAACAGAGAACAAAATAACAGAGGCAGACGAGAGACAAAAGAGGCACGAGAAGCGCAAAAGAACACAATAGAAAAACCAGACATCGCGGTAATCACAGTGACGGCAAAGAGACTCAGTGCTTCGGGGAAGAGACAGGGACCCCAGGCCAGCTACGTGTGGTCACAAGACACACAGCGAAAGCGAAAGGCACGGAATGTTCGAAAGAAAAATGGCAGAAAACAGGCTAAGCAAATGGTCCCAAGTAGTTAGGTTCGTATCAGACAGAACAGAATTTGAGGCAAACTGCATCAAGGTAGAAGGGGTCACTGTGCCACGAGAGGTCACGGAAGAGATGTTAATTCCAGATTTGTATTCACAGCAGTGCAGCCTCGAAGTCGGCAAATTGCTGCTTGGCACGATTCTCCAGCACAAGACTTAACACACGAAAACCCCAAGCAGGGAGAAGGCTCGACTGATGAGGGACCCGCGTCTCCAACCTCATCTAACAGTTGGCGGCCGGGCGGCCTCCGCGCAGCACGGACCCCGGGGTGGTCCCGAAGCGACTCAGCAAATACCCAGCAATCCGTATCCCACAAAGCACGGTTCCTGACACGGTGCAGTTAATGCAGAAGCCAGTAAAAAAAAAAAACAAAACTAGGAAGATCTCTATGCATCTGGATTTAAAAAAAGAAAAGGTTTTGAAATCACTCACGAATCCATGGGAAAAAATCATAGTGGAAATGAGAAAGCGCTTAGAAATAAATAGTGACGCTGCATATAAATCCTTCTGTGGACTCAACAGGGCCTGAGGCCGAGATGAGCCGGAGGTCACTTTTGGGGGTCGGGGATGGGGGTTTCTGATGGAGGAGCCCCGGCTGAGACCCCATTTGTACTCAGGAGACCACAAGGAGAAGAAGGCAGACTGGGTAGGGGGTCCCTTCTGTGTGGGGGCTTCGTGTTGCTCTGCATTACCTGGGACAAGGCAGGGGTCCCCTTGCACCCCGCAGCCGGGGTGGGGGTTGGGGGCCAGCCCTGTCCTCTGCAAGCCTCCAGCCAAGGCGCTTCCAGCCCAGGGAGCCCTGAGCAAAGGCTCCCGGAGGCTCTCTGTGGGGCCAGCGGTCCTCTGCTGCCCGAGGAGCAGAGCCCGTCTACCTGCTGGAGACCCTGAGGACCCAGAGACGGAAGGCTTGAGGACCGGCTGGGAGCAGCCCTGGGCCGGGACCCCCATCACACCTACAGCCTCCAACGGATGCTTGGTCCCTGCAGAGCAGACGGCCCTGGCCTGGCCAGCGGGGGAACATTCTAGGGCCAGAGGCTGTGATGCCCAACTGCTGAGAGTGTCCCGGGAGCACCTCTCGTGCACCCCGGAGTCCACGCCTGAGGTGGTGCCCGTGGGCAGCAGGGGGCGCGGCTTGCATGCCACCGGACCCAAGCCGGGCACAGCCCCTCCGCGTCCACGTGGGGGGCGGGGCAGGGGAGGGAGCAGAAGAGGCCGTGCTGGCCGCGCCCGTGGCTCTGGGACCCCAGGCTGAGCCCTCCCACCATCTCGCAGCAAGCGGAGCCGGTCTGGGAGGCCTCGACCTTCAGTGAGCCGGGGAAGGAGGATCCCAGCAGGTCCTTCCCGCTAGGTGGGCACACAGGTGAGCGGAGGAGGGGATGGGCCGGGGGCGGGGTGTCCGCAGAGCCCTGCTGCGGCCGGCTGTGACCTGCCGAGTGCGGTGTCGCCACCTGCAGGAGGGGAGGGGGCTGCGCAGACGGTGTGGGGGACCCGGTCTGTGCTTCCCAGGACACCCGCAGGGACCCGCAGCGCCGAGCCTGCAGAACTCGCGGGCGCCCGCCCTGGACAGAGCCTTCTGGAAGGACTGCCGGCCCCTGCAGGTCAGCGCCCAGGGCAGACCCCGCCTGCCCCGTTTGACAAGACAGGCTCATCAGGGTTGGGGGAGCGGGGCGGGGGGGGGGTCGCCTTCACTCACCTCTGCTGTTGGCTGCGTAGAGGAGGCCCAGGGCCACCAGGGCGCCCGTCACCAGCAGCAGCAGCAGCAGCAGCCCCCCCTCCAGGAAGCCTCGGTGCTTCTGTCCTGACCAGCCGGCAATCTCCACCATCCCCACCGGGCTTTCGGGCTTCCCCATCACCAAGTCTCTGGTCGGGGGAGAGTGCACAGCTGAGAACCCTCAAGGCCGAGGGCAGGGGCTGTGTCTGGCCAGGGTGGGGACACCAGGGCATGGGGAGATGTGTGAGGGGGCCCTGCCCGAGGCTGGGGGGCCCGAGGCGGGTGGGAGCAGGTGCTGGTCCTTTGAGGACGTTCGTGCTCCTCTTGCATCGCGAGTCCACACCCGGCCCTCAGCCCGCGTCTCCGGCTGGCCGCACTCTCCCTGGGCCAGAGTCTCTGAGTGCCCGAGGCACCGGTGGAGGGGGCGGGTGCCCAGCGTGCCAGCCACGGTGACAGCCTCTTCCCAAGGTCAGCTTCTCCGAGCCTGCTCTCCGGAGGGGGGCCCAGGGACCGCTCTGCTCACAGCTGGAGGGGGGCCCTAGGCACCTGGCCGGCCCGGCTCCTGTGCTTGCCAAGGGCTAGTGCGGAGGAGCCTGCCGGGGGCCCTAGTGCCCGGGGCTGGGGGAGGGGGTCCTGGAGCTACAGGCCTGGGCGCTGGGTCAGGAAATCCCTCTGGGAGGTGGTGTGGGCCCCTGGGCCCCTGCGCACCTTTCCCGCCTGGAGCCCAGGCATGGGCAGAGGGCAGACCAGGACCTGCGTCCATGCAGGCAGTGACCAGGAGGCCGGGAAGAAACAGGCAGAGCTGCTCTAGCGGTCACTCAGGGGGTGCGCTGCTCCCGTGCCTCCCTTCCCCACCCTCCCCTGCCCGGTCCAGGAGGTGGGTGGTGGCAGTGGACACTCGGGGCTGCCGCAGTGTGCGGGGGCGGGGGGGGGGCGTGCTGCTTGGGGAGGGACTCTGGGGTCTGGGTGTGCTCCCTTGCGCAAGTGGGGCACACATGGGCCTGTGCTCCTGTGTGTGCGTGTGTGAGTACACACACGTGTGCACGCTCGCCTCTGTGCCGGCCTGCGGAGCCCTGCCCCCGGCAGCTGCTTCTGCGCCGGAGAACAGCGGGCTGCTCCTCCCCGCGGCCGACTCCGGGTCCTCACCCACCCCTGCCATGGAGCCCCCGCGCCTGCCCTGCACCAGGCAGGGCAGGGAGTTTGGGAGAAGCCTGAGGAGGGCCACCCCAGTCCTGCCCTGGGAGGGGTTCTTCCCTGCCAACACCCGGGTCTCCCGCCCCATGACCTGACTTGAGAGGAAAAGCCAGGGCGGCTCTGATCTCGGGATCCCCGGGACCCAGTCACCTCTGTCTGCACCCACTCTGGTCCTCCCCACCCCACCCCCAGACTGACGCCTCCTCAAGGGCTTGCCCCCCCCCAGATTTCTGCCTGCTCCCCCCTCACTCTCCAAAAGTCCTTCCTTACGGTCACCTTCCCAGCAAAGCCTTCCCCGGTCCATATTCACGGAGCAGGGCTGACCCCAGACTGACGGCGGTTTCCCCACCGGATGGGCCAGTCAGCCTCCGCGCCTCTCCGACCTCCACTGTCCCCCTCCCCGAGGGGGAATGTCGGGGCCATGGGGGCGGGGGGCTCGGTCTGCCGGGGCCCCCAGCACCCAGACTGGTGCCCACGAGGCATCCACCAACATCTGCTGAACGCTGACTGAGTTGGTTCAGCTGGACAGGCCTGAGCCTTGGCCTGGCCATCTGTGGCTCGGTCTTCCCTCCGTCCGAACTCATGAACTCACTCACTTGTTCAGTCCTGCGGGCGTCCAGGGACCCGCCACGGCAGCAAGGTGCCGCACTAAGTCTCCTACCGAGGGCTGAGCGCCAGCCCAGCACTAGAGGATCAGGAAAGGGGGCTCTTGTGGCCCGCCGGGGGAAGGGGTTCCTTCGGGGAGGAGAACTCTGTGTGGGGGGCGGGATGCCTGCCCCAGGGTACAGGCTGTGCCCAAAACCCTGCCCGCGCCTGTGGGGAGCGCCTCGGTGCTGCCCAGGGAAGCTGGCCCGCGGGCCAGACCTGCACTCGGCTCACCTCCAGGTCACTCGGGCACGGCCGCCCCCACGGGCAGGTCTCAGAAGGCTGGGTCGGGATGGCCTAGAGCTTGGCGAGCCGGGCCAGGTGGGAGGGCTCCCAGGGGCAGTGGCTTCAGGTGGGGCTGGAGTGAGGCTTCCGGGCCTCCTTTGTGATGCAGGCGTGGGTTCCCTGGAGGCGGGAGCATCTCCACGCACAGGCGGGGAGTTCCATCTGGGTTTGGTGTGGGGGGAGGGGGCCGAGACGCGGAGGGGGGGCACAGGGCTCCCTGCCGTCCTGCGTCCTGCCCCCTCTCCCTGCTGATCCCACAGGCCAAAGGGGCCGCAGGGGCCGCTGGGAGGCAGGCCAGACCCTTCTCCCCACCCTGCCTGAGACACGGGGACCAGAGAGCCACACTGGCCGTGGGGGTTGCAAAGCCCCCACCGTGGGATTCCCTCACTTCCCTCTCCAGTGAGATTGGTGGTTCCGGGGGCCCTGCCGGCTGGATTTTCGGAAGAGGTGGGGGTTGGGAGAGAGCCTTGGGACATGACAGAAGCATCCCAGGGCTTGGGGGGGGATTGGGGCCCTGCTGATGGGGGCCGGGGGCTCTGGGCCGAGCAGGCCCGGCCACAAGCAAAGTTCCCTTCTTCAGGCCCAACTGCAGTGCCGGCCCGGTTCTGCCTCCGACTCAGAACGCCACAGAGCAAGCCGTGAGGCCCCCGGGGCTCTGGAGGGGTGACGGGGCAGGGCCGCCGGTGCCCAGGCCCTGCTCAGGCAGCCTCTCCGTCCGGGCCCACCCCGGGAGGAGGGCAGCTCTGCGGGGGGCAGTCACCACACAGGAGCCCCGGAGCCCAGGCAAGGCTCAGCTCGGCCCGCTGTCCGGCTCCCAGCACCCACCCCACCCGAAGGTTGGGAGCCGCGCCCAGGGCGAGGAGCCCGCAGCCTGGCCTGGAGCGGGAGGAGGTTGAGGTCAGGCGAGTAAGAGGCCGGGACTGCCCTTCCTGGGAGCCTGGGGTGGGCCGGGGGCCAGCCCGGCCCGCTACAAGCTCCTTCGCAGAGCCTGATGGCTCTGGACTCCGCAGGCGGCACAGGGCGGCCGGAGCACCTCTCCCTTCGCTGCCAGCGAGGCCGCCCGGATGTGGATCCTGGCCGAGGGCTGGCGCTCAGCCTGCTTCTCCCACCCAGCTGCCCTGCTCACGAGGAGCGTCTGTGGCTCTGTCAGTGAAGGCCGGGCTGTGAGCAAGCAGGGGCGCTGCGAGCCCGGGTGCTGAGTTCGCAGATTCTGGTGTGGGACCAAGCACGGCGGTGCTCAGGCGCCTGGCAGCCAAGGGAAACCAGCGAGGGGGCTCCACGGGCCTCATGGGCCAACCAGCTGCAGACCCCAGCCCCAGCCCGGTCCCCGGAGGCAGTGAGTCCCAGCCCCCATTGCTGCCTGGGACCCTCTGGAGAGTGGATTTCAATCCTTTCTCCTAGGTGAGCTCAGGGGCCGGCGGAGGCCCTCTGCTCACCCCTCCCGGTCACTTGGACAAGAGTTGTGACATGTGGAAGGTGGAGGCCCAGCCCACTGCGGGGGGAGGGGTGGGTACCACCGCCCTCCTCAACCCTGGGACCAGGGCAGGTCTAGGAGTTAGCCTCGGTCACTGCTGCCACGGGGCAGGGGGCTCTTCTCAGGCCCAGCAGACACCTGCCCCTGACAGCTGGGACCAGCCCTTTCCTGCCCCCCACTCTCAGGCAGGATGGTCCGGGGCGAGCTGCCGTCCTCTGCATGGAGCCCGGCCCCGCCTGGCAGGCGTCTCTGGGCCTCTGTAGGCAGGACTCAGATCTCTCCCCGGGCCTGCCTATCCGTGCTGCAGGCAGGCATCGCGTGTCCTGCTCAGAGAAGGCAAAGACTGGCGGAAGGTGGACACTTCCGAAGCGCTCAGTGGGAGCCTGGCCTGTGGGGGTCCCCCTCCACACACCTTCCCGACAGCTGCTTTCTGACGTCGGGCCCTGGGTTTCCTGGCCAGGAGGGAAGGGGCTGTGGTGGTCTGACTGTCCCTGGTTTGTCGCTGAGCCCCCAGGCCAACCCATCTGATGAGAGAAGGGAGGTGCGGGGCCAGGCACACGGGTGTGGCCAGGAAGTACCACGTGGGGCAAGGGGCGCGTGCAGGGGAGCTTGGTCGCCAAGCGGAGGGGTGTCGGGCGGGGACGGCTGGCAGCCGTTCGGAGAGGCTGCGTCATCCGGCTTCCAACTCTGTAGTTGCTACATCGATGGTCCTGGAGTTCCTTCTACCCCAGGTACATAACTGACACCTTCAGAGCTAACGAGCGATTCTATTAAATCCTCACTCTCCGAGTCACTGGTGTGGCTTCCGTCTCCAAAGTGACCCTGACTGATGCATAAATTGGTACCAAGAGCGGCCCTGTCACTCAAAGATGGATCCGGGGCCCGACTGCAGGGCTGCGCTCCTTGGGAAGGGAGAATCGTGGTGTGGGGTGACTCCCCCACGGGGGCTGTGGTGCGCCCCCCGAATCAGGGGCCCTGGGAGCTCAGGTACGGTGGCAGTGGCCGCAGGGACTGTGGCGCGGGTGGGCTCCCCCGAGTCCTGGAGCAGCTCTGGTCGTGGCCCTGGAGTCAGAGGGCCCGTGACACGCACAGGACTGGAGTGCAGAGTCGAACACGGCATTTAAAACCGCGAGCCGAGCACCTATGATGTCGGCTGCAGTTACAGCCTCAACTTTCTAATGAAAAGCTGGGGCACTGATTGAGCTGGGACGGGACCCCGGAACTCGGAAGGGGATCAGAGGAAGCAGAGAACCTGGAACCCTCAAGTCTTCTGAGCCCCTCTGCAGGGGATGCACCTTGTGCTCCCGAGTGGGAGACCTGCCTTTTCCATATAAACCCGAGAGCCTCATGGGTCAGGGTGCTTAGAGAGGGTGCTGGTTCTTCTCAAGCCCACCACCCCCTCCCGCACCCATCGACTCTAGACCCGTCAAAGGGATCTAGTCTCAGCATTTTGGGGTGCAAGGCCTGATCCTGCAGGAACTAGCACATGCACCCCGGTAACTGCAAGATTTCACTAACCTGCACCGGGCACCCTGGGAATTGTGTGTGGGGATGGAGCGTGAGGGCGTCGGGCCCCGGCAGAGGGAGCACAGCTCTGGGCTGGGCTGGCCTTACTGCGGGGTGTGCCCACCGCGGGTGCTCCGAGAACGTGCGGGCTGCGTGCCCTCTGCTGGGGGCCTACAGCTCGTGAACTTCAGACGCCAGAACCTCCCTGGCAGAACAGAGAAGGCACCCAAAGGGGCAGGGAGGACCTCTCAGGTGCGGCCGTGCAGCCCCCACGAGGGATCGCAGGACTCGTCTTCTCTAGGCTCTAGTTCTGTGATGAACCGTGGGTGTGTGTCCTGCACCGGAGCCACGCCTGCGTTCCTGCACGCATCGCTCGGGGTGCGGCGTTCCCCTGGGCTCTGGGCTGGTCAGTCATCGACTGGTCTGCAGCTTCCTTTTGGCTGAGGTTATGCTTCCTCCCACAAAGAACTCGGGAGCTTCTTTTTCCCGGCCTGCAGGGGTTTAGAGACTTTTGGAAGTGGCTGTCCCTTAAAGGTTGACAGGTGTTTCTTTCCGGAACTGAGCCACTGAGCCTGCTTTAGGGGAGGCTCCTGGACAACCTTCTCTTTTACTCTTTGGCAACTGTCCTGCAGAAGTTTTAGGCCTATTCTGATCAGTTTAGTTAAATATTTGCCTAGGAGCTAATTCATTTCATCCAGGCCTCAAAATTTATTTGCCCAGAGAAACAGAATTTCTTACGATGCTTTTAATTTCCTGTTTATTTTGTCCTTGTCACTTGGAAATTGTGTCCCTGTGCTGTGCCTGACACCAGGGTGTTGATTGTCAGGGTGTCCATGCCAAACAACATCCATCTGGAGGACCCGTGTCGCCAGTTGTAGGGCACAGCTCTTAGTGAAATGACCAGAGAAGGACCATCCAGTGCAATGGCCGGGTGGCCCACGTCTGGGCCCCGAGAGTGTGGGGTCAGTGGAGTCGGCAGCCCAAGGATGTGTCCCGCCGGAGTCTCGCCTTCAGCCTCTTCAGGCCACTGTGCTCGGGGTCTGCCAGCAGGCCACTCTCCACTGCCGTCCAGGCCTCGGCATAGCGCTGCCCCTCCAGGCAGGTCTGGCCATGGCACAGAAACGCCTGGGCGGTGGGGCCCCGACCCGGCCGCTCCCGCAGGCTGCTCTGGGCTAGGGTGGGCGCCAGCTTGAGGGCCTGGGCAAAGGCCCCTGTGGCCCTGGCCCCATCCCCCTGGCTCAGCAGCAGGCAGCCCTGGGAGCACAGGTCCTCCACCCGCGTCGGGAGGTCACGGTCCCCCACATCCACCCGGAGGACGTGGTCCAGGTCCTCCAGTGCCCGGTCAAACTCCTGCAGCTCAGCCAGACACGTGGCCCTCAGGCGCAAGTGATGGGCACCGCCGCTCCCGGCGAGGACTGCCAGTGAGCAGTAACCCAGCGCTTGCCGGGGCTGCCCTGATTTCAGGAGGGTGCCGGCTTCCTGCGCCGCAGCCTGCACAGAGGGGACAGAGGGAGGCAGTGTGGGTCAGCCCAGAGAGCCATGGCCCCTCCCCTGCCCAGCTGGCCCCTGCTCCTGACCTGCGCAGAGTGCCTGCCCACTTCCTCTGGAGGGAGTGGGAGTACAGGGTGGAGGGCTCGCCCTGCAGCCCCAGATCAGATGGGGTCCCTCTGCGCTCCCCTCTCCTCCTCACTGTTCCCCCCTCCCTCCCATCCCCCTGCTTCTATCATCTGGTGACCTCCTCCCCCATTCCTCCCGTCTCAGCCCCTCTCTGTGGTTGCCGTCCCAAGAGGCCCATGGATGGGCTGCTGCCCACTGTCCTAAGGCTGCCCTGGCCCTGAGAGCAGTAGCCAGCCCCACCTCTGCCCAGCTCCGTCCTGGAGCCCCCTCCTCTGCCTGAGGTCAGGAGGGCGGGGTCCACGGAGCATGGGTGGGTTTCTCATTGTAGGATCCAGAAGACCCTGCAGAGCCAGCCAATGGGGCGAGGCTGCGCTGCAGATGGGCCACCTGCCCCAGCATCTGCGAACACGACCTCCAGGTGCTGGGTTTCGCTGTGCTTGCCCCGCCCCCACCCCCGCACGGGCCGTGTGCTGTTTTGAGGGCTGTGGTGGGCGCGCCCCACTCCCAGCCTGCGAGGTTGCCGCAGGGCGGAGTCTGAGGTCAGCGGGCACCGTCCAACCTCGCCCTTCCCTCCCTGGGGGCTGCTGGACCCCCGTCTGGGCGGCCCAGCCCACTGGCCTCCCCTCTGCCCCCTAGGCCCAGTTTCTTTCTCGGAGTGTGGCTGAAGCCCACTCTCTCAAAATCTGCCCTAGGGGCGCCTGGGGGCTCAGGGGGTTACAGCCTCTGCCTTGGGCTCAGGCCGTGATCTCGGGGTCCTGGGATGGAGCCCCGCATCGGGCTCTCTGCTCAGCTTCCCCCTCTGTCTCTGCCTGCCTCTCTGCCTACCTGTGCTCTCTCACCCTGTGTCACATAAGTAAATACAATCTACAAACACAAACGCCTGCCCACGCCCTTACCGCTCTCCCCAGCCACCCCCCGGACAAACTCGCGGCTTTCCTACGGCGCCTTCTCAGGAGCCACAGGGGCTCCCCACCGGAGAACGAGGCATCCCCGGGCCGGCCTTCCCCGCTGTCCCGCGCCCTGCGGCGGGTCACACTCGCGCCGGTCCCCGGTCCCCGACCCGAGCGGCCAGCGCGGGCGCCCCGCCCCTTGGACCTCAGAGCCCCGCCCCGATCGCGGAGGAGCCGCCGCGGCGCAGGCGCAATGCCGCCGGAGGGGGCGGGGCGCGCGCCGGAAGCGGGGCGCGACCTCTCCGGTTGATTTCCGGGTCGGCCCGCGTCGCCCGGCAACGGCCCAGCCGGTTCTCGACCACCTCGGCAACCACCCTGCCCGCAGCCCCAGCTAATCCCGAGTTCCCGCCCGGCCCCCTCCTCTCCGCTCGGAGACCCCCGCCCGGCACCCCTCCCCC
>CM053606.1:1861960-1890743 GCA_028646535.1 Procyon lotor
CCCCCGGGGCCGCCTTGCTGCTCACAAGAGGAGACCTTTGTCCAGAGCCTGTCATGTGCCTGGCTCTGTGCTGGCCTCTCCTACCTTGCCCCTCCCGCTCCTGCAGAGCGGCCCAGTGAGGGGGTGACATGCTGTCTGCTGAGCCCTGGGTCCCCTCTCGGCTCCACTGGACTCCAGGTGGTCCGCCCCGTCCCGTCCCCCGCTCCCGCGCCTTGGCATCTGCTCCTCCCACCTCCCAAAGTGCCCTCCCTCCAGGAGCCGCGTGCCTGGCCACTGACGCTCAGCTCTCTGTCTGGAGTCTGCCCTTCAGAGGGGCTCCCTGGCCACGCCTCCCAAAGCCCACCCGGTCATGCATTTTCCTGTGTCCCTGGCTGGAGTGTCAGCTCCTGGGGGCAGGGATGCATCCCCTTGACCACCGTCTTCCCGGGAAAAGCCGGGGGAAGGACCCGGCAAGCCCTGGGGAGCGGGGTGAAGTCTGATTGTGTGCTAGTCCAGAACAGGGGGTACCCAGACCCCAAGAGCAGGTGCTCACACTGCCGGACAGCCTGGCTCTGTCTCACAGGCTCAACACGGAGGAGAAGGAACCAGTAGGCTTGGCTGTGTGCCAATAAAACTTTATTTATGGTTGCTGACAGGTACCTCTCATCATTTCCATGTGTCACAAAATTCTAGTCTTCTTTTGATAGTTTCCAACATCACGAGCTGAAGAAACCATCGTTAGCTCATGGTCTCACGACCAGCTGGACCAGAGTTGGCCTATCTTTCCGGTTTTCTTTTCCAAATGAATTTTAGATTCTGATGGGTTCTGATAGAAAGCCACACGCTATATTTTAGGGGACTTATTAATTGAGGGAGGCTCACCATTTCCAGCTAGATCCTGCACATTTCTGGCTCCCACTGGGGAGGACACCTCGCAGGCGTGATGGCCGGGGGTCCTGTAAGATATGGGCCCCCCCTGGAGAACCCTCCCTTAGCTCCTCTCCAAACCCCGAGCTGTCCTTGTCATCCTACCCGTAACCCTTGGAGGCCCCGCTGGGTCCCAGGTCCCGCCTCCGCACAGCCTCCCTGTCTTCTGCTCTGCTGGGCAGATCGTCCTCCTCCTGTAAGGGCCACTGTGGGTCCCCATGGGCCCCGGAGACAAGCTCTGTGCCCACTTCTCCCGCCCTCCCTAGTGTCCATCCTGGAGGGGTGGGCACATCAGGGCTGAGGAGAAGCGCCTGGTCTCGGGCAGGGCAGGTGGGTGTGGGCTCCCAGTTCTCGAAGGCCAGGGAGGGTGCAGCGTGGGGACAACTGTGGCTCAGAGCCTCAGGCCCAGCAGGGGATCCAGGGGGATCCTCCCAGCCCTGGGCTCAGCTCCAGCTCTAAGGTCTCTAGAACTGGGGAGGAGGGACCCTCCAGAAAGCCGGACAGGTGATGGGCTGGGGCTGCGGCCACCGCGAGGTGACAAGCAGAGAGCTGTTGCCCCCCCAGCACACCGGGACCCCAGCCTTCTGGTCTGACTTGTGTCGAGGGGCTCACCCTGCTAACGACAGCATCGTCTTTGTGACTGTCATCACCATGGGCCTCTGGTGGGGGGAGAGGCCTTGGGGGTTCTTCTTAAGCCCCTTTCCTGGATGTGAGGAGGGGACTGCAGGGTGTAATGTTTTATGATGTGGGATTTCAGCTCAAAGAACTCCAACATTTAACAATATTTAAAAATAACAGCATTTCTTCACCCGGATTTGGCGGCACCGCTCACCCTGTGGCCGTGACGTATCGGCCCAGCTTCTGGTGCTAGAAGGGATGCCGCAGACGTGGCCTCTGGGTGCCTGTGGCTCTTCTGTGCTCTTCTAGGGTCAGCCCACTCTGTCGGGGTCGCCCCCCGGCCTCCTCACTGCAGAGCCCAGGCAGCAGGTGCAGCCCCCACTGCGGGTGCAGTGGGCAGAATAGGGAGCCCCGAACATGTCCACATCCCGCTCCCCAGAACCAGCGAATGTGTGCCCTCCCACGGTAGAGGGAACTTGGTGAAGGACCTGGAAACAAGGCCATCCTGGCTTACACAGGTGGGCCAATGTCCTGACAAGGTCTGCAGGGCACAGCGGGGTCCAGGTCCCCCTGGACCTGGTGGTGGTGGTGACAGAGGTGGGACCATGAGCCAAGGAGCCCAGGAACGCAGATGCTTCAGGATGCTGGAGGAGGAGGCGAGGCACAGACGTGGCCCTGGAGCCTCGGGAAGGAGCCAGGCCTGAGGGCACCTTGGTTCTAGCCCAGTGAGCCCCGTTTTGGACTTCAGACCTCCAGAATGGTGAGAGAATGAATTCTGGTTGTTTTAAGCCCTTATGTTTGTGACCATTTTTTGCAGCAGCCTCAGAGGGCTAATAAAGGGTGGAGGGGGGTGGGGACCAGGGGGCAGAGCCAGGCCGGTGCGATTCAGCAGTGGCTCATGGGGCGGGGGCAGGCATCCCCCACCCTCCACCCCCCACGTCTCGTGGCCGCACCCAAAGTCAGGCCAGGAGGCTCTCTCATGGGGCATGGGGCATAGGTAGGAGGGAGCCAGCCCTGGTGGGCACACTGTCCCCACTTTTGGTCAGAAATGTTTGCTTCGCTGATGCACACAAGCCATCAAGTTCAAAATCCAGGATCGCGTGATGAGCCTTTTGTCTGGACGTGGCTCCCTGACCGGAGACCTGGGGGCGAGTCCCCGCGCGGAGAGATGGGCCCACCGGATGGAGCTCAGGGCCCGAGACTGGGTCAGTGGGCACCGGGCTCCTGCTCCCCGCCCCCGACCCCGGGGAGGGGTCCCTGTTTTTTAAAATAATTTTTTTAAGATTTTGTATTTATTGTTAAATTTTATTTATGTATTGGAGAGCGAGCGAGCTAGGGAGCATGGCGGGGGGAAGGGCAGAGGGAGAGGGAGAAGCAGACCCCCCGCTGAGCAAGGAGTCGGACCCCAGGGCCCCGGGCCGAAGTCGGAGGCTGACGACTGAGCCAGCCCGGCGCCCAGGCCCACAAACGTGGGGAACTGAAGAAGATCACCTCTTCGGTGGACAAGGAGACTTCTTTGCCTGTTCCTGGGAAGGTTGGAGCGAAGGTTATTTTTTATCCTTCATGGTCAACCCGGGTCAACCCAGCCAATCCTTCTGTCTTCAAATCTTTAAAAGAAATGTGTTTTGAGTTGAGGAAGCTCCACGTTGTGGAGGCCTCACCCGCGGCTCTCTCCCGGCCGCGCTCCCCCGTTAGACCTGCCGTGGCCGCCCCATCCCGCCAGCGGGCCTCCCAAAGGCACGAAGCCCTGCCCCCACCTGGTCTGTGTCCCTAGGCTGGGTCTTCGTCTGAAATCTCCTACTCTTACCCCTGAGGAAGGGTGGCATCCTTTGGCCCTGCTGTTGGAGGACTTTGGGATGCCCCGCCCCTGCCCTGCCCGCCCTCGGGCACAGGGCTGCCAGCCAGGGCCACCTCGCCACCCAGGACCCTCCTCCCCCAGGGCCACACGTTCCTTCTATGCAGATCTGCCTTCCCAGCTGTCTTAGCTGTCGTTTTAGGAAATACTGTGCTGTGTCGTGACGTGGGTCCCACGCTTCTGGCCTCCTGGGAGCTTTCTCTTCCCAGAGCCAACGTCACAAGCCCGACCTTGCTGGGGTGGGACCCGCAGGTACCTTGGAGGGGGCTGCGTGGCAACAATGTAACCAGTTTGGAAACATGCAGGGCCAAATGCCCTGTCCTGTGCTCCTCCCCTGACGAGGCCGAGGTGCTGGGATTCCTGAGCACAGCGCGACCCTAATACCTTTCGTCCCCGACTTCTAGAACCCCCGTGCTGCGGAGCCTGGTTGGGAGGCCCTGTTGTCACGTACAGTGTGTGATTTTTGAACTGACTGCTTGTCCCTGGACAGTTTGTCCGGCTGAGGTTAGCGGGACTCCCAGCTGAGGGCAGAGGCAGGATTCGGGGCTGTCCTGTGGCCTTCGGGAGCCGCGGTCCCACCCCACGGAGGGGACATGGGGATGGCCCACATCTGAGAGTTGTTCGGGGCTGACCCGAGCCACGGACGGCATTAAGCCTCAGCAGCACCAGCTGGGAAGAAGTTTCCAGCAACGAGAAGCGTGCTAGGAAGCATTCGGGGGTGGCACAAGCACACCCAGAATCTCAGGGGCTCCCGGCCACCGCTCATCTCTTGGCCACGGTGTGTGAGGCCAGGTCCACTGCAGCTCTGCCGGGCCCTGCGGCTCACGTCTGAGCGAGGGTGGCCGGCTTCCTGAGGAGCACTCAGTGCTGACGATTTAAACCCGAGGGCTCGGACTGTGAGAGCAGCCCTTTTTAGGTCTGGCGTCCATTGCATGGTGCTTATAAAAAGCTCAGCTGTGTGGGTCATGAGAAAGGTCACTGGCGGGGACGTGGGGTCCCCCAAGTCGTCATTCCCTGCTGAGTAGCCATCTCTGTCCCCTTGAGAAAGGGTATCAGGCAAGGAGATGGCACCGGAAAGCAAAGCTAGCCTATGCATGTCGCGCTGCTAAATTTAGAAATCGGCGCTCTGTGTTTGGTATTTTAAGTACTCGCAATATTTTAGAGACTTTGGCATATTATGTGCTCCAACAGACTAGCCTCATGCCTCTCGTTTCAGCATTTTCACGGATGATCCAGACTCGTAACTTGAAGTTGAATAGGATTTCACTAAGCGTGCGAGCAGCCCTGGAATATGAAGAGACGTTCAAGATTTTCCTGTATTCGTCAGTGTAATTCATTAGAATTATAAGAGTTTAACAAGTACTCAGGGAGGTTTGTTTTATCAGAGAAGGGAAGGATTTAAAAAGGAAATAGAATTTAGTTCCTTAGAAATGTCCAAAATGTCGAAATGAATCTAATTACTCTTCCTCCTTTAAAAAAGGATGGTTGCAATTTTAAAATAAGAAAAAAAGAATAGTATGATTTCTGTGTTATCAACAGCTTAAGGAAGATTTGGGTTTTTAACTTTATAAGGGACAAGACCCCTTAGAAGCAAGTGGGGCACAAGGGCAGTGGGCGGGAGACAGGTTTTCTGAGTCAGGGAAGCTGGTGGCAGGCATCTCTATTGGGAGCCCGGTTGCCGCCAGCGTCCTGGACCCGGGATGTGGCTGACCCTTCCCTTGCCAGCCTGTCGTGGGCTTCGGTCTCTGTCCCGAGGTCAGATGAACGGGTCTAATCATGCAGCCTGGACCCCAGGGGTCCCAGGGCAGCCCGTGTCCCCAGGCCAGGCAGGAGGACCGGGGGTCTGGAGTCGGGCAGGGCACTGACCAGGGATTTGTTCTCAGTCTGGAGTGTTATCTGGGCTGCGACAGCAGCGGCCGCAAAGTCACAGCCGAAGGGCTGTCCTGTGGTCTCGGTATTTATTTCCCACAACGCCGAGACAGCTTAGTGTTTTAATGGCATCCACATTTCACTTAGGAAAAAATCAAAGGAATGAAATATTTTCCACATTTGAGATCTAAAAATGGTCGTGCCTATTACAAAAGTGAGCAAAAACGTACACCATTATCCTAAAATAAGGTGTAAGCAGATCAATGAACTCCAGAAAGAGTATCGTATGGAAAAAAGACATTAAGGATAAAAAAGTGAAATGTCATAGATTAACATAAAAGCTCTTCTGAGTCTCAATATTTTAGAAAGTAGTGAGGATGTCCTCGTGACTTTAGATATTTGTCTCTGACTCTTCTGTCTGTGGTCCCCTCTGCACCAGGGAGCTACCGCCGCGGAACAAACCGCCCCAGAAACTTAACTGGGTCTGACCGATGTTCATGCGTCCTTGGTCAGCCGTGGGTCTGGGAGGGTGGCTGCCCGTCCAGGCTGGGTCTTCCTGTGTTTGGGGCTTGGCTGGCCGCAGGCTGGGGCACCTGGGGTCTCATCCCGCGACACGCTGGCCCGGATTCAGGGAGCTCATCCATCCCCCTCTTGTAGCACCCCTGCACGGACGATGCCGCGGACCCAGAGGCGAAGGATGGATCATCTGTGCACTTTGAGGGGCTCTTTCTAAATACTTTCAGGGACTGCCCTATTGGCCTTGGTCGCGGGCTGTCCCTGCTTTCCAGCACGATGATGAGCTTCCCAATCCCCCTACCATGCATGCACATTCCATCTTGCTGGAAGTCCATGGCACGGGAGCTGGAGATGTCCCTGCGAGAAGCATTTGGGGCGGTGGCGGTGACCGCGGCTCACTCGGGCGGGCAGCCCAGACTCCTGGGCAGCTGCAGGCGGGTTTGTCTTTTTGCATGAACTGAGCAAATGAATCATTGACCCTGATCTCAGGATGTAAACGGTGAGATCTGGATTTTTAAAAAATGCTGATATCATGGCAGTATGCTGGTGTGCCTTCCAAGGTCTCGGGTAGAATTAGTGTGTTGTTGTGGGATGTGGGGATACAGGAGTCCTGGAAAGTGGGGTTGCCTTGCTTGGTCTGAGTCCGTGGATCCATGGAGCCCCCGTTCTGTGAGCAGTTGCCCCCCTGAGAAGCCCCATCCGATGCCTCCCCACGGCCCCAGAGACGAGGCACACAGTCTGCATGGAGGTCCCCTGGCCTGCTGCGGGGGCTCTGACCTTGACCCTACAACACGGGGGAGCGCCAGAATCATCTGGATGCTTTTTATTCTTGGACCCAAACAGAATCACCTCTGGGGCTTCACCTGGGCTGGCGGGGGGCTTGGCGTCCGACTTCCCTGGGCCTCCCTCCCTCGGAGCTGTTGCAGGAGGCCCTCTGAGTTGGGTGGGGGATGTGGGCCGGGGTGGGGGCCTCGCGTGCTGCCGCCCTCCCGCTCTGACCAGCCCCCAGCTGCGGGCTGGGGGCCTCCCGTTCACAGCTAAGACTGCAGAGACCCAGGCCCGCCCACCGATCCTCTGTGCTGCCCTCCCTCCTGGGGTGCCCGGGGGGAGGCGGGCACTGCCTCCAGCAGGCTCTGGCCCTACAGCCCCCACTCTGTGAGCCTCCTTTCTGCCTCCTCGCCGGATGCCAAGAGCTTCTCAGAGCCTCGGAAATTCAGGAGCTCCCCATGAGTGTGCGTGCGCGTGTGTGGGTTTGTGTGCGCACACCACGCACGGAGTGAGTGCACACGTTTGGATGGGAGTGCTCGCGTGCATCGGTGTGCGGGTGTGGACTCGGGCTCGTGCACACTGTTAAGTATTTGAATGGCACGTGTTATGCACGTCCACCTGTTCACAATGCACACACGGGCACACACGTGTGTCATACATGCACAGGCGTGTGCCCCAGGAATACAGTAAGAGCCGGTGTCTGTCCAGCCCTGACCACGTGCTGGCACACATGCCGCCCTCCGACCCTGCGGTGCGTCTCCCCGGGGGCTGCAGCCACCCTATCGGGGCGGCCTTGGGGGGCTGGCTTCGGGCTCTTCGCTTGCAGGGTCCCCCCCAGGCAATGTGCTTTTTTCCATGTTCTTTCTTTCGAAGTGGAGTGCACATGGAAAAGCTTCTGGCCGGCAAACCTTGGACGCCCCCGCCCCCCTGCCGGCTGCCGGAGTGGGGTCACCAGGAGCGGCTGTGGCGTGCTCTGCGCTGACCGCAGCACCCTCTCCCCTGTGGGCAGGCTCACGCGCCACCGCCGCCCCGCCTGGTTTAACCCGGGGGTGCCCCTGGTGCCCGGGACGGATGGCGTCTCCTCCCTGAGGGTCTTTCTCTCCTGGAGGGGGCCCAGCTGGGACTGGGGCTGCGGGTCGGGGGTCCGGAGGCCCGCAGGGGTGGCGACCCACGCTCCCAGCGAGCTGGGCGGG
Source organism: Procyon lotor (assembly GCA_028646535.1). Lineage (NCBI taxonomy): Eukaryota > Metazoa > Chordata > Mammalia > Carnivora > Procyonidae > Procyon > Procyon lotor. The sequence goes on from CM053606.1 coordinate 1,869,686, forward strand.
GCCGAGGTGAGCTCAGTCTTGGATTGGGAGTCTGGCCCGGCTCCAGCCAGCTTCCTGCTACAGCCCCCCAGCCCCCCGGGAACGAACGACGGCCCAGTGGACAGAAATGTCCCAGCTTTTGCCGTCAGGACAGATAAACAGTCGGCCTGCTGTTTATTCGTGCGGAGACCGCCGGGCCCCTGGCTCTGGAGCCGGGGAGCCGCTCACGGTGGTGATGGGAGAAGCCTTCATCTGCCCGTTGTCGCCCGGGGCGGGGGCGGGGGCGGGGTGGGACCCAGAAGCTGGGACCTCTGAGCCAGGCTTGGCCTTCAGCTCCAGGGAGGAGCTGCCAGGCCCTGGGGCGCCCGGGAAGGGGTGCTGTTGGGGGCCAGAGGCCAGGCGTGGGAGTGTGCAGCTTGGGGATGTGGGCACGCCGGTGGAGCCCGGCCTTGAGCTGACTGAGGGTGGGCAGGGTGGGGAGCCGGGACCCCGGGAGGGGCCCGGCAGTGTGCGGGAAGGGGGACCCCTAGGCCTGGCCCAGCCCCAGATGCCTGCAGCTGGAGCCTCTCGCTCGCCCCCCTCCTGGCCTCCTGCCCCCAGCTGCTTTGGAAGGAGGTCTCGCGGGGCAGGAGGGCTGTGTCTGGGCCCCGCGTCTGAGGTCCCCCTCAGCCCATTCCACTGCCAGACACTGCCCTCCAGGGCCCCCCGGTCAAGACAGCTCAGCCCCCGGCAGCCTGCCGAGGGAAGGGGGCAGGAAGGGCCAGTGGCATCCTGCTGCTTTGTGTCTTAGTGTCCCCCCGGCCGGTGGGGAAGGAGCTCTGTCCAAGGGGGCAGGGACCTCTGGAGAGACAGGGCTCTTACTCGAGCCTGGTCTCACCTACAGATCGCTGACGCTGTCTGGGCCTCAGTTTCCTTCCCCATGAGACGGGCTGGTGGTACCCCTCTGAGCCTGAAGGGGGTCAGGGAGGCTGTCCCCTGGGGCAGCCCGGGGCCTGCCTGCTCACAGCGGGTGCTCAGCCGGTGCCGGCTCTGCCTGCCACAGCCGGCGTGGGCCCTTGCAGGGCAGGTGGTGGACGCCTGCTTTCTCAGCCCCATGGTCCCCATGGCCCCCCACGGCCCCCCACGACCCCCTGGCCTGTGGCCCGGAGATCCTGAGCCATCCTGAGCGGCCTCCCGGGATTACCTCCTGTGGTCATTGCACACAGTCGCCAGCAGAGGGAGGCCGCGCTCCACGCACAGCCGGGTCTTTTGCAGGGAGGGCCCCCCCCCCCCAGGTGTGTGCAGAAGGGCGGGGGCTGGAGCCCTCCGGCCTCACGATGGCGGGGTCTCAGCCATCTGCAGGGCCGGGGAGGTGGGTATCTGAACTTGGGCTCCGAGAATGTCATCGTGGGCAGGGGTGAGGCTGCCGGCCCTGCTCTCCCTGCTGGCCTGCCTTCCTAGCGTCCACGCTTGGTCTCCCGAGCTTGGGCTGGGGGCCCATGTACACCGCGGGATTTGGGCCCCCAGGCTGCTCCGGAGCGTGGGAGGGGAGACTGAGGCACGTAGGCGGTGCCGCTCCCACCGTTCTTGGATGTGAGCGGAAGCAGGCCGCCCCCGGCAGGTGCCGAGTGTGGGGGTCGGGTGGGGAGGGTCTGACTAGGAGCGGCGCAGAGCTGGGTTTTCCATGCAGTCTCATCTGACCGCCCGGGCCTCTCCCGCAGGAGCCCGCGCTCTCCAGTCGGGGTCTGCACGACGAGGCCTGTGAGTAGCCCCCCGTCCACTCAGGATGGACAGAGCCCGAGAGGTGGCCCCACAGGCTGGGCGGGGGACCCAGCACATGAGTCGTGAGAAGCTGGAGCCCTGTGAGGGCACAAGGGCCCAGACAGAGGGCAGGGGGCTCCGAGGCCTCAGGGACACGGGTGCAGGCCCGCCTCGGGGAGAGGGGCACGTCCCGCTGGGCAGCTGAGGGCACTGAGGTGCGGGCGGGGTCACCTGGTGTCACCTGCGGGGTCATCAGTCTCCCAGAGGGGGCTTCTTGTGCACGGTTGGCCGGTCCCTGTCCCCACTCCTCTGGCTGCCCTGGACCCCGCGCGGCCCCCCGGGACCGGATGAGGCCTCTGGCGGGCCAGCCCGGGACTGGCGGTCTCAGGGGCCCTGGTTTAACGAGCAGCACGTGTGCGCCCGGCCTGGCTTCCTGCGCGGCGCTCGCCCAGGGGACCGGCATTCGGCGTCGGCAGAATTTGGCTCCTTTCCCCGTGTGACCGCCGTGGGGGGGGGGTCCCCACCCCACAGCGATGGTCTTGGCGTCGGAGTTTGCCAGACACAGCCAGGCGGGCGTGGTGGGGCCCGTGGGTGGTACGCAGCCAGATTCGGGGGGGGAAATCCGGGGGCAGGAGCCGCCGCGTGGACAGAGAGATGCCGTGCGCGGGAGCCATTAACCACCAGGTAACAGATTTGATTAATTTTGTGCCTGGAGGGTTTTTTTTTTTTTTCTTTTCCCAAAGAATCAGAGAAAACAAAATATTTTTCTAATTAAATAAATCTACGGTGCACGCTAATGGAGCCCGTCTGTGGGCTTGTGACAGGGCGGGGGAGACGTGGAATAATGATTTTATTTTTTCATTAAATAGAATTATAGGCAGTTACTCAAAGCAACGCTGAGCCTAATTGAAAGAAACCCATTTCTTCTTAATTTACTTTCACGGTTTTGGATGATAAAAGAGGGTGTTCGTTGGAAAATTAAATAAAAAACACAACACGAGGAAAGGAGTTTCTGTAGGTGCATTATTTTCTCCTCGAGTTTTAAGTAACGGTCACTAGGCTCGGGCGGGAAAGAGGAGCCTCGGGCTGTGGGGGTTGTGCCCGGGGTCTCGGGGGCGGAGGAAGTGTGGCAGCCCGGAGATCCCAAGACCCTGAGACCCCAAGACCCCCAACCCCCGGGCCAGGCTGTACGCGCGGCCCCACGGGGCCCGGACTGCCCCGTGTCCGGCCCCGACCCCTCCCCTCCTCCTTCCGTGGGGTCCAAACCTCCCTGCAGGAAGGGGTTTTGCTCATGAGAACCATCAGGAAGGCCCCCGGCCGGAAAGTGCGGGGCGTGGAGACCGATCTCGAGCGTCTGTGCCCCTCGGGTCTGTGTCACCCGTCAGCATCATCCGTGCCGTCCCCTAGGAGGGTTCCCGCCTGCTCCAAGGTCTGTGCCGGAGTCTCTGGCCTGGTGCCTCCGCTGTCCTCTCCAGTCCCTCGTTAAGGCCACTGCTCACCCCGCTGTCTGATGCTCCACTTCTAGGAAGCCCTCCCCGACCAGCCCCTCCTTCCCACATCCCACGGTGCCCAGCTCTGGGTACCAATGAGGACGCAGTTCTCTGAGTATTTCCCGAACTCCTACTGTGCGCGGGACAGCCCTAGGCGATCCAGCTGGGGGCCACCGCACCGCCCTTGCCTTGGAGCGATCGGTGACGCCAGGAGCGTCCCACACCTGCAGGGTCCAAAGGGGGTGGCCTCGCGTGGATGCTGAGCGTTTGAGATGTAACTAGTGCGACTTGGGAGTTGGATTCTAAATTTTATTTATTTTAATGAATTTAAATTGAAATTGTTCCTCTGGCTAGTGGCTACCATATTGCACAGTCGTGTGTGAAATTCTGGTGACATCCTCGTGAGTTCGATTCAATCTTCCATCCCAGAGAGGAGGCCCCTGTGTCTCTCAACTCGCACGCCCTCCTCCGTTTTGGGGAGATCGGTGTTTCTTGGGCGAGAGATAAATATGGTCAGACGCGTGTGAGGATATTTACCTTTAACTGGAAAATTTTAACCTACTGTGAAGTTCGGAATGTACGACAGTCTCTGGGAAGAAACAAGACCCCCCACCTGGCTGCCAGCCGCTCCCCAGCCCCGAGTCCCCCCAATCCCCGAGAGTCACAAAGCAGGGGAGCAGGTGCCCACGGAGGGTCCAGCCCTCCTGAACTATGGCCGCGGGGCTCCCAGCGACAGCAGAGGAGTCATGGGTTGGCCGCCACCCCCTCCCTGTGTACCCCTACTACCCCAGGGGGACACCCAGGAGCGGAGGCACAGTCCGAAGCCTCCCAGGGATTTCTGGGCCTTCCTGGGCGTGTGCCCCATTCTGTCTGCCTCTGGGCTGCCGGGCTGCGGAGTCCCCACGGGCTGACCGAGGGCCGGGGCTGCCGTGTGCTGGAAAGTTGCTGGGGTGAGGTCCACGTCCCCCAGCCCGGACCCCTTGGGGTGTGATGTCTGCTGTGCCCCTCCCTACACCCCCCTCCCGGCCCCTTCTTGGCTCCGCCCTGGATGGTCTAGGCTCTCGGGACCCTCCCCAGCTGGGAGCAGGACGGGCTCCCCAGTGGGGTCTCCACCAGTGCATGCGGGGTGGCCAAGTGGTCGCCTCTGGGTGAGGTCGCTCCCCGTGGGGCCACTTTGCTGGGACGATCTGTTTCCAGTTACTGCTTCTGCCACTTTTTACGGTAACTCCTTCCCAGGAAGGGCCCAGTGGCCGCGCGTAGTGGTTCCCGTGGGCGGCCCCGTCCAGCCCTCCCCAGGGGAGCCGGGATGAGCTGCTCCTGCCCTAGGGGGCCTCAACTCCCCTGGGCGGCCCCAGTGGGGGTCCTCACGGCAGCCACTTTTCTTTGCTGTCTCGGGACCTGAGCCCGAAGGGGCCTTTCTGGTTCAGAGGGGTCTTCCGAGATCACTCACTAAACCCCTGCTGTGTGCCAGCCCCGTGCTAGAGCCCGAGCTCAGCCAGGAGCAGGGCCGTGTGTGAAATCCACGTCCTCTCCCTTCTGGGGGGACCCGGGGACTGCAGGCTGCCCGCCCTGTGCTGCAGCCCGTGTTTCCTCCGAGTGTCACCCTGATGATTCCTGGTCACCCGGGGTCGGGTGCAGCGGGGGTGGCTGGGGACGGGCGATGGGTTGGTGATGTGAGCGCGGGCTGGGGAGTGGGCGCCGGGGGCCAGCGTCTGCCGCGCTGCTCTTTCTTAGCCCTCCCGGCCCTTGTGTGTTCAGTCGGGGAGCGTGGGTGCTGCTGGGACCCCCGCCCCCGGGCTGGTCCCTGGTCTCCGATCAGTCCAGCACCTGCAGCATCTTCCCGAAGTGCTTATTAACTTTTCCCATCCCCCAACATGCACCACGAGCATCTCGTGCAGAAGGAAGCCGGGTGTGCTTCGGGTGGGCGGGGCCGCCGCTGGGTCAGGCCGAGAGGAGCCCGTGTCACCGGCAGGTGTGGGGAGCGTGGAGGCAGGAGGGGCCGCTGGGTTTGCGGTGGGCGTGCGGTGCCGGCCGGGCGGCGCTGTGCTGAGGAGCCCCCGAGCCTGGCCTGGGGTCTGCGTCCCGATGCCTCTGCCCTGGGTGCAGGGGGAGAGGGCGCGTGGGGCTCGGCAGTGCCCTCCCCGTCCCAGAAGCCTCCGTCGGCAGGCCTAGCGCCCACCCTGCCCTCTGGTCCTCGCGCCCGTGAAAAGGGCCTTAAAAAGGGCCCAAGGGGCCCTGATGGGGCGCTGGGTCTTTTCTGCACATAGAGAGTGGAGGAGGGGTGTCTGGGGGGTGGCCAGGTGGGCCGGTGAGGAGCCCCTCTTTGGGGGTCTTGGGGTGCCCACGTTGCCCTCCGACCGTCCCCGGGGGCTCAGGGTCCCTGAGGTGGCAGCTGCCCACGGGGCAGTGGCCGTGCCGCCAGCCGCCCAGCCGCGGAGGCGTGCCCGGGGCGTGATGGATGGAGGCGACGTCCTGTGAGGCCGTGACGGATGTCCCTCTCACGCGCAGGCTCTCCTCGGGATCCTCTAATACTCCTCGAAGGTGAAGTCCCATTTTTCCGCTGTAATCACACTATTAAACTTTAATACCCAATATTAATAAAACATACTCCCCTTAATAGAGCCAGCCGGGGCTGGGGAGAGCCGGCGGGAAGATGGCCCCTGGGTGACCGTCCTCCGCGCTCTCCCTGCCGGCCGGGCGTGGGGGCAGGGCCCAAGGGCAGCAGCGCGGGCGACCCCTGGTCCCTCTCTCCCCTCGAGCACCAGGCTCTCCGGCTCTCCCTCGGCGCTCGGCGAGCAGCGTGGCACCGCCTGGCCTACGTGAGTGTGGCGGTGGCCTCCCGTAGGGAGTGAGCTGGGGCCTGAGCCCAAGTCCACCTTCCGAGTAGTCCTTCTGAGGACGGACCCCCTGCCCTGTCCCCTCACGACCCCTGCACTGTCACCACGCTGGGCTGTGACCTGCTGTCCATTCGAGAGGGTGTGATAACTGTGGTCCGACTGGGACAGTCCCGAGAGGGCAGGGCCCCCTTTCATGTTGGCTGGCATGTGTCCCTGGGGCTGTCCAGGGGGAGGACCTCCAGGCCCCCCCGGGGACTCCCGAAGTCTGTGGGTCTGGGGTGACCGACAGGCGCTGTGGGACCCGCGCCGCCAGCACGAGCGTTCCCGCCGTGGGGAGGTTTCCCTTCTGCCAGACGTGGATTTATTTTCCTTCTGTTGTCTTATTCTGAGGTGGACGTCTCTTCGGATACAATTCACCCTTTAAAGTGGACAAGCCAGTGATTTTTGTTGCAGCCCAACTTCATGGTTCACGGGTCCCCGTTGGCACACTCGCCTCCTTGCTGACAGGTACCCTGGTCCCCAGATCAGTACTCGTGGGACGCTGTGGGCGCTCGGCCACGCGTGGTGGCCAGAAATCCATCGCCTGCTCCTGCTCAGGGGCTGGAGGACGCGGTCCCCGCGGTGGGACTTACAGCGCCGTGTGCTTGTCCTCGGTGGGTGCCTGGGTTCAGACGGCCCCGCGTGTGGTGCTGAGCGTGCCTGGCCCCGTGTGGGTCCCCACCCCCTGCACTGGACGCCTCCTGCAACAGCCTCAGTGACCCTCCGATGGCCTCCAAAGAGGCACTTTGATTCCGCCTTAGAGATGAGGCTCCTGGGCAGGGACAGAGGGGTCAAGTCTGCGTCCTCGCCGCACCCTCCCCAGGCCTGATTCGCCTCTGCTTTCCCCAAGTGCCAGCCCGTTGTGGGCAGAGAGGGCAGGAGGAGGTGCCCCCGTCCCGCGGGCGGGTGCTGGCTGGGGGAAGGACCCCAGACCTCGGGGGCTTGAGGTGTTTATGGAGCTGGGGACCGGCCAGGAAGCTCAGGGACAGAGAGGCTCTGCTGGCGGGAGGGGCAGAGCAGCCACAGAAAAGCCTCCCTGGAAATCTGGCCCGGCTTTCCCTTCCCTGGGGGGAGGGCAGCGGGCGAGGAGAATGGGGGCTTTGTGCGCCCTGCCCTCTCCCCAACCAGGCACCGCCCTGCCCTGGCGGCACGCGGCTCCCACCCTGCACTCCACCACCTGGAGCCTTCCAGAAGCTCGGCCTCCTCCTGGCTGGAGCGTGAGGCCCGGGGGATCCGGGGGTTCGGAGTTCCAAGCCTGTGGGTTTGGAGTCTAGGTTTTAGGGCTGAGCCCCGGGGGGCTGACTGTTGGGTGAGGCAGGAGGATGGCGCAGGAGCTGTTTTGGGGCTGGGGCCGTGGCTCGGGGAGCCCCCGAGAATCCGTGAGGTCACCGAGGGCGGGTTCAGCTCCCTCAGCCCCTTATATGTTCCCTCGGGGCGTGAAACGCCAGGAGAGGCACTTTCCAGGTCATTGCTCAGACAAGGGTCCTTCGGCTGTGGTCGCACACCTGGCCGGCTGCCCCCTTCCAGCCTGGGCCACACGGAAGCCCCGGCCCCGGTTCTGCCCCCCTGGGCCCGCCCTGGAAAAACCGCTGACGCCCCTCCCTGGCCCCCCCCAGCCTCTCCTGGGGGCTTCCTGGAGGCCTGGCCGTGGGCCGCAGGCAGCCCCACCGCCTCGAGGGGCCTTCAGGCAGCGAGCTGGCTTTGGATGAAACAGTGGGGGGGCAAACGGGCCACGCACATTCACTAATATGAAGTTTAAGATTAATTATGATTTCCACAGAAATCCCATTATGCAAATAATAATCATTTTCTTCTGCAGGGGCCTGGAGGCCTGCAGGGCCCAGAGATCCGTCTCCCCGACCCCCAGGGCATTATCTGTTATGAGACTTTGTCAGATACGGGCTTGGAGCCCTAAAGCCTTTACACCTTCTCCGGAGAAAGCTCGGGGGCCTCCGGGTAAAACCAACTGTCTGTGCGTGTTCCTTTCCCCGGAACAATTGCAAAATGCTTTTGCAGATTTAGGTGGAAGATTCTGTTGCTAAAGGCTGAGAAGAGATCAAAACTGCACACAATAAGCCCACTGCCTCATCGCCAGCGAGGTCGTGGGACAAAGCCCAGAGCTACCATTGGTGCCGGCCAAGGCAGGTGCGGAGGGGCTCCTGCGCACGCGCCTCCCCGGGGGGCGGGGGGGCTCGCCCCGCGCTGGTGCCGGCCAGCATCATCCAGAGCCTTCCTGACCTTCGTCTGTGCTCCCGTGGCTATGGCCTCAGCGTCGCCGGCGGGAGGGGCTTCACGTACTCCTTGTCGTTTCAGGAATGGTGCTGGACCAGTCAGATTCGGGTGCCCCCTGGCAGAGGCCGGAGGCAGCCCTAGAACCCCGCGGGCACATTGGTTTGTGTGCGGAGGAGCGAGGCAGCGCCCACCGCGTCTGGTCTCACCGCAGAGTCCAAGACGTGTCTGAAAAAGACAAATGTGCCCACCTGCGGCGATGAGGTGTGCACCTTCCCGGTGCGACACTCGGTGACACCAAGTGCACACGGCGTTCAGTTCGTCCACGTGGGGAGGAGTCATGGGGTCTACGGGGACTGGGGTGGGACAAGAGTTATGACAGCACTCGTGTAAATAGATCTGATTTCCACGATCCCAGCATGCGGCTCGGCAGACCTGTCGCGCGAGGGGTAGAATACGACAGCCTTTGTCCCCAGCTCTGTTGGTGCAAACCGAGGGACCGGTGTGTGCCCAAAGGGGCTCCATCGTCACCGTCACCGGCCCACTGCGGGCACCACCACCCAGGTCAGGAGACAGAGTGTCCCCACCAACCCGGCCCCCGTGTGCGCTCCCTGTCGCTTCTCCACGTTCCTCCCCAAAGCACCCCCGCCCCCCGACCTCCCCCCGCACGCCCTCGAGCGGCCTCTTTCTGAACTTGATATACACGGAGTCACAGGCGTGACCTCTGTGTGCCTGGACCCTCATGCTCAGCATTGTTTGGGACTGAACCCACGCCACGTGGAGCCGTGGTTTGCCGACCTTCCTGCTACACAGAATCCCGTCTTTTCTAGACCGCAGTTTAGCATCTCCTGCCAATGGACATTCGGATGGCGTCTACCTTGGGGCTGCAGCTGCCCGTGGGACTTGGACGCTGTCGTACGCGCCTTCTGGGGCGCAGGTGGGGCAGAGTGCTCACCAATACTGGGGAACTCGTGGAAAACCCGTTCAAGTCTTTTACTTGTGTTTTAATTATTAGGCTGCCTTTGGTTCTTGCTGATTTGTAGACGGTCAGTATACAGTCTGGATATGAGTCCATTGCTTGCTATATTTGCCTACGATCCATGGTTTGCCCTTTTACTTTCTTGTCTTATGGCTGGTGTTTGCATATTCGAGTTAGGAAATCTTTGCCTGCCTCAGACGCATGTGAATTTTCTCCCGTGTTACCTTCTGGGACTTTTGTTGTTTTATCTTAGATTCATGTTGTCCTAGGAACTGATGTTACGGACGGTGTGATGCGGAGGTCCGGATTTCTTTTCCGTATCCGAGTGACCCAGCACAATTTCTCCAAAAGGGTATATTCCCCCGGCTGCACAGCAATACGGGGTTTGACTACGCCAAGTGACTGCTCATGTGTCTATTTCATGGGTCCATTTGTCTGTCCTTAGGCCGATACCACAGCCCCTGACTTACTACGGCTTCGTATAAACATTGGTGTCCGGTAGGTCCTTCGGCTTTGTTCTCCTCTAAGATTGTCTGGACTATTTCTGATTCTGGACCATTTTCATGGGCGCTTTAAATCTGGTTTGTCACCAGGTCACCTGGGTGGCCCAGTCGGTTGAGTATCCGACTCGTGATTTTAGATCAGGTCATGATCTCAGGGCGGTGACAAGTAGAGCCCCGTCCCAGGCTCTGCACTCAGCTTGGAGTTTGCTTGTCCCTATCCCTCCCTCGGCTTGTGCTCTCTCGTTCTCAAATAAATAAATAAAATCTTTAAAAAAAAAAACCTGGCTTCTCACCTTCCACCAATAAAGGCCTGTTGCAAATTAAAAATTAATATGGAATCCATGATTAATTCAGAGACACTTGCTGTCTTTACAATGCTGTATTTTCAGTGCACGAACATGGTACAATCTTCCATTTGTCTAGGTTCCGCGTTGCCATTGCAAAGTAGGGTCTTGTAGCTTTCTGGGAGAGGTAGTGCACATTTTAAATTTACTCTTAGGTATTTGATTGTTTTTTTTAAAGATTTTATTTATTTATTTGACAGAGAGAGATCACAGGTAGGCAGAGAGGCAGGCAGAGGGAGAGGGGGAAGCAGGCTCCCCGCTGAGCAGAGAGCCCGATGTGGGGCTCGATCCCAGGACCCTGAGATCATGACCTGAGCCGAAGGCAGAGGCTTTAACCCACTGAGCCACCCAGGCGCCCCTAGGTCTCATTGTAATTACATTTTCAGACTCATATATTCTTAGTGAATTTCTGCCTGTTGGTTCTATCAGTTTTAGGCTGAGGTAGGTGAAAAATTTCCCATTATCATTATAATTTTGTTCATTTCTCCCTTTATATCTGGCAATGTTCCCTTATATGTTTTGAAATTATATTATTAGATGCATATAAATTTAAAATTATTGTGTTTTCCTGAAAGGGGGACTGTTTCGCCTTCACTGACCATCTCCTTGATTTCTAGCAGTTTCTTGCCTCAGGGCCTGCATTGTTACTGTATCAAAACTTGAATTTCCTTTTGGCTAGTTTTATAAGACATAGATTTTTCCATCCTTTTTGTTTCAATTTTTGCACATCTTTATAGTTAAAGTGTATCACAAGCAGCATGTAGTTGGTTTTTAAGAAAAAAATACAGTATGACATTCTTTATCTTTTAATTGGAACACTTAGTACTTTTACATATAATTACTTGAATTTTGGGGTTTAAATCTACCACATGGCTATGTTGTTTTCTATTGAACACATCTGTTTTTGTCTTTCCTTCTTATTTCCTGTTGTTTTCTTCTTACTCCTCTCTATTATCTTGTTAGATATAGATATTTTCTTCTCTTTTCAGTCTTTACCCTAAAGATGAAAACACGCATGCTTGATTTGTTAACTCTGCCATCGTTGAGTACTTCTCACTCCTAAGACTGTGGAAACACCTTAGAATAAATATTTTATTCCATTTTTCCCCTCTTGTGCTTTTGCTGAGATATATGGTAATCTTACCATATATATAAAGTCCCATAAAATGCTATTATTCTTTTATGTGGCCAAGATTCACTTATATTTATTCACCTGGTTATCTTTTCTCTGTATTTAATCATCTCTGTACTTAATCTCTTCAGTTCGGGTCAATTTTTTTTTCTGCTTGAGAACTCTTTTTAATATTTATGTGTATGTGTATGTGTGGTTGTGTGTGTGATGGTGTGTGTATATGATGGTGTGTGATGTGTGTGTGTGACGTGTGTGCACGTGATGTTGGGTGTGATTGTGTGTGTGATGGTGTGTGTTTGATGGTTTGTGTGATGTGTGTGTAATATGTGTGTGATGGTGTGTGTATATGATGGTGTGTGATGTGTGTGTATGTGTGACGTGTGTGCACGTGATGTTGTGTGTGATTGTGTGTGTGATGGTGTGTGTATATGATGGTGTATGTGGTATGTGTGACGTGTGTGCACGTGATGTGTGTGATTGTGTGTGTGATGGTGTGTGTATATGATGGTGTGTGATGTGTGTGTGTGACGTGTGTGCACGTGATGTGTGTGATTGTGTGTGTGATGGTGTGTGTATATGATGGTGTATGTGGTATGTGTGACGTGTGTGTGGTGTGTGTGTGTTGCTGCTATGTCAGTCTTCTCAGTTTTTATCTGTCTGCAAATGTTTTTTTTGGCCCTCATTAAAAACAACTTTATTAAGCTTTATTTACACACTATTAAATTCATGGTGTGAATGAGTGTTAGTATATTTGCAGGATTATGTAACCGCCACCACCACAGTCTAATTTTAGAATATTTCCATCACCCAAAGAAGAGACCTCCTACCTGTTTAAAGTCCCTCCTCATTCCCCACCCCAGCCTTAGCAGCTATGAATCTACTTGGTGTCTCTATCCATTTGATGCTTTGTACATTCTGTACGAGATATGTGTTCTTTTGTATATGGCTTTTTTCAGTAAGATTTTGAGGTTTATCCATTTAGTAGCATGAACTGGTACTTTTATGGCTTAATACTTTGTGTAGAGAGACCACATTCAACAGCTGATGGACTTTTGAGTCGTCTCTTCTTTTTGGCTTTTGTGTATAAAGCTACCATAAACATTTGTGTATAAATTCTTCTGTGGACAAATGTTTTCATTTCTCTTGGGAGTACACCTAGGAGTGGAAATTTTGGTCGAATACATGATCTATGTCTCACTTTTTAAGGAACCGTTGGTCTTTAGTTTTGAAGTTTTCCCCCTGTGTCAGAATTCTAAGTTGGCTGTTACTTTATTCCCGCCCATGAGATAGAACATCACAATGTCTTTGGCTTCTGTGATTTCTGTTGAGAAATACACTGTCTTACTGCTCTTTTGAAGACACTTTTTCAGTTCTGAAATTTCCATTGGATTATTTTTCATAGTTTTCAAATTTCTGGTAAAACTTTCTGTTTCCTGAAATATGTCTTTGTTTAGGTTTTTCTGAGAACACTGCCGTCTGGATCACCTGCGGGTCTGTTTCTATTGTCTGTGCTTATTTTTCCTCTTCTGGGTGGCTGAACATCTTAGTGTAACCAATCACCATGAACTGGGGGCTTACGAGAATAGAATCTTTGTTTTGGAGATCAGAAGTCCCAAATCAAGGTGTCGGCAGGGTATATTTCTCCGGAGGCTTTTGGGGAGATTTCATTCCTTGCCTCCTTCAGCTTTCTTTGGTTTGTGGCCATGTCCCTCCAATCTCTGTTTCCGTGATCATGTTCACATCTCACCGTCTTGTGCATCTCGAATAGTTACATCACTGCTTTCGGTTCTATGCCGGGGGGTTGGGCTGCTGAAGTCACAGGGGAAGGGAGGAGTATCATAATGTATAATAATGGTCTAGTAAAATAAAAAGTACTATAATGCTGAGTATGAAATAGTTATTTCTCTACAACATTGAACTGTGGTACAAATGATTCAAGTACCAAAGGTTGATCTTTTCCCTTATCTTCAGTTGTTTGAGGACTAAGTTGACAACAGGTCGCTGAGCATATTTTGCGAATGTGCCTGTGACCCGAGGCAGAGCATGGAGAGACACGTTGAGAGCTTCAGGGACCGAAGGGGCTTTGGGAATGGTTTCACCTGCCTCTTTCAAATGTCACATCATGCACAGTGAGATGCAGGCAGTTGGGGTCTGGGTGCCATGGCCTCTCCTGCATGACTGACCGAGCTTCCGCCTCCTCGGCTCTGAGCTGGAAATGACAATGGTCCTGCTTCACGGGGCTCCTGCGGGGATAGAGTGGGGTCATCGGGTCATCATTCTTGATGACCGGCAGCGTGAAGATGAATTTCTGATTTCGTGGAAACAGAGACAGAAACCTTGTAAGGCTCTGATGCGTGCCTCCAGCCAGGCTGTGCTGGGAATGCACCAGCGATATCCCCCATGCGCCCGGCTGTAATCCACGCCACCAGCTTTCTAATTGCCCCCGGCTGACCACCCCCTCCGCCCTCCCCCTCCCCCCTCCACACCTGCTCCACTAATGACTTCACCTCTCACTTATCATTCTACCTTAGCAATAGTTTCGACCACATGAGAGCTTTAAGGTCTAGACATAGACTTAATCGGGGTCCATCAGGAATTTGTGTCATGGAGAACAGAGCCGAAAGTGAATCCCCAGAGAGAGGCCCACGTGGGGCTTGGTTTTCAGCTCATGCAGGCCAGTTTCTTTCTTTTCAGCCTGAGCTGACGATACCCAGATTCTTCACCATGATGCTCTCAGAAACATCCTGGGCAGGGGAGTGGCATCTAGGGCCTCATCTCAGAGTTGGTTGGGAAGAATTTCTTAATTTCCTTGTTTCTTTTTTTTTTTAATGTAAAGTTTAAGTTTGTGCACCCTTCTGGACCAGCTGGTTATCCAAGATGAAAAAAATAAGCCCCAAGCCCTCATGGATTACCACAGGTGAGTTTTATTTCTCGCTCATGTCTCAGTCTTGTGAGATCTGGGGGGCAGGGGTCTCCTTAATGGGTGTCCCCAGGTTGTGTCTCAGGGACCCAGGCTGCTTCCTTCTGCAACACATGACCTGGGCACATGGCTTCTAGGCACAGTCCAGAGAAGGGGAGCCGAGATGCCACAGCTCTTAACAACGTCACACCCTCTTGGATTTCTATCCACCCAGTCATGTGACCAGCTGGGCACGTGGGCTGGGAGACGGGGGGCCCAGGATGGGAGGCTTGGTGATGGTTTCTGCCACTGTTTGCTCTGGGCTTTTTAACGTGGAAAGGGTTGCTCTGCTACAATGATATAAATGGGCAGAGAAGGGAAGAGAGTGTGTTTCCAGGTTCCAGAAAGGAGAGAAAAACTTCAATCATCAAGGTATGGGCTGAACTACTGGGTATTTACTCCAAAGACACAGATGTAGTGAAAAGAAGGGCCACATGTACCCCAATGTTCATAGTAGCAATGTCAATAGTCGAACTGTGGAAGGAGACGAGATGCCCTTCAACAGATGAATGGGTAAAGAAGATATGGTCCATATATACAATGGAATATTATGCCTCCATCAGAAAGGATGAATACCCAACTTTTGTATCAACATGGATGGGACTGGAAGAGACGATGCAGAGTGAAATAAGTCAAGCAGAGAGAACCAATTACCTTATGGTCTCACTTACATGTGGAGCATAAGGAAAAACATGGAGAACGTTGTGAGAAGGAAAGGAAGGGGGAATGGGGGAAATTGGAGGGGGAGACAAAGCATGAGAGACTGTGGACTCTGAGAAACAAACTGAGGGTTTTGGAGGGGAGGGGGTGGGGGGTTGGGCGAGCCTGGTGGTGGGTATTGAGGAGGGGCACGTACTGCATGGAGCACTGGGTGTGGTGCATGAACAATAAATCTTGTAACACTGAAAAAAAAGGTATGGGCTGAACCGTGGTCTCCACCCCATATTCCTACATCGGGGTCCTGACCCTCAGGACCCCTAGATGGGATTGTATTTGGAGACAGGGTCTTGACAAGGGGTCATTAAGTTAAAATGAGGTCATTGAGGGGCTCCTAATCCAATAGGACGGGTGTCCTTATGAAGACATTGGTGGGGCGCCTGGGTGGCTCCGATGGTTGTGTCCGACTCCTGATAGCAGCTCAGATGGTGATCATAGGGTCATGAGGTTCAACCCCACATCGGGTTCCGTGCTGGGCGAGGAGCCTGCTTGGGATTCTCCCTCTCCTTCTGTCCCCCGTCCGCCCCGCCCCTGCCAAGTGCTCACTCATGCTCTCTCTCAAAAAAAAAAAAAAAAAAAAAAAAGGCGAAGAGATCAGGACACAAGCACATACAGAGGGACAATGTGAGGACACAGAGAGGGGACAGCCTTTCACAGGCTGAGGAGGGACGCCTCAGGTGATACCAGCCCTGCCCATGCCTGGATCTTGGACGTCCAGCCTCCCGAGTGGGACAGAACAATGTCTGCTGTTGAGGCCATTAGGAAAGCGAAAGCAATCTTGAACACAGGAAACCTGGGAGCCCACCCGTGTGACTCCTGCCCTCCCACCCAGTCTCCTGCCGGAGCCTCCATAGCCTTGTGCAGCAATGGGCCCTCCCAAAACTTGGTTCATCACACCTTTGTGATGGTTTTGTTCTTAAAAAGAGGTGGTCGCAGGCACTGTGCTTCCCCTGGACAGAGCCGTGGCCCCAACTTGCTGCTGTGGTCTCACCTCCTGCAGCCGTGCCGGTCCCCTCCTGGGACACCTGCCTGAGCGCGGCTCGGCTTCTTCTGGACAAGGCTCACGATGTCCACCGAACAGCATCCTTGTTTGCACATAGTGGGCTGCATGCAGCCCAGGGACTTCATTGTTAACTTAGGGGCAGATATGTTTGGGAACTCCATAATCCTCTATTTCAAACACTGCGGGGTCCAAGGTGCTGCCCATCCCCCCTGGGGGCTGCCCTTTGCCCCAAGTCTCTGGCCTTGAGGAGGCATCCCTCCATCGGAGCAGCCTCCTGCCCCCCATCTGCCGAGCTGAGCTGTGCCAGGCTGTGGTCTTGAATGCTCGAGGCGGGGGGGTGGGGTGGGGGGTGGCCCATGGTCTGACACGGATGGGGGCAGAGTGCCCTGCTGTCCTCATTCCTGGCAGCTGCCTACCAAGTCCCACTAGAAAGGCCCCTCTGAGCACTGGCAGGGGCGCCCAGAGAATGGTCTGGACAGAGCTGGGTGTTGAGAGGAGGGAGGAGGAGGCAGCTGGGCCACCCAGCTTCTCTGAGGAAGACGCCCAGGGTGCGTGCCTGGCTCGCACGGGCCATCCTGAGGCTCACAGGCTTCATCTGTGAGCTGCCCATTCCCACACCCACCCTCCTCTTGGTGTGAGGATAGAAGACAGTGGGTTCCTCGCATCTCTTTTATTGCACAAATTTTAGATCACTTTATTGAGGCAGAGCTTGCATATGATAGAACGGATCCACTAAGATGCATTTTGTTAGGATGGCTGTTACAGAACGAAACACGAGTGTTGGAGGGGACACGGAGAGACTGGGCGGCTCGGGCACTTGCGTTGGTGGGAACGTAACAGGGAGCACCCACCGCGTAGGACCGCACGGCGCCTCCTCAGAAACGTTAACGTGGGATTGACACATGACCCAGCGCTTCCCCTTCTGGGTAGATACCCAGAGGCTTGAAAGCAGGGACTGGAGCAGGTATTTGCACACCCGTGTTCACAGCAGCGTGATTCACAAGAGTTAGAACATGGGAACAACTGAAGTTTCATTGACGGACCAATGCAAAGCCAACTGTGGGACGCCCATAAATGGCACGGTGCTTGTCCCTCAATAGGAAGGAAATTCTGACGCAGGCTACAGCATGGATGACCCGTGAGGACATCACACTGCGTGAAATCAGCCAGTCACAGAAAGACGAATCCAGAAAGACGACCTCTCGTGAGGTCCCTGGAGTCATCAAATTGATGGAAACAGAAAGTAGAAGAATGGGCACCAGGGGCTGCGGAAGGGGAAGGGACGGTAGTGTTTAATGGGGACAGAGTTTCAGTTTGGGAAGATGGAAAGTTCTGGAGATGGAATGCGGTGCTGGTTGCCTAAGTTGTATGTGCTTTAATGCAACTGAGCTGTACGCTTAAAATGGTTTAAATAGATTTTAAGTTGTGTATATTTTAGTGCAATTAGAAAATGTACCCATTTAGGGGCACCTGGGGGCTCAGTCAATTGAGCATCTGCTGCTTGGTTTCAGCTCAGGTTCATGATCTCAGGGTGGTGGGATCGAGCCCCACATCAGGCTCCACGCTCAGCTGGAATCTGCTTGAGATTCTCCCTCTCCTTCTGCCTCGCCCCTGCTGACACACAGGTGCACGCTCTCTCTCTCAAAATAAATAAGTAAATCTTAAAAAAAGAGAAAATGTACCCAGTTGAAGTGTCCAGTGAGACGAGTTTTGACAAATGTATAACCATATAACCACTCACCCAGGTCCCATTAGAGGGCACTCCCGTCCCTCCAGAAATTTCTCTCGTCTCTTGCAGACGATTCCTCCTCAGCCTCCAAGGCAACCCAGGATCTGATCCCTATCACTATCGGTCAGTCTTTTTCGGTCTGGCTTCTTTCCCTCCGCCTATTTATTTTGTGATCTATCTATGCCCAGGCTTTGTACTGCTGGGTAGTTGAGGGCGGAAGTATCCATCCACCCTAGGCAGCGCGTCTTTCCATTGCTGCATTAGTACATTACGTCCATTGTGAATACTGATACATTGTATCTATCTCAATAACCGCTGTAGACTCTGATACATTGTATCCATTGCACAGACCCATTGCAGCAGTCGTTGAACCAGACAGGGGTTAGGGGTGCCTATTCCCCCCACAGCTGAGAATCTGTGTATGACTTTTGACTCCCCCAAAACTCAAGTAACAGCCTAATGTTGCCTGAAGCCTTAATGGTAACATAGTCGGTTAACACATATTTCATATGTTGTGTGTATTATATACTGTAATCTTACAATAAAGTAAGCGAGAGGAAAGAAAACGTTACTGAGAAAAATCACAAGGAAGAGAAAATACATTTCTAGGGCTGCACTGTATTTATAGAAAAAAACTCCTGCATGTAAGTGGCCCCGCACAGTTCACGGCCCTGTCGCTCGGGGTCAGCTGCATGGGGGTGGAATGGGGGGCGCGGATTCGAGCCCCCGGGGATGGGCTTCCGGCAGCTTCCACAGTGGGGTTACATGAGCTCAGTTGCTCGGGACATGAACTTACATGTCTCTGGGTGGACACACGTTTTCATTTCTTGGGTGGACACCTATAAGTGGAATGGCTGGGTCTACGGTACATTTAGGTTTAACTTTAAAGGAAACCACCGAGCGTTTTCCAGAATGGCTGCACCACGCCACGCTGAATTCCAACACTCCTCACCCTCGTCGGCACCTGGTGTCCTCTGGCTCTTTCTCTTTAGCCCTCCTGATCGTTAGGTTGTGTCCCTTTATTTTTTGCTTCTGCTTTGGAGCAGGATCTCTGCGTCTTCCTGCTCTTCCTCATCTGGCCTCCTCGCCACCCACCCCCGACCCCTCCCACCCCTCCAGGCCCCGGAGGCCCCGAGCTGAGTCCGGGCACCGTCCACTCCACACCAAAGGCCTGGGCGCTGACACACAGCCCGAGGTGGGGATCTGGTCTGGCTGTTGGGGGCTCACTCCTGCTGGGAGCCGGGCTCTCACTCCTCCTTGAGGGGCTGCCCAGAGGAGGCAGGGCGGATGCTGAGCTCAAACTCAGCAAAGGCCTCTGACTGATGTCGGAGTGGGGGAGCGACTTCCTTGGGAGGCGCACATCCTGCTCAGGCCCAGGGCTCGGCGGCACGTCAGACCCTCTCTGACCTTGCTTTCACTTTTCCAGCCCGAGAGGGATAGCTTCACCTAGCAGGTGGGAAACCCGGGCCCGGGGCCGCTGTCTGGGTGGGCCTGCGGACTTCCACAGAAGAGGTTGCAGGAGTGATGTCAGGAGGAGCCAGCTCACTGGAACTGGGGTCCAGGGCCTATCGGGGCCTCTCGTGGGTGCCCGAGACTGACAGAGAGGTCTCTGCTTCTTGGTGTGCCGCCTGGCCAGGGCTCACCCTGTGGCTGTCCCACGGCTCAGCCCATGAGCCAGACCTCCAAGGGATCAGCCCTCAACCGCCCGTGACCCAGGCCTCTGCATCCTGCCTCAGGGGACAGAGGTGTGTGGGCGTTCTCGGGGGCATGTGTGCTGGGAGGGTCCCACTCAGTCGTGTCTTGGTTGGGACATTCCCAGGGAGAGTTCCTTCCCCGTCCACGGACGGTTCTAGAAAACCTCTGGCCGCTGGCCGGTGTGCAGGATCGAGGTGAAGGAGGGTGAGTGATTTACGCACCTCTAGCTTTCAGCCCCAAACTCTAGTGGCCGGCAGTAAGTCAAGGTCAAGGACGACAGACCCTTGCCAGAGACCCTGCAAGGCGGCGGTCCAAGCTTGGGGATGCCTGTTCTCGTGTCCCCATCTCCCCCCCCTCCACTCCCCTGCCGTCTCTGGGTTCAGAGACTTAAAAAAAAAAGCCCCACTGCTTTCTTTAACTAACGATTATTTCAGTTTCTCCTAAACAGCCTAATCAGCGACCTCCCTTCTGCCAGACCGAGGTCTGACGGGCCACAGTAACTGGCGTGCCCACACGGCAATGGGCTTCCTGCTCCAAGCGCAGAAACCTGACGTTCTCGACAGCCTGGAAATGTAGGGTTTCCGTTTGGCTTGTGGCCTTATGGGGGCCGGCCCAGGCCCCCGTCTCCCGCTCGCGGCCGCCCTCGTCGGGGGTCAGCTGAGGCCGCGAAGCTGCTCCCCTTCTGTTCCTCTCTGCCCCCCAGAAGCTTCCAGAACCCCCCTCGACTCCGGCCCGCGGGCTGCCAGCAGGAGAGCCCGGGCCCCCCGCCAGCGGCCTCCGCCCCCTCAGCCCGCGGAGCCCACCGGTTCTGCGCTATCATGCCCTCTATCGCCTTTGTGCGAAATGTAATCCATAAAATGCTTTCGTGGTAACCTTATCCGTGGCAGCCCGCGATAGCATCTCTCAGCCCCGTGACAGGCAGGAACTCGCAAGCATGGAGTTAATAATGCAGACTTTCAAAAAAGGAGGCTGGCAGAGGGAGACGCGGACGGGAATAAAAGGGGCCGGTGTGGCTGTAATTGGGACCATGTGAACTTCCTCCGAGGAGGATTAGGGGGAAGAGACAGGCCTTGCCCGCGAAGATTAGTTTCAATTAGACGGGCTGGAGGCGAAAGGCCGGGCTCGGCGCAAGATTAAAACAAGAAGGAGAAAGTCTCCGTGGCGGTGGGGCTCCGGGCCTGCAGCGGCCGCCGAGATCTGCTCGCTGAAGCGAAGCGTGCACGGGCGCTCGGAAGGCCACGCGCTAATTGATTCGTCGCTGCCTTTGCTTCGGGCCGTCCCCTGCCACCCCCGCCCCGTGCCCTTTCTAGAATTGCGCTTGGGGGGGAGGGGCGGGGCGGGTTAGGGCAGTGGTCAGTGGTCCGCCCTCGCCGGCCGCTGGCCCCCTCACCTGGGGCTCTTGTCCTTGGCCGGGGCCAGTGTGTGACCCAGCCCACGGTGTTGGGGCCACTTTCTGGCTTCGGTGCCGGCCGTCCCACAGCCCGTGCCCCAGAGACGTCTCGCTCGTGGCTTTAAAGGGGGCTCTGGGCACTCCCCGGGCCTGAGGTGCTCCTTCTCTTCCTGGGGCCCAACCCCAGGTGTGGGGGAGCAAGGTGCTGCACCAGGACTGAGCCCGAGGAG
This sequence comes from Procyon lotor, assembly GCA_028646535.1. Taxonomy (NCBI): domain Eukaryota; kingdom Metazoa; phylum Chordata; class Mammalia; order Carnivora; family Procyonidae; genus Procyon; species Procyon lotor. The sequence continues at coordinate 1,890,681 of CM053606.1, forward strand.
TGTGCCTTCCCTTCCTTCCTTCCTTCCTTCCTTCCTTCCTTCCTTCCTTCCTTCCTTCCTTCC
>CM053606.1:1891243-1915930 GCA_028646535.1 Procyon lotor
CACACGGGGCTCCTCACGGGCTCCTCACGGGGTCTCCTCACGGGGCTCCTCACGGGGCTCCTCACGGGCTCCTCACGGGGCTCCACACGGGGCTCCTCACGGGCTCCACACGGGGCTCCTCACGGGCTCCTCACGGGCTCCTCACGGGGTCTCCTCACGGGACTCCTCACGGGCTCCTCACGGGGCTCCGCACGCCCGCAGCTCTGGCCGAAGGGAAGCCGCCTGCCCTCGTGGGCGACCCCACGCCAGCCTCACCCGGGGAGTGGCTTCGGGGCGGGATCCCAGCGGCCCCAAGGTCCGCCGCCCGCCGTCTTGCCCTTGGCTCCCCCGTCAGCGAGCACGAGGGACGCGGGACCCCCGGCCGGGAGCACCCGGCGTCCGGGCCAGAGAAGCGCGCGGCCGCGCTACAAAAGCTGGGGGGGAGATCTCGGGGAGCTGGGGTCACGGCGTGTGGGCCGGGCCGGGTCCGGACCCCCCAGGCCTGCGGACGGGCTTCACCCACCAGATGCGGGGGCCCGGGGGGAGGCCACGGCAGCTGTGCACGCGGCCCGGCGGCTCGGAGCGTCTGCACCCCGCAGCGGCCGCCGCCCGGTGGGCAGTCGGAACCCCCCTGCCCGGCGGGGAGACACGGGCGGGGGAGGGACGCCGTGCTGTCGTGCGTCCCGCACCCCTACTCCGCGGAAGGGCCTGGAGCGCCCGCCCGCGCGCGTGAGACAGACGCACGTCCGTGGGGGACCCCGCCCGGCCGCTGGCCTGTCACTGCCGACCCCTGCAGGCCAGGACCCCGGGGACCCGCCGCCCTGGGCTGGTCCTCTCACGGGCCGCCTGGAACAGCAGAAGGCTCCTCGCTCCCGGTTCCGGAGGCCAGGAGCCCGAAAGTGGCACCACTGGCACAGTCAAGGCATCCTGGGACTTGTGGCCCCGTCACCCAGCCTTGACACTAACACCTTCCCACGTCTGCTCCGCGCCCCCCTCTCACAAGACACGTGGTGGCCCTTGGGGCTCCCCTGGGGAATCCAGCACGATCCCCGTCTCAAGCTCCTTAGTTTACTCCCGTCCGCAAAGACCGAGCCATGAAGGTCCCACTCGCGGTGGCGCGGGCGCCGGGAGCTGCTGGGGGGGTGGGGGGTGTCCCCGGCCACACCCACTCCCAGGGCTGTGGTTCCCGCTCCAGTGAAGGGGCCGTGACCAGCCGCTGACCAGCAGAGGACAGGAGGTGCCCGGGGCTGTGGATGGAGGGGCAGCCAGCCAGTTAGTGGCCTTCGTCAGGGCCAGTCGACGACAGCGTCTCTGGGGAGAAAAGGACGGCAAGCGGAACGTGACCCGATGGACAGCACAGGGCACCTCTCTGCTGGCCGTCACCGTCGGCAGCCCCACCCCTCCCTCACAGTTTGAGCCCCAGCTTCGGGGAGGGGGACAACCGACGGAGGGACCCCGAAACATGGTCCCCAGGTCACCCTCCAAATGGCCCTCTGCACCTGCCCAGAGGCAGGGAAGACTGGAGGCTTGGGACGTCCCTGCAGCACCAGCAAGGCCTAAGAGCAACCTCACAGGCTGGAGCAAAGACCGCGGTGCAGACCGCTGTCTGTCTGGTGGGGGGCCCTGTGGCCTGGGCACGCAGAGGGACAGGTGTCCCTGTGCACCCGCCGGGCGTGCACACGCGGGGCTGGACCGTCCCCTGGGCCGGGGTGCACCGGCTGTGCACTGCGGGGGTTCAGCCACATCCTGGCCCCAACCCCACTAAATGTCAGTGTCATCCTCTCCCCCAACAGCCGAAAGTGTCTCCCGACACCTCCGGTTGTGTCCTTGCAGGGGGTCCTTCCCAGTCGGGGACCGCGGCTCCGGGTCACTCGAACCCAGCGCAGGGGCTTCCCCATGCTGGGAGCTCCATGGAGAAAACCCCCGAGTCCCCGGTGGGCGACCCAGGACTTGGACGTGGCCAGCGCGCTCTCCCTCTGCCTCTGTCCACCCAGGGGACGTGGCGCCCGCCCCCGCTGTCCTGCCCTGGACCCGCGCTAACGCCTGCCGGCTGCTGCGGGCTCACCTGCACGTGTCCGCCGCCCCAGGCCCCGGCACCGGAACCGACTGAGTCAAGCTGGGACCCCGCCAATGTCTCGGGTGACTTAGTAGGACCCACGTCCACCAGAAGCAGGCGATAAACCCACAAAAAGCCAGGCACATGGGTGGGCTTTCCGGGGGCCCGGGGTCTGGAGCATGGACCCTCCAACGAGGTAGGGGGTTGGGGCCCAGCGCGGCCAGCGCCCGGGAGAGAGGAGCAGCGCTGCACACCGGAGTCGGCCCCCCAGGCCCAGGCCGCCACTCCGTTTCTGGCCGACGACAGACACAGACGGGGATGCCCCGGGCCACGAAGAGTGGAAGTGTCCTCGGGCCTCAGCGTGGGAGGCCCCCCACCCGGTGTCATTTGAGCCCACCAGCGTTTGCCGCCACAGCCCCGAGACAAAGCTTGTGCTCGGCCTCACGTCTGCCCCAGGTGACCCTGCACCCTCTGCCACGTGACCTGCCTGCCCCCGGGCCACCATGGGGCACGTGTTCCCGGAGGTCCTGTCCCCGCCGGCACTGCGGCTTCCCTGGGCCTCCGCCATCCCAGAAGGGTGCGGGACCCATAAAACCCCCCCCACCACACCCGCGGGAGCCACGGGACCCCCCCCACCCACCATACCCACGGGACCCATGGGGACCCTCCTGCCCCTACAGGCGGTGGGAGGAGGGACACAGGCGGTGGGAGGAGGACATTTGTGCATGGATCCTGTTACCTTTGCGTAGGCAGAGGGCCTGTCCCCGGGGCTGTAGTTGATTCTGGCCCCAGCTTCGCTGGTGCTCCCAGAACCCGGCCCAGGTGCCCTCTCGGAGGGAGCAGCAAACCTGCTCAGGAGAGAGGTACCCCTGGGGTCCTTTGTGACTCCCTGAGCTTCCTGCACCTACAATCCCAGGCCGCCCATCTCCCAGGGCCCTCCCAGGCCACCAGCACTCCTGAAACCCCTCCAGAAGCCCCTCCCCTCAGATCGAGCACCCGGTGCCCCCCAGCTCCTGGCCGGACCCCCCACACCCTGAGTGCTGAGTCACCAGGTCCTTGCCCAGACCAACTGAGTCAGGCGCCAGCCAGGGGAGGCCTGGCTCTCTGGACATTGCCGTTGGGAGCCGTGCTAATGCCCAGGGGCAGTGGGAGGGGGAACCACTCACAACCAAGCCTGCTGCCCCTGCCCCATATCAGCAGGTGCTCCGTGCGCCCTCCCCCAACACACGCCAGCTGACTTCTCCCACGGGAACCTCGTCGGAGGCTGAGGCAATCTGCCGAGCCCTCACGATCAAGTCCCAACTTCCAGGACCTCGGAATAGGGTCCTTGTTGATGTTGTCAGCTAAGGTGAGGTCACCCCGGGGTGGAGGGGTGCCTCACCCTTTATCACTGCACCCTGGAAGAGGTGCACAGACGGCCACGCGGGGAGAGCACCGTGTGATCAAGCAGAGGTGGCGGACGCGTCTGCAGCCGAGACCCACCCAGGACGGCGAGCAGACCGCCAGCATCTCCCTCCCTCGGGCCGCGGCCTCCAGGACGGGGAGCGAGATGCTGCGTGGCCCCGGGAAGGCACACAGGAGCCCCGTGCTTGGGGCTGGGCACCCCGCACCCCAGAGTTTGCCGTGCACCTGCAAGTCGTCCGTGAGTGCCCCCCCGGCGTCCCCGCTCACGGCACCCCCATCAGAGGGAGAGACCCCCCGGCGAGGCGGCAGCCCCTGAGGACACACAGACGAGGCAGCCCACCCCCCACCGAAGCAGGGACGCGTGCAGGGACAACACAGGGGCCCAGGATGCGGAGTTGGCACAGGTCTCCTCTGGTCGCCGGCTGTGTCCTTGAACAAGTCACTTCACCGTGTGACACTTGAAAAGACAATTACTAACAGGCCTTGACTTGTCACTCTAGAGGGACGTTGCTGAGCAGACGCCATGGCTGGAGAACAAGGGAGCGGCGGTCGGAGACTCGTGTCCCTGCTTGTGAGCAGTGCAGCGGGGACCGCACCCCCCAGGCGTCGGGAGCCGGAGCCGGGCGCGCAGACCCCACCGTGGGCCAGATGGGGCAGGGACCACCTCCCACGGCCAGGGATGCCCGGGCCACCAGTGGAAGTCTGGATGAGCGAGCAGAGACGTTTTCTCCCTCCTTCCCTCCTCTCTCCGCCCCACCCCCACGGGCCTGGCTCCCCACCTGTGCCCCTCGGGGCCCCAGGTCCAGTAGGCCTGGGGTTCTCCAAACAGAGTGGAGACGCCCTCCCCACAGGTCCCTCGCAGACCTCGGGGTGTCTGGGAGCCCAGAGCCCGACATGTGTGGGGTGGGACGGGCTGCCTGCCCTCGGGCGATGCTCAGAATCACCCCACAAGCCTCCCGAGAGATCCACGGTCAGCCAGGCCCAGCACCCAAGGCCAGGCAAGACCACAGCCCTGGGACGCACACTGCTAATCACAGACCAGGACAGAAGGGTGGTCCCGCGTGACCTTGGGGGAGCTCAGGTGCTCGCGGTGCCTCAACTTCCCCATCTGTTTTCTGGGGAGCGGGCTGGATCCTCACAGCCCTCCCAGGACAAGGGTCCGGTGGCAGAATCCCCCCGAAGACAGTGGGCAGAGAGTCGGGTCCTGCGCCATGGGGCACAGAGAGTGGATGCCCCGAAGGCCTGGCCTTGGGCAGCCCCCCGGCTCCAGCCCACCCCCTCCCCAAGCTCCCGCCCGCCAGGGTCTCCCGTCTCCCCACCCCCTCCTCGCCGCGGTGCCTTCTCCCCACTTTCTTTGGCTGTAGCTCTCAGCCTAATTATCTCTAACCTTCTCTTCGAGGACCGCTGTCCTTGACTGATAAAAACCAGTAACTTTGAAAGCAAACTAGGTCTTAATTTTCCTTGACAGCCCCGCTTGAAGCATGCAGGCCGCGCTGGGCTTTAATTAAATACACATTCGTATTCCAAACAAATTAAGTACAATTAAGGACCCTGAGTTATGGGTATCTATCACTCCGTGATGTTTTTGTAAAAATTACCCCATCGAGATCAAAGTCGGAGGATCCCTGCCTTAATTGCTTCATTAGAGCACCGTGGACCAGGCTTCGAAAGGACCGGCCCTGGTGTCTCTTTGGGAATTACTCAAACGACGGCTCTCAGAGTAATTGCTTCCACATTTCTCTCCCGGAGACGGTCCGGCCTCCACGGATCAGCTGCCGCGGCTCAGGGACCAACTCGGTGCAGGGCCCTGGGCAGCAGCCGAGGCGTTTGCCTGGCGCCTGCGGGGAGGCCCTGCCCACGCAGGGCTCTCGGCCGGGGCAGCGGGGGCCAGGCCAGCCCACAGGTCCACTGTGCCGGGCGCGGCCCCACAACCCAGCCGCAGCCCGGAGCTCCGGCTCAGAGCCCTGGAAGGGGTAAAGCAGCCTCACCAGAAGCCCGGGCTTGCAGCTGGGGCGGGGGGCAGGGCCAGGAGCCCATGCGAGCCCCTGCGTACGGGGTGAGGTCAGAGCAGGGCCGCCAGAGGAAGGACAGGACGCCGGTGCGAGGATTCGCAGAGGCCCCGGCTCAGAGCGTGAGTGTGTCCCGGGCAACGCCGGCGTGTCCTCACACCGGAGAGATTCAAGTGCACCTGGGCAGCCGGCACTGTCGTTCCCAGTTCCCACGCGCCCCTTGGCCCACGTGTCTGGAGGGCGGTGAGCACAGGAGCCCCAGATGCCGCCGGAGAGCAGGCGTCCCCTTGGCTGTCCGGGCCCATGTGGACAAGGGCAGGTCGGGCCGTGTCCACCTGTGGAAGAATCAGGGCTGTGCCCCCGTCTCCGCAGATGCCCTGAGGCCTGGGAGTCCCGGGGCACCCCTCCTGCTGCCCAGCCTCCTCTGGGGCCCCCTCAGGTACACTGCGCCCCAAACGGCCCCCGTTTCTTCTTCCTCTGACAGGGGACCCCTTCCCTGGGGCCCCTCATGGAGCCAGGTGGTCGGGGGCTCAGCAAACACTCTGCCGTGGGTTGAGTTGTGCCTCTGGGAAGGACACCCGGAGGCCCTCCCTCCAGCACCTGTGGACGAGGCCTGCTGGGGAAACAGAGTCAGTGCCGCGTGATCGTGTTCCGGCGGGGCCACGCTGCATCAGGCGCCCCCCGCCCCCCGGCCCTGCTCACAAAAGGAGATGCACAGAGCGGGGAGGCGGAGGCAGAGCCTGGGGCCACGTGGCCACAGGCCCAGCACCTGGGACCCTCAGAAGCCAGAAGACCCTCCCCTGGAGCCTCTGGCGAGGGGCGGCCTGCCCACACCCCGATGTCGGGCTGCTGACCTCCAAACCGTGAGCAAATAAACATGTGTTTCAAGCCACAGGTTGGCAGTGCTGGGATAGGGCAGCCCTGAGACGGGCCGACAGCAGGGCGGGGGTGCCGTCCGGGGAGCTCTGGGCACCCGGGGGACAGCAGGCTCACTGAGCCGACGTCTCTCCCTGCTCGGGGAGGGCTCAGACGCCCCCAGCCCCAGGACCCACAGGCAGGAAGCCGGGGCCCCAGGGAGAAGCTCTGACTCGTCCTGGGTCAGACCCTCCCCAGCCTGGTCCCTTCTGCTGCAGGGGCCGTCACAGATGTCGTCCTCCGAACAGCCTGGCCTGGGGGGCATCCCGGCCTGGGGGTCCCTGTGCCCAGAGTGAGCAGGGGAGGGGCACAAAGGAGCAGGGAGAGCGTGTGGCTCCCGGGACCCCGGCATCGCCTGCCCTGGTCAGCACGCGACCTCTGGGGCGGCAGGCGGCTCACTCTGTGACCCGGGCAGGGCCGGCCTCCCTTTGCAGGCCTGGATCCCCTCCTGCCCGGGTGGGAAGAAAGAACCTGGGCCAGACGGGGGGGGCTCTCCCTGGATCCCAAACTGTGAGGTTCTTGGGCCAAAAGAAGACGGAGAAAGGGCCACCCTGTCGTGAGACCTGCTGGATGTCGTCCCTCCCGGTGCCCCTCGAGCACTGGCTGGGTGGGGAGGGGGCGGGAGGGCAGCCGGGGTCAGGTGTGGCTGAGAGGAGCTGGACCCAGAGGTTGTGGGGGACACAGACCTGGCCGCCACCCCCCCCCCCCCAGGGCCCCACCCCCGTGGCTGGCCCTAGTGCATCCCCTCCAGCCCTGGGCCCCCCCACGGCCAGCCCTAGTGCATCCCCTCCAGCCCTGGGCCCCCCCACGGCCGGCCCTAGTGAGTCCCCTCCCAGCTCTGGGCCCCCCCCCGTGGCTGGCCCTAGTGAGTCCCCTCCCAGCCCTGGGCCCCCCCGTGGCTGGCCCTAGTGCGTCCCCTCCCAGCCCTGGGCCCCCCCACGGCCGGCCCTAGTGAGTCCTAGTGCACTCATCCCATCCACGGCGCCTCCTCGCACGGGGACCCTGGACACGGACCCGAAGGTGTTCACTGGGAACAGAAAATGGTGGGTGCCAGGGGGCGGACGCAGGTGGACCCCGAGGGCCTCACCCCGAAGCCGCAGAACCCTCTGCTGAGGCGGGAAGGGCTGACGCTCCTCGACACTGGCGGGGCGACCCCGGAGGGCACCCACCGCCCTTGGCTGAACACCGTGGGGGTCGCGAGTCACCAGCCAGCTCGTGCCGATGTCCCCAGGACAGCCTGGACGCAGGCTCAGCTGGACCCCGCACGGGACCCCTCTCACCAAACAGCCCCTCGGCCAGGCCCCCACGGCCCCCGCTCCGGCCGCTGGCACTCGCGGGCTGCAGGACGGACCTGACGCTCCTCTGACAAGAGGCTCCCGGGCTGTCTGCAGGGACCGTCCACGCCGCGGGGAAGGGCCGGCCACGACCAGCTTCCGCCGGGAGCCTTCGGGAGCCCCGCGGACGCACGGAGAGAAGCCTGTCCTGGTCCAGAGACACGGCGGCCGTGTGCGCCTGTGGCTCCAGGGATCACACATCTGGACGGTGCTTCCCAAACTGTGTCCCATGGAACACTAGGGGTTCCACGCGTGGTAAATACAGCACCATTCTCTCTTCCACTCTGTTAGGACTGGACTAGGGCTGGATGCGGAGTCTCTGAGTGTCTCCTCACCGAGAGGCCAGAAGGCAGGAGCTACTCAAGGTCCTGCAGCAGAGCTCGGGGCAGGGAGGCTCAGAGAGGTAGAGCGCTTGTGCCAGTCACACACCTCGGAGGGCTGCCCTGGGAGCTGAGTCAGGCCTAGGCCCTTCCCAGCAGCCCTCCAGGTGCGGTGAGCCCTCTCCCCTCCGGGAGCGGGTGCGCCTACAGGCCTCCTCTGGGGGGTGCCTCTGAGGTCCGGGGGTGCGGCGTCCCGGCCAAGCTGGGCAGTGATGGACCAGAGCAGCCTCGGACCCCCCAGGGCTCGTTGCCACCCGCCCACCCACCCGCTGGACAGAGAACTGCCTCCGGCCTCACACTGACATGCTTGCGGGACCTGCGTAGCTCTATTGGCGTGGTGGGGGGTGGGGGGTGGCCCCCCAGGGACTCTGCACCAGCAAACTTTAGGCAGAAATCAAAGCGGGCTCCGGGAGTGACCGCAGGGACAGGGCCGGGCTGGACTGGCTGCTGGGGGCTCGACCAAGAGCCACAAGTCCCCGCCCAGGGGCTGCCCGTCCCACCCTGAGGTCCCCATGCAGAGCGCAGTCTGAGGAGAGTGAGCTGGGGTCCCAGATAGGCCCCTCCATCTCCCCGCGCCTGCGACTTCATGGGCCCGGGGACCCCATGAGGTCTTGTTATCAGGCACCCTGCCACCCCGGAAGATACCACGAGGCACTCCTGGTCCTTGGGGACGCAGGCCCTCAGCCCCCAACTCCTGCAGGGTCAGCGGGGGCCTCCACACACCAATCCAGGGCCCATTTCTCCTTGGCCACCTCACAGTGACATCTGACCCAGGCCATGGCCCACTGCAGCGTGCCCGCACCCCCCTGGGCCTGGGGGCCTGACCACTTCCCCAGGACCCAGATTTGTACCTCTGTCCACACGGACAGGCCCAGGCTCCAGAGCCCGTCCTCGGGCATGATCCCCAGTTTGGGGGGCCAACCCACCCCCTGAGCCCTGATGGCCGGTGTGGCCTCAGGGTGGGGTATCTGCTGGGCTAGCGCCAGGCTCCAGCCACCATCACCCACACCGAGCCAGGGCTCACCCCACACTGTCCTCAGGGCAGGGACAGGGGCAGGAGCTCCTCCACAGTCAGCCCGGCTTGGGCCCCCAAGGGGTCTCCCCACCACGTCTTCCTCCCCACCTGTGCTCCCAGAGGACCCTCTGGCCTGAGCCCTGCAGCCCTCCCGCCCCCATGGGGCCTAATGCCACCTCCTCCAGGTCTGTAGCCCCAGGAAGTGGCTGGGACCAGAGAGGGACGCTGGGGTGAGAACAGGGAGCCCCACCCCTGACACAGGGCACAGTCAGGGCCCCGAACACTTCCCACCTGCCTCAGAGTGTGGGGCCAAGAGAATATTCCAGCTGTATTCTAGAGAATTCTGTCTGTAGAGCCGGGACCTTGACACTGCTGGCCGCACCAGAAACTGTGCCTCAGGGCGCCATGGCTGTTCCACCTGGAACATCCGCACGTGGGGACAACGCCATAGAGCAAGGAGCACGGATGCTGCCTCCATGAGTGGGAGTGGGGTCATACCTCTTAGTGGGGTCCTCCCTCCCAGTGGGGTCCTCCCTCCCAGTGGGTCCTCCCTCCCAGTGGGTCCTCCCTCCCAGTGGGCTCCTCCCTCTTAGTGGGGTCCTCCCTCTTAGTGGGGTCCTCCCTCTTAGTGGGGTCCTCCATCCCAGTGGGGTCCTCCATCCCATTGGGGTCCTCCCTCCTAGTGGGTCCTCCCTCTTAGTGGGGTCCTCCCTCCCAGTGGGCTCCTCCCTCCCAGTGGGGTCCTCCCTCTAGTGGGGTCCTCCCTCCTAGTGGGGTCCTCCATCCCAGTGGGGTCCTCCATCCCAGTGGGTTCTCCCTCCCAGTGGGTCCTCCCTCCTAGTGGGTCCTCCCTCCTAGTGGGGTCCTCCATCCCAGTGGGGTCCTCCCTCCCCAGTGGAGGACCACAAGCTCCCAGTGGGCTCCTCCCTCTTAGTGGGTTCTCCCTCCCAGTGGGTTCTCCCTCCCAGTGGGCTCCTCCCTCCTAGTGGGTCCTCCCTCCTAGTGGGGTCCTCCATCCCAGTGGGCTCCTCCCTCCCAGTGGGCTCCTCCCTCTGAGTGGGGTCCTCCCTCCTAGTGGGGTCCTCCCCCCTAGTGGGGTCTTCGCTCCTAGTGGGGTCCTCCCCCCTAGTGAAGTCCTCCCTCCTAATGGGGTCTTCCGTCCTCCCCAGCCAAGCCCACGGGTGAGAACGATGCCCAGCAAGACCATCACCGCAGACAGTGAGGTCACCGCGGCCCAGTGAGACCGTCACCGCAGACAGTGAGGTCGCCGTCACCCAGTGGGACCCAGAGCAGAAGCCCCAGCTAAGCTGCCCCGGGAGCCCTGACCTCTAGACACTGTGATACTGAGTGTGCTGTGTGAAGCCACCGGTGCGTGGGGACCGGCACTGAGGCACACGTTAGGCTGCGTGAGACAAAGAAAAGCCAGCAGGTGTCTTCTGTGAGTGGACAGCGGTGAAACACACGACAGGTTCCCTTCCTCTGCGAGTCTCAGAGCCCTGCGCCCGTCACCCTCCGGTGGGGGGGGAACAGGCCCCTCGCTGACCCCCCCCACCCCGTGCCTTGTGGCCCAGCCCAGCCCAGCCCACGTGCTCCACAGAGCGCCGCTGGGAAATCTCCCCGGAGGCCGCGGCCCACCTGCTGCCCAGACGTCTGTCCCGTCCTCGCGTGAGCTTGCAGCCTGTGGCTTTGTTCCTGCTGCCTCTTCCTCGGGGACGTCTGTCCTCCCACTGCCCCAGCCAAAGTCTCCCCATCTTGCAAGGGCCCCCCAAAGCCTGCCTCATCTCTGGAGCCCTCTCCGGCTGCCCAGGGAAGCTGGGGACCCCGGGCCTGGGCCCCGGGGCCTTCCTCATGCACTGTGTGGCCGTGGCAGCTGACGGGCTCAGCCCATGTGCACGGGGCGTGGCGTGTGCTTGCGGGTGGATTACGAGACACCAGAGCACAGAGTGGCCGGGCCGGTCCCGCCCTCGGGGGAGGAGCCCTGCTCCCACGTGGGCAGGAAGGGGGGGGTAGGAGGCTCTGGGTCAGCACTGGTGCGAGACAAGAAGTCCAGCCATCTGGCTGTGCCCGGAGCAGGGGCCGCGGGGGCCACAGGGGCCACAGAGCCCTCCGCCAGGTGGGGCCAGCAGGCCTGGGAGACACGTGGGAGTAAGGCTGCGATGGGGCTCGGGACACCCTGAGAGGCCCCAGGAGCCAGCCAGCGCCCGACCCGCATCCCTGGGTCCGGCCGGGCCAGCAGCACGGGGCTGACACAGGGGAGCCCGCCGGTCTGGGGGCAGCCGTGCTCTGGGCGGGGGAGCCACACGTGGCCTGCGGTGCCGACAGCGGGGCCGGAGACCGATAGCAGGGTGACGTCACCACTCAGCAGCCAACCTGCCATGAGCGCAGAGGGGACAGGAGCAGTGACCACGGCCCACTCGGGCCCTGTGAGGCTGGGGGGCCGCAGGAGGTCAGGGAGCTCAGCAGAGGCCCCTGGGGCAGGGATGAGTTCAGCCCAAGCTGTGGGGGGGCTGGGGCCTCACAGGGGGCATTGGGAACACAGGGAGCTCGGGGGTGGCCCACAGGTCGCCGGCAGGGTCATGGTCAAGCGCTGGCATTGCTGGTAAAGAAACATCATGGTCAGAGGCTGAAGGAGTGGCCGGATGCTCAGAGCCCATCTTCCGCGGGTCACTCCCTGCCCCCCACCAAGGTCACCTAGTTCCCCGAGCAGCGGCTGTGGGCCCCCTTGTGTCCGCGGCCCCATAGTACAATGGGGTGGGGGGAGGAGGCTTCCCCTTGGGCCGGAAGAGAAGAATGCCCTTCCGTGGAGGGGACAGGCACACTTTTCAGACAGGACCTGTCTGAGCACCCTGAGGGTTAGGCTGAGGCCCCAGCTGTCCTGCTGGGAGACAGAGAGTCCCTCCCTCCCAGTGTCACTCCTCAGAGACCGTCTCCACCTGCCCCCGGCACTGGGCTGGCCCGGGCACAGGCGAGGGGCACAGGGCCGTCTGTCCATGGACTTTCTGAAGCCCTAAGAGGACGTGGGCAGGAGCTCTCTTGGGCGGGGAGTCCTACAGGGACTGAGGCCAGCGCTGGTCTCGGGACCACAGAGGGACCTCCAGAGGGAGGCCAGGCCCCCATCTGCCCAGGGCAAAGCGCCCTCGCCCCAGCACCCCTCCCTCCCCAAGCTGGCCCTGGGCGTGAGGAGAGGCACTGTCCCTGCAGGTGACATCAGAGTGGGAGCCTGGGGGCCGGGCTGCGGGGGACCAGGCGTGGTAGGGGTGGGTACTGCAGTGTGCAGGGCGGGGGCGAGGGGGTAGAGGTCACACCCGGGAAATAGCAGAACAAGGGGGATGAGAGGAAATCAGCATTTTCTCTACCCTCCCCCTCCCCCCCCACCCTTCCTCCTCACCCGCAGCCCCCGGTCAGAAGGCTCCACACCAGGGTGACCCCAACCAGGAAAGGCTGGGATCTGGGGGCCCAGCGAGGCCCTGTGGGGCTGGAGTCTCGTCACGCCCCGCATCCAGGAATGGGGAGAACACAGCGCTTGAAGGGGGGTCTGAGGGCCAGATGCCGCCGCGGGGGTCCAAGCCGCCAGCCCCCAGCCTGATGGCGAGGCGACAGGGCAGCCGGCGTTGGGCCGGGTCAGCAGGTGGCCGCACAGAAAATGAGTCCCCGGGGCAGTAATTGTAAGTGTCAGAGAAAGTCAAGGTCTCCACAGCCCTGGTCTGTGACAACTTCTGACCACAAACAAATATATATGGAAACGATCGCCCGGGGCGCCAGCGCGGATGCGCAAGGAGACTTAACCCCCGCGTGTCCAGGCGGACGGGGCAGCGCGGCCCAGAGCACCAGCCCTCCCCGAGCCAGCCATGGAGGCTGTCCCTTCCCGGGACGCAAACACGGCCTCCCAAGTGCCCCCATGCCTGTCTGGGGTCCCCTGCCCTGCCCAGGGCAGTGCCCCGCGCCCGGACACAGGGGCCCCCGGACGCAGCGCCCAGGAGGGGCCCGGCTGGGCCAGCAGCTGGGGTGTCGCCCGGGAGTCCCAAGTATGGGGCGGGCTCCCCGCGTGTGGAAATGTGGGCCGGTTATACCCACTGAGATGCCCCGACGCGGCAAGTGCCTCGGCTTCCCTGGAAACATGCAGAGGTCTCCACGAGTGCTCACAGAGGTCTCCTGTCCACAGCCTCCAAGCCACGTCCAAAGTAACGAGACCAAGGACCACTGGGCCGGGGGCAGGATGGCAGATCGCTACCATGGTTATCTTTTTTTTTAAGATTTTATTTATTTATTTGACAGAAAGAGATCACAAGGAGGCAGAGAGGCAGAGGGAGAGGGGGAAGCAGGCTCCCCGCTGAGCAGAGAGCCCGATGTGGGGCTTGATCCCAGGACCCTGAGATCATGACCTGAGCCGAAAGGAAGAGGCTTCAACCCACTGAGCCAGCCAGGCGCCCTCTACCGTGGTTATTTATTAGTTTGTTCATTTACCCCTGCCCAGTTCCACCGGGACTGAAGACAGCGGCCGCCGTGCGTGAGCACGTCTCAGTCCTAGGTGCGCAGGCCCGTGGCATCTGGGGGATCGCCCTTCTGCACACCCCACACTGCCTGCCTTTCTCTGCAGGGAAACCCGGGGCTTCCCCGTCTGTCTCCCAGACCACCTTCCTCGGCCGGCTTCTTGGGAAAATAAGGAAAGTACTTCTCGCAGAGCGGCAGCTTGACGGGGGTCCCCCAAAGTCATGTCAACCCCAAACCCGAGAAGGAGGTCTTACTTGGGAATAGGGTCGTACAGGTGTAATTCGTTAAGGATCCCAAGATGAAATCATCCCTGATTTGGGGCGGGCCTCTATCCAGCCGCGGGGGTCCGGAAAGCAGGCAGCCACGTGACCATGAGACCACATGACCACGGAGCAGAGGCCAGAGGGGGCCTCCCTGAGCCTCCAGAGGGACCGACACCTGGGTTTCAGGCTTCCGGTCTGCAGACTTCTTCTGCTGTTTGAAGCCCCCAGTGTGTGGGACTTCGTAGCCACGGTCGTAGCCACGGTCATACCCACGCTTGCTCGGGACACCATCCCAGGCCTCCCCGGGCACCGCTGCGCGGCCCAAGGCGCACCTGTCCCTACCCTGTGAATTCCCACTGGTGTCGGGTTCCCGAAAGCCCCCACCATGGGCCACACAGCAGCCCCACCTGCCCCCTCGCACAGAAGTCAGCAAAGACCCGCGGGATCATTTTCACTAAAAACTGTCCACCGATGCAGGAAACAGACCCACATCGCCCCTGTTCCCGGAGCCCAGGACCCTGCTCCCCAGGAAACAAGGCACCCGAAGCCCAGTTTGCTGTCACTGCGTCTCGGAGGGCCCCTCGCGTGTAGGTGGCCGGGCAGACGTGGCCTTCAGTGGCAGAGGCGAAGACTGGGGTGTCACTTGTCACGAGAGATGCAGGCAGGGCGCCCGCAGACCAGGACGGGGCAGGGATCAGCGTCAGTCTGAGCTCCCGGGCGGGGACGACAGTGTCCGCGCCTGGACTCACGCGGGCATGCGCACTCTGCTGCGGGGACAGGCGCGTGCGGTTCCCCGGAGGGGCCCCAACGCCCGCGGCACGTCCACCCTTCACTTGCCAGCGGCTGCCGACCGTCACGTGCATTCCTCATGTCACCTCTTCCGCAGGGGGACCCGAAGCTGCCGCCCGCTCTGCCCCTGTGAGCGCGGCACCCTCCTGGGTCCTGTCCCTCGCTGGGGGACACTGATTACAAGCGAAACCCATGAGTCCAAGCTTAAGCCCTATTTGTTTTCCATAATGGCCTCTTCTCAACCTTGAAACTACTTTCTGTTTTGAGGATTATCTGACATCTCAAAATAAGGTACGTTTGAGGACGAACGCTGGCCAGTGCGCCCGAGACTGAGGGACCGTGAGCAAATAAACGAGCTTCGGGTCTGCTGCTCCGGCTGCTGGTGAAGCCGGACTAATGATATCCCCCCCCAGGTGTGTTTGTGTGCCAACCCCCTGCTCAGAAGCCCACCATGGTTCCCGCTGCCCCCACCTTGACCTTGTGGACCAGGAAGCCACGTCTGGACCCCTGACCTCTGGAAGCGAAGACGGATTCCCACAGACGGATGGCCCCGGATCCAGGAATCAGGCAGCAGGGCCTTCCTGAAGGCCGACGTAAATTGCCTGTGATGGGCACACGTGTGCACACTTACGAGCGTGTGTCTAGGACACACGGGGCACATGCACATATGTGCAGCTATGGTCTCGTACATATGCACACGCGGGACACACAGACACCCACATGGTGCCCACCTGAGTGGGTACACACAGGGCATTGCGTGCAGGCACACGCACACATGTGCACACATGTGCACACACAGAGTTCCCAGGCCAGCTGCCCAAGGAGCAGCCCCCACCGTGGACCAGAATGCAAAGGCCAGCTCTGCCTGTCTCCAGTCCAGGCCCGGGAGCTGAAGCCTTCGGGGCTCCAGGCTCACCTATGGAAGGGAGCAGCCTGAGCCTTAAAGACAAGGGACAGCAAAGCCGAGAGTTCGTGGGACATCCCATCTCGACTCGAGCCTCGGCCACGTGGCTGTCCCAGGCCTGTCCTGCCCCACAAGGAGGAGCTCAGCTATCCGGGGCAGCCTGGCCCCTGCCCGAGCGGGCCCCTCGGGGATTCTGCAGACGGGCAAGGTCCTGACGACAAGCAGACAGGATGGCCAGACACGGGGTGGGCGCCCGGCACTACCGTCCGCCCCCAGCTGGGAGCCCAGCGCTGCCCGCAGCCAGGAGCAGCCAGGCAGGGCCCTGGCTCAGGACCGCAGGGACAGACAGGGAGGGACAGACAGGTATGGGAGATCCCGCCGAGGCCGAGCCGTGGGCCAGCTCCAGCTGCTCCCGTGGCTGCCCCGGACCAGGGGTGTGGCCTGGGACAGCAGAGACAGGGAGGCTAGCCGGGGGTGGTGGAGGACGCTAGCCCCCTGGTCAGGGTCCCGACGGCCCCCGAGCTGGGCTGGCCGCTGCCCGTGTCCGCCCGCCGAGCACAGGCTGGGCGGCCCACTTGCTATTTTGAGGTGAGGGGCGCAGTGGCCGAGGTCCTCAGTGTCACCAGGAGCCGGGCGGGGGGAGCAGGGCAGAACCTTCAGCACTAATGTCAATTTTCTGCATCAAATATTTTGATAATTAAACAAAGCTGATCAAGGGAGGCGAGCGGCACAGCTCCGGAGCTCAGGAAGCAGCCCATTAAACAGAGGGCCCCGAGTGCCCGCGGCGGCAGCCCCAGATTAATGACTCGGCGGTAATAGATTTTCCCAGCTCCGCCGCACGGGGCAGCTCCGGCCGGGGAGGGGCGCGCAGCCCGCACCCGGAGAAGGCCGTTAAAGGGGCAGGGACAGTAAATCAAGGTGCCCACGGTGGACGGGTGGGACGGCCGCAGGCTGTGACCCACCCGCCCGTGACGGACCCGAGGTGTCCCCGTCTTCTGGGGTGACAGGGGTCTGCGACCCAGGCTCTCCGGGGGGACCCCCTTCAGACCAGCAGGAGAGGTAATACCAGCTCAAATGGACACAGAGCCAGAGAGATGGGCTCGAGGAGGACAGCAAGGGGTGCCCCGGGCCGCCCCCAGTGCCCCAGTGCGGTGGCCGGAGGAGGGCCGGGCCGGATGGCGCTGCCCAGCCTCCGTGTCCAGACCTCGTCCACCTGACTCGCGCGCACAGCTGTCAAGTATGGAAACCAGATGAAGGAGCATGTGTTCAGGCCGATAGGATCACAGGGCTGGGGGGGGGTTACATTTGGGATATTTTCCGGGGCTGGGGCCTCAGGGGTAATGAAACCCAGGGCCGCTGACCGAGGAGCACAGGATGTGCGTTGGGGGCAGGCGCCCTTGCCGTCTGGTGCTCCGTGCGGAGGCCCGCCCTCACCCCTGTGGGAACGGGGCAGAGCGAGCGGGCCCTCTGGGAGATGGGGTACGGGAGAGGCTGCCCGTGCCCCCGGCGCAGCTCTGGGGTGCCGGCCCGTCAGGGAGCTGCGCGCTGTGGCACGTCCCATCCCCGCAGGCCCGCGGGGTCCACTCTACCCTCTGGGGCTCGGGGGGCTGTCGCACACACAAGGGTGAAGACGCGTCCTTGGTGCTTTCGTTCAACAGACACGTCCTGGGCCGCTGCGGGGGCCGGGCTGGGAAGACCGTAGGGGCTGGAGGGACCCTCTTCTGAGGCTCGTCCACTCTGCTGGACAGCCCGTCCCAGGTCCCGGCTACACGGCCGCAGTGGCAGGAAGGGGTGGGGCGCGCTGCCCCGGCCCCCAGCAATGCGGTTTCAACACAGACCTCTGCTGAGGCCGGGTCCTTGCTGGGTGTCCCAGAGCCCACTGGGCCCGGCTCATGCTGAGCCTGGGTAGAGAGGGCCTCCCCGGGAATGGCCAGTGAGTCCTCAGTCCCTGCCCGGCTGTGGCACCCAGGGTTCCCCCACGAGGCTCCGCCTTCTCAGGCCCGGGGGTGGGGCTGGCCGGGGGTGCCTGGGCCTCTCCGGGTGGTCCCGCTGTCCGGCCACACCTCCCCTGCGGGCCCTCCACTCTCTCCCCTCACCTACTTCCCCACCCTGCTCCCCAGATGCAGGATGGGAGGCCCAAGAGGGTGGGCGTCCTTGCTTCCCGCCCGGCCAGGCCCCTGCCCGCCCGCTGTCCCCATCACCCGCCCTCCCTCCTGGACACAAGGGCTGACCAAGTCATATTGGTGGTGTTCCCGCAGCCCGCGCCCCCCCGGGCTCTGGCCACCGAAGTAGCCCAATCTCTCCCGCTTTCCACCTTCGAGGAGCAGCACTGCGCGGTCGCCCTCCGGAGGCGGCACCCCAAACAGACATTTATCGCTCCCACTTGGACCATCTGTCCCGAGCAGGCTCCCGTGCTTAGGCCGGCCACACGGGCCGGAGCCAGGACGGCAGGGGGAGGGCGCGAGGCTGCGCACACCAGGCCTCCCTGTGTTTGCACAGTGTGTGTGCCCAAGTGTGTATCCTTCTAGACTGGGTAAGGGCACACATGTGTGTTGGTGTGCATTGTGTGAGGGGGCATGAGTGCTTATGTGTGCTGCGTGAGTGAGTGTGCACACACGTGTGCATAAGTGTGTGTGTGTAAGGGGCGTGCATGCATATGTGTGCTGTGTGAGTGAGTGTGCGTGAGCATGTATGTTCAAGTGACTGTGTCCATGTGTGCGTGTGTGCTCACACAACTGTACGGGTGTGCTTGCACTCACAAGGACAAGCACACACAGATAGAGTGACAAGTGTGCCGTGTGCACAGGAGTATGTTGGTGAGTGCTGTGCTCACCTGAGTGTGAGCGTGAGAGCCTGCATGAGCACTCACTGGTGTTTGTGCAGGAACGTGTGTGCTCACGCAGGGTATGTGAGTGTGCGTGCCCTCGTGGTCATGTGCACACACAGTAGCATGAGTGTGCTGTGTGCACAGTGTTTGTGCGCCTGTGCTCACGTCCGCTGAATGGACACCTGGGCCTTGGCCCCCAGCGAGGTCCGGCTTCAGGAACCTGCCGGGGCGCTAAGGGGTCGCGTGCCCCCGAGACGGCTGCCTCACCCCATCTCATTTGTGCCTCCGGAAAACACTTATTCGGCACCAACCGTAGCCCCAGGATATCACCAGTGAGTGCACACATCCTGTCGCTGCCCCTCTGGGACCCCCCCCAGAGGGTCTCGTAGGCAAGAGGGGACAGGACAGGAGAGCTAGTTATGCAGCCGATGTGAGCGTCCAGCCTCAGGAGCGGCATCGAGCCCCCCAGCCCCAGCCCCACAGCCCCGGCCGGCCCACCCGCTGGCCGCCCCCAACCTTAGCCTGGCACCACGATGCTATGTGAGGAGGCCACTCTTGCCCCTGCACCTTCGCAGACGCTGTTCCGTCTGCCTGGACGCCCTTCCTTGCCTGCTGCCCCCGCCGCGTCACATTCCACTCACCCTCAGACCCCAAGAGGCGGCAGCCCCACTGTGGAGTCCGTGGGGCCCTGGGGGCTGCCCTGTGGCTCGGCCATCCCGTGCCTGTGTCTCCCTGGACCTCAGGAGCCAGGGGCTGTCCCCGTCCCCCAGGAGCCACGGCAGGGGAGGAGCAGGGGAGGCACGGCCTGGGGTCTCTCTCGTGAGTGAGCATCAGGCGCCCCATTGCCCACACTGCTCTGTGCACGAGGGGTCACTCTGCGACTCCTGGCCACCCGCCACGCCTGCCCCGCCCCCCCGGCAGAGCTCAAGTGCCAGCCCCACGGCTCCCTGGCACGGCTCCCGCCCGGGCCTGGACCCAACCCCGTAGTGCTGACCCCCCCCCGCCTCCTCCCTCCCAGCAACCAGTGGGGGCTCCTCAGCCTCCATTTCCCCCTCTTCACCCGGGGAGGGGCTGCCTGCCTCCAGGCCACAGCTGGGGTAGCTCCCCCTAAGTCCCGTGGGGGTGCAGAAGGCATGGAGGGGCCTGCCGGGCGAGGTGGGACTTGTCCGGCACCCCCAGCGCCCAGCCAAGCACTCAGCCCGACCCCTGCGAGCCCACCCAACCTCGGCCACCTGGCCTCCAGGGGCCCCGGGGCGGCCAGCTCCCCTCGGGTTCACTCTGCAGGGAGCAAACCGGTGTGGTTCCATCCAGGAAGCCAGCTCGGAGTGGAGGACGGGAGGGCCAGCTGCCACCGCGGGAGCCCCAGCCTGGATGGGGGGGGTCGGACATGTGACCAAAACTAATGGGCCAGAGGAACAAGAGGGCATTCCGGGAGAGGGGCAGGACGGGGGAGCCCCTGTCTTGACTCAAACCCAGACCTTGGCCACCAGGAGCCCAGGGACCGATGAGTCTAATGCAGCCCCCATAACCGGGCTGCCACCCGGAGACCTCGTGTCCCAGCCACTGGAGCCTGGATGCCCCATAGGCCCCCCGAGAGGCAGCCCCCACTTGTGTGGGAGCATCTGACACCCCGCCCGCCCTCAGAGTCCCTGCCACGGTCGCAGGCCGTTCAAGGTCAAGCGCAGCCCCGTGCGGTCTGCTGAGTGGGGCCCACAGCACGTCTGGCCACAGGAGTGTTGGCCCATACATCACGCGTGTCCCCATCACGGCTGTCACGGTAACTACTGGGACTCGGGCAGGGCCGTATTTCTACCGGTCGTGACAGCGGAGATAAATCCACCCCGGCCATCCGCCGTGGGCAGCAGGCCGTGTCGGGGAAGGTGGTGGCCAACCGAGGAGGGTGCCATCCAGCAGAAGACCCCCGGGACGGGGGGCTCTGGGGGCCTGACCTGGTGGCCACTGTCGCTGACGGAAGCCACTTCCTCCCCGCTGCCCGTCCTGCCCCAGCAGCTGTGCCTATTTGGGGTGGGACTTGGCCCCCGACCAGGGGCACCTGAGCCCTAGGACCCTGTCTCAGATTGTCCCTTTCTTGCTGTGTGGCCCTGGGCCAGTCACAGACCCTCTCTGGGCCTCCTTTTCCTCAGCGTCGCAGCGGGGTACGAACCCCCCCACACAGTGGCTGTCAGACTGAGTGAGGTGACCTGTGCGAGCCAGGCCGGTCACACCCACGTGGGAAGTTCAGAAGTCCCTCCGAGGGTCCCGCCGAGGGCCCAGCCCCCGCCACCCGTGCTGCCCCCACCTCGGGGTCCCCAGCACCCCGCGGCCTACTTCCCCTCGTGCCAGCTGCCTTTTACTGACCCTCCTCATCTGGACCCCAACACCCAGACCCAGCCAGCCCAGCCCGGAGACGGGCCAGACAGCCAGGCCGGGTGGTCACCACTTGTCCCCAGCATGCCGGGGGCCGATCGGGGCTGCGGGCTCCTTCTGCATCACCGCGATGCCCCAGCCTCAGGGTGTGGCACCCCCGCAGAGCCCCGCTGAACAGCCGTGGGAGGCAGCGCTGCGAGGGCAGCCACGCACCCCCCACCAAGCCGCCGTGCCCCAGGGTCACTCGGCCTCTCGGGGAGCACCAGGCGTCCTGCTGCCCTCGTCTCCCTCCCCCAGCAGTCAGCAGAACCTGTGCTCAGGCTTTGGGCCGCGGAGAACCGGGAGCCGACCCCACGGCTGTGCCTGGCCGGCCTGTCTCCATCCCCTCCACGTCTCCTGAGGCATCCGTCCTCAGAACTTGTCCCCAGTGGCCTCAACACCACCACACCTCCCTCCGTCACCCGTGTCCCCGGACCCGTCTTCTCCCGCCCACTGGCTCTGCCCTCCTGGACGGTCCCCCAAACAGCCTCTCCGGGTCACCCGACGCTGTCCCTGGCCTGGTCAGCCCGCCCACCCCGTCCACGTCGCCTCTGGCCCCAGCTCAGGAAAACCCCGGGTCCCACGAGTGAGGACAGTGGTGCGTGGGGCGGGGCTGCTTGGGCCACAGCTCGGGCACCTGACATGTGCCCCGGGAAGACAGCAGGTGGCCTTCTGGTCAGCTGACGAGGGACGTGTCCACAGAGCCAGGACTGAGGCTCATTGGCCGAAAACCCCCCAGGGGACGGAGAGCTGCTAGAAACGCCGTGCTGTCGAGTGGGCTGCGAGAGGCGAGAATAACCCCCAGTTGGTCAGGCGACAGCTCAACGTGGGAGCCGCCCCACGGTGGGAGGGGCTGCCTGCCCGCCTCTGGCTCTCGGGGAGCCGGGACCCCCAGGACAGAGCGAGGAGGCCACGGGAGGGCATCCCCCACCCCGGGGAGATGTGCCTGCAGCCAGGGAGGGGCCCAGGGCTTTGGCCACGTGGGCCCGTCCACCCAGCGCAGAGACCGCCGTCCCCCAGACCAAGCGCTTGGGGGCTGAGGTCACGGGGAGCAGGAACGCCCGGCGTCCACAGGCATTTCAGCAGTGGGCAGACCTCGAGGAACCCGTGGCCACGGCCCGGTGTGAGCCCTCGGCCCCGAGGCTCTGGGGGCCCGGCCCGGTCAGTCTGTCCGCTGTCCCTGACGGGAGCGCCGACGTCAGGGTCCCCTGAGCAGGGGCCCGTGAGCTCGGGGGTGATACCCCATGCGGCGAGGGAAGCGGCCAGCCTCCCCCGTGGCCGGCCCCGTCCTCGTCCCCCGGCCCCGCTGACCCGGCCCGCCAGGAGCCACGGCCACATCCACGTGCACGCGCCCGTCCGGGTCCACTCTGGCCCCTCCCCACCTTGACAGATAATGGTTTAATAAGCGATCTGTTTTTTATTTAAAGGGTCGGCAGTAAAACCCAGATCACATTTCTCACTTGGTGGGTCAAAAAACCGCTTACGCTCATTTCTGCAACGTAAAGCGACACTCTATCAAACCAAACATTTCCAGATGTGCCCAGCTTGCTGAGAGGTGCTGGCGCGCGGGTGAGCGGCCCCTGGAAAGCAGGCCGGGAACACCACCTACTGGCCGCCGGGAGCCAGTCCCTCCCTCCACACTCCCTCCCGCGGCTCCCCGGCTGCGGGCCCCTCGCTCACTGGAGCTGGCGGACCCGCCTCCCATCAACACGGACCACCGGCCAGGGTCTGTGGGGCCAGGCCCCCACGCTGCGGCCGGCCGGCCTCTCTGGCCACCTTCTGCAGCCCGCCCCGGGCCGTCGAAGCTGTTCTCCCGGGGGGCTCGGGAAGAGACACAGTGTTCCCTAATCACCCCAAGAAGCAGGAGGAAGGAGGAACCGGATCCAAGGACCCCACGCGCCCTGGTGCTGAGTCTGAGCCCAAGCCAACAAACGCGCCCAGCACCCGGCCTGCACCCCCAGCCTTGCTCTACGGGGACAATGGGACTGTGAGGGCACCCGGCTAGCTCGGCTCGCGTCCAGGGTGGCTCTGGAGCCCACCAGCCGCCCCTGCCCCCGGCTGGCCGGCCGTGACCGCCTCTCAGCTCCCGGCCACCACGCAAACGGGGTGGCCCCCTTCAAAGCAGAGGCAAGCCGACCGGGTCCGGGCTGGAGCTCCCCCCTCCAGAGCGGCCGCTGCCAGACTTGGGCTCGTAAAGTCTCCTGGCCGCCTGGGGCACCTCTGGGCGGGGGGCTCCGGAAAGCCCGTGGGCGGGGGCTCCTGGACCCACCTGGGCCGCCTCCAGGGGCGGGACCGCTGGAAACACACTTGCTGGCAGCCGCCCGAGATCGCATTCCGTGGGTCCCCCGTAGAATGCCGTTTTCACTCTGAATTAAAACCGCAGCCAACTTTAAATTTAATAATAGAGTTATAAACTCTTGAAAGTGGATGGATGGCTGACCGACCCCGGAGAGAAGAGGGAGACTCTACACATAGAGGTCCTTGTAAGCAAATTTTGGGATTTGGTCCAGAGCTTGTTGAATTACCTTTTGTGAGAACTCGCGGGGTCACGGGTGGAGCCGGGTGACCGGAGGGGGGGGTGCCAGCCGGGCCCCCCCGGAGCAGCCGCGCCCTGAGGGACCCGCCAGGCTGTTCCTCCCATAGGGTCCCCGCCCCGGCACAACGACACCCACGGAGGCCCAGGGCCCCCCAGAGCTCCGTACCGGACAAAAGGCGGGGGGATCGGGGCGCGGGGAGCAGAGCACAGACGAGAGATGGGAGCCAGCTGCCCGGGAAAGTGCTCTCCGGTGTCCAGCAGCCCGGGGTGGACTCCAGGGGACCCGGCCCCGAGGCCTGAGCTGCTTGACCGCCCCGGCTTGCCCCGGGACCAGCCCCTTCCAGCCGCCCCATGAATGTGAACCTGGGAGCAGCAAGTCCCCTGTCCCCGGGCTGGCTGAGCCTCGCCCTGTCTCTGCAATGTGGGGCCTGCAGGACACAGGCCAGCAGCCGGCTGTCACTCACGGGTCACCCCAAGACCAGCGAGAGGGACCAAAACCACGGTGTCAGGAAAACTGAGGACTCGGAACCCCTCACCCAGTCCCCCCAACACCCCCGTCACTCAGTCAGCCTGGACCCATAAACCCTGACCCGTGGGGCCGGGGCGTCCATGGGGCCCCTTCCTGGCCCCGTCCCAACAGGACGACCAGAGGTGCATATCCCTCCACCTTCCTCACCTGCATGTCTGAGCTTTGCCCACGAGGGGAGCAAAGGGCCCTCCCTGTCACCTTAGGCTCAAATGTCCTGAGGAAGGAGGTGCAGGAAACGAAGTATAAGTAAATCTCTAGGTCGCTCCTGAGCTCAGATGCCGCCTCCTCCAAGAAGCCCCGCTGGTTTCACACCTCCGAGCCTGACCCCTGGCTCCTACTGCAAGTCACTCTGTGCTTTTGTCACGTACTCCTCCTGCAGCCCCACCGCCGTCACCCCCACCCCACCCCGTCCGTGACACACAGAAGTGCACCCCAAGGGGCCTTGTCATCTTCCAAATGAAAGGCTTTGATGCATTTTTAGAATTAAATAATGGGGAGGAAATATTTTTGCCTTTGTCACACCCGCAGCTCTGCGCTGACTCATAGGAGTCCCGCCAAGCCGCACGTCACCCCAGCACGGGGCAGATGCCGCCCCCGCCCGCAGCTGGGTCGCAAGGGGCTTCCGGCTCCAGCTCTCAGGGACCCTGGCAAACTCCCCAGTGTGGGTCACAGCCACTGTCATCTTCGCAGGCTTCTGCGTGGCCTCCGTGGGCCCCTCACGTGGACTCCCACGGCACCTGCCACAGTGCAGAGAAAGGCCTCAGTGTCCCCGTCTCCGACAAGCAGGGCACGGCCCCTGCCTGGCAGGCTCTTCGGGATTAAACAGGACGTGTTGGCTGTCATGAGCCCC
>CM053606.1:1916430-1933284 GCA_028646535.1 Procyon lotor
AACTAACAAGATGACCTTCGAACACTCAGCTGAAATGCCCACATGTGCCCGTGCGTGTGCAGCACTTGCCACCACGTGCCCAGAGACCCCACTCAGCTCTGGCACGAGTGAGGCTGTCTCAGGAATGACAGACACCAAGACAGGGGCCCAGGGCAACTGCAACAGATGAAAAAGGTTCAGGAAGTTGAGCCCGGCGATTGTGAGTGTTCCATGGGGGATAGACGAGACAGTGAATCGTGGAATAAAAGGAGGTTTGGAGAACAAGGGAGATCTCAGAGGCCATCCATGGGGCAAAGCAGAGCACAGGAGGTGACTGTGGGTAAAGCTCCAGGAATGTGGGCAGTAGAGCTGATGACTCGGAGATGGGGAGCAGGAGGGGACAGACAGCAAGAGGAGGAGGAACGAGGGTCCGGGGACACCAGGAGGAGCATTCAAGAAACAAGACAGAGGGAAGAAACAATAAGATAAAACAACTTAAACTTCCAGAGCAGAGTTTCAGGACACCCAGGACAAAGACAGGTCCCAGACCGTGGTCACAGGCAAGCAAGAGCTGAGAAGGCGCAGGCTTCCCCCAGCAGCTGTGACCTCAAGGGCCCACGGGCAGTGCCTTCACTGCGGACGCAAAGTGCTCTCCCGGCTGTGGCTTGGTACCCCACCACATTCTGTTGACATGTAGAATAAGGACATTCAGAGAATATGGTGCCCCCCAAGTTTACACCCACTCATTCTTTTCTCAGAAGACTACTGCAGGATGTGCTCCAGTGAAAACACGGGAGTAGATCAGAAAAGAGAAGAAACCTCAATCCTGTTCAGCAAAACCTGTATTTGAGTCCCAGAAGGGCATGCGCTGCGGACCACCATACCCCAAGCACCCCACCATCGTGGTGGGACAGCACCGGCGGGAGGCCAACCTCCCTGTGCTGGGCGCCCCAGGCAGGAAAGGAAAGAGGGAAGCACTAGATAATTTGAGAATGGAGAAAATCCCAGAATGGGCGCTAGAAACGTGCCATCTCGGGAGACCTGCAAAGCGATCCCTAAAGAAGAGTTGAGATCCGCCGCCCTGGGGGACGGGCACACTGGAGGGGGCAGGATGGGGGATGGGACACGCCCCTGTTGCATGACAAGCCTGTGGGACTATTTCATTCTTTAGGCTGTGAGCATGAACAACTTCGATAAAATGCCTAGTGAGGGCTGGGCTCCGTGGGCTGGCGGCCTCTCTAAGTGTGTGTGTGCTCAACCCTGGGACCCGAGCACGGACGGATGCTGGAGAATCGGCCGCGGGCCAAGCAGCCCTGGGAGGGTGGTGCAGGCCGGTGTGCGGTGCAGGGCCAGGGGGCGTGGTGTGACCCAGGACGGGCCAGCTGCTGGTGCCCGCTGCATGGCGAGGGCATGGCCACCTTGTTGGACATGGCTTGTAACTGGTCCTTCCGCTCCCGGAGCTCCTTCCGCAGGATGTCATTCTCCATGTTCAATGTCTGCAGCTGGGACTCCTGGAAATCCACTTGGCGTTGCAGAGACGTGATGGCCCCTGCGTGAGCCGTGGGAAGTGGGGAGAGAGGGCAGGGGGCTGGGAAGCCGAGCCAGACGGGCTCCGTGGCCCCAGGTGGAGGGCAGCCGCCTCCTGCCCTGTGTGCCACAGTCCCCTGGCCTCCCACCCTCGGGGGGCTCCCGGGCCCCCAGCGCCCCACCTGTCGCAAGTGAGTATCTCGTCCTGGTGACCTCCAGCTCGGCCTGGAAGTCCTGGATCACCTGCTCGTACTGCTCCAGCTGGGCTATCAGCTCCTGCTCAAAAGCCTCGTCCAGGGAGCGGGAGCTCCTCCTGTGCTGGTCCTCATACTCCTGCACCTCCTTCTCCTCCTCCAGCTCCTCCTCCTCCTCCTCCTCCTCCTCCTCCAGCTGCTCCTGCTCCTCACCCCCCTCCTTGGGTGCAGCCCCCTTCCTGCCTGCTGGGCCCTGCCCTTCCCCGTCCTCCGCCTCCTCTGCCTCGGCGCCTGCAGCCTCTTCCTCTTGGCCGCCAGCGACGTCCAGGTCCTTGCCTCGGCAGATCAGGGCACACTCCTCCTGATGCCGGGAGAGGGAGGGGGTCCTGGGCAGGAGTGTGTGGGGGGGGCACACCGCCCACCACCGCGACAGTCTCAGGAGACTACCGCGGCCCAGCCCCCAGCCCCCCGGGGGCGGGGGAGCCGGAGCCCCTTTTCCGGGAGCTGCCCTGCCACCCTGCACCTGGTCCCCGCAGGTGTGCTTGAGGGCCGAAGGTCGGAGCTGCAGGGAGCACACCGGCATTGCCCGGCAGTCCCGACAGGTAGCCCAGGGCCAAGCCTGCCCGCTCAGGTTCCCGGCCAGCCCGCACCTGCCTCCAGAGCTGTACCTCCTCCTCATCTCTGAAGAAGGTCTTCAGGATGCTCAGCCTCCCAGTGGGCTTTGGTACAGTGTCCTGGAAGAGGTCCGCATGAGCCTCAGGGTTCCGGAGTGCACCCTCAGCTCCCCCGGGGACGTGCTGAGACCTGTCCTTCTGCAAGGGGACAGCAGCCCCTCTACTTTGCTGGGGAGAGGGGGACCCAGTGTCTTCCTGCCAAGGGCGGTGTGTTGGTGAGAAAGTGACCTGCAGATGGGCAGCCCTGGGGGGACGGTGACAGGCAGAAGGGCAGCCTTGGGGGGATAGTGATGGGCAGAGGGGCAGCCCCCGGGGGACGGTGACAGGCAGAGGGGCAGCCCTGGGAACAGTGTGGTTTCTGGCTCCCCTGGATCAGCCCCAGGGAACGGCCTTGCAGCAGTGGGTACCCCTGCTTTGTTCCAAGAGCGGAGGGCCAGCCTGCCATGCCCCTGTTGCCTGCCCATGCAGGTCCAGCTTGGGCTCAGGCCTCTCTAACAGTCCCCGGGGGGCCGGGGAACAGGGAAGCCACGCCGATGCTCCCAGGCCTCTCCAGACGCCTGCTGCCTCTCCCTGCTGGTATCACACCGTTCGTGTCCAGGCAGCTTTCTCGGGTGGCATCTCGGGGGTTTGGTGATGGTCTGAGGCCCCCACCCCACCTCACATGTGCCCCTAGCATAATGCCAGGCTGTATCCTCAGGGGCGAAAGAAATCGGGTTTTAGAAAGACCAGGTGACTGCCCCCCTGCTCCCCCAGGAACTGCCTCATTCAGTCCTCTGCCCAGACCCCGGGAGGGGCAGTGCCCCCTCCCTTGCTTCTTAGGCAAGGACCCTGAGCATCCGGCAGCTGGAACATATCGGGAGAATCCGGGCCACGAGCCCCACGCGGCCCCTGGCTAAGCCAGGGCTGGAGATTTCACGTGCTGGGGGCCTTTCGTCCTCCGGGACCTCAGAGGGGCCGGCCCTCATCTTACAGGTAGGGAAACTGAGTCCAGAGAGCAACGCAACCTGTCCCAGGCGGGAGAGCAAGCTGGCAGCCTAGCACAGGGGTCTGGATGTCCGGCTCATGGCTCCTGGACCATACTGCGCTCCCACGAGGACGTGGCAACCTTCTGGGGTGATGGGGCATTAGCCGGGGGCCTGCGGGCCACCAGAGGCTTCGGACGGCGCGGAGCCTGCGGCCCGGGCCCCGCTTACCTTCACGCACCGGCATACCCATGTCTCCTGGCCTTTGCTTTTGAGGAGGCATTTCAGCTGTTTCTTCAAGGCCTCCCTCTCCTCCTGGAGGGCCACGACCTCCTCATCTTTCTTCTGAAGCTGCACCGCCATGTCAGACAGGCGCTGCACCTCCTCCTCCAGCGTGAGCAGGCAGTGATCCTGGGCACAAAAGCACGGGCAGCCCCTGGAGGCCCCACGGGCTCTCCTCCCATCCCCGGCACAGCTGCGTCCCCGAGCCCACGGAGAGCAGACCCTGAGGTCCCAGCCACTCCTGTCCAAAGTCAGGGCCCCAAGTCCTCACCTGGGGAGGCTCCAGCCACCTCCCTTTCAGGCCTGGGGGCGGCCCGCAGCCCCCCCATGTCCCTGCGGGGGACACACCAAGCCAGCAGTCCCTCCCAAGAGCCACCCCGTGGGGCGGGTCGAGGAGTCAGACCTCTGCCCCTCCCCCTTCCGTGCTCAAAATCTCAGTGCCCTCAGTTTCTCAGCTGTGGAGACATGGGACCGAATGACATGTTTGGGACAAGGACGGAAGGACTGGCCATCGGCAGCTCGGAACCGAGAGCAGCAGCAAAGGAAGACCCTGGGGCCGGCAGTGGACCCCGCACAGTCCCAGAAGGGAAAGGAAAGGAGCTCGAAGTCCTCCAGATGTCTGGGATTTAAGTGCTACGTTCCTACGTGGCCCGTGAATCAAAGGAGCAGAAGGCACCGAGGACGTGAGAACATGACTTGAACAGAATGAGAACATCATCAAGACATATCGAGAGACTTGTGGGGTGAAGCTGAGCTGCGGAGAGGACAGAGTCACAGCCCCCCGGCATCAGCCAGGGCAGGCAAGGAGACCAGCGCCTGGGCATCCATCGGAGGGACCCAGGAAAGAGCGGTGGGCTCCGGGGGAGGGGAGGGAGCAACAAGGAGGGAGTGCAGAGGACCCCGCGAGGGCCGGGCAGGGGAGGGGCAGGTGCGGCCGGACTGCGGGGATCTCAAGGGTATGTGGGGTTACGTACACGACTAAGCTAAAATAACCTGCAGAAATCACACTTCTTCTCCCAGGACTGTGGTGATTCAGACCCATGCACCTGTCTCGCACCAGACAGCAGTTGCTGGAAAGGGAACGGACGTGTCCACTGGGGCCGCTGGGGGGGCACCATCCCCCATGTTGCTGCGGGCGGCTACCTTGCCTCCAGGGGGGACGCACTACCTCTGCCAGCTCAGACCGGGTGGCGATGAGAGAGAGAGAACCCTAAGGACACCTTCCAAGCTCCTGGATACAGCCAAGCCTGCATCCCCTCCCGTGGCCACTTCGCACACGTGAACTTTCTCCTTCCTGTGGTTTGCACAGAACATCGGTTTACATAGACCTGCGTGGCTCCACCTCCCTCCAGCCTCAGGCTTAACCCCACGTGGAACTGCTTTCCCGAAAGTGGTCACAGGATACAGGCATTTCTAAAACTGTGACGTCTCTCTGAACATGCAGAGCGTCAGGAGTAAAGGTGAAATGAAGGCTGGTGGAGCCACGCCGTCTGGGCGCCGTGTACCCAGCAGCTGCCACACATTGTGTGGTGTCATTAAAGCCTCACCACTTTTAAAACCATCACCACCGACAGAAGGTGATTCTAAGAAAAGGGAGAGACAAGGCCCAAGTTAGCACCGTTGGGAAATGGAAATGGGAATGGAATCCTACCCCTGCAGAAAGTAGGGGGGTATTAAGAGACCATTACGCACAGGATCGGGCTAATAAATCTGAATTTACACGAAACAGACTCATTCCTTGAAAAACAAAGCGTGTCCAAACTGAAGCTAGAGGGAGAAGGAAGCCTGAGTATCTTTCAAGGAAGTGAATTTATTATTTGGAAAACCTGCCCCGTGAGGACTCTCCGGGCACACACAGCTTCAGAGACGAATTCTTCACCAATGTCAGGCAGACTCTTCCAGAGAATAAAACGGGAAAGAGAAGACGCCTCCCAACTTTTTGGTTGTTTGGAGACCAGAATTACTCCGACACCAAAGGCAAACAAGGGAATCCCAGACGGGTGAACTGTGGGCCAGGCTGCCCCAGACGAGGCCGAGTGGAACCTCACAACATGTGCCCTCGCAGGTAGGTCTTTGCTCACCAAGCCGATTATTACTGTTTTCAAGAATATATCGTCTTAAGTGGAAATAGCGGGTCAAAAGGTGTGTGGATGGTACGTGTGGCCCCCTGCTTGCCACAGGGGGACAAGATCCATGCCGGCTCACCCCGCCAGAAGGCCAGAAGATCTGGAAAAGATGTATCACGGGAGCCTAAGGAGGGTCCTGGGGGTCATTTTTGGCCGCGTCTAGGGACCTGCTTGGACAGCTAAGCAGATTCCCAAACAAGAGCCCTGGGAGGCTGGCTGAGCCCTTCTCTGGAGCCGGACACGCAGCTGGGGCACTAGGGCCAGGGCTCTGCGCCCGTGGCCGTACCTTCTCGTGGATGACCGAGATGTACCAGGGAAGCCGCTTCTTCAGGTAGCTCTGTGCCAGGACCGGGCTGCTGGGGACCGGGCTCATGATCTGGGATTCACTCCTCTTCCGCAAATAGTTGAACTCACAGGCACTCTTACTAAAGGGAAGGAGGCGCCCTGGAGAGAAGCCATGGGGGGTCAGACTCTTCTTGGGCTGAACTGCCCTGGGGCCTTCCACGGTGGTGTCCTCCTCGAAGGACCTCCCCCCCCAAGGGAACTCTTCACTGCCCGGCTGGGTTCCTCCATGCTCCCTTGTGCTGACTGCCTTCGTCCATCCCTCCCCAGCTGCCCCTGTGTGTGTTGAAGAAATGGAGGGAGATCATCAAAGCAGCCCTTGGAGACCCCCAGAGCCTGGGAGTCAGAACACCAGGGGTCAGGCTGATGGTCCAGACATTTGTGAGGGGTTTCCTTGCATTCGGACGAGAGAGACCTCTGTGTGCGGAGATCATCTTTGGATAGACCAAAGCAAGTATATTCATGCATGGGAACATCGTGTTCTACTCAAGGAGGGATGCATAGGGTCTAAGGGGCATAAGGTCGGCAGGGGGTCCTGGGAAGGGAGTCCCATGGGGGCATGATCAGGGAGCCCTGGGGGGAGCATCGGCCCCTGCAGGTGCGGGCAGAGGCCTCAGAGCTGGCGTGCCAAGGAGAAGACCCCAGGGGCATGCCCATCCCAGTGGCAGCAGGCCCTGCGCTCACCGTCCACCTTCGTGTCTGGGGCCTGCTGGCTGCAGGAGGGGTCCTGGGTGACCTTCCAGGAATCAGAGGCCGTGCACAACTCTTCAGCCACCGAGGCCATGGTGGATGAACCTGCAGGGTGTTGGAAACGCCAGCTGATGACAGCTAAGGCCACGTCTTCCCAAGACCTCCTAGGCAGGGACTACGATTTCCTTTCTTTTCTTTTCTTTTCTTTTTTTTTTTTTACGATTTCCTTTCTTTTTAAACTTCAGGGAGGGTTGAAGGTGACTTTACTCGGTGGGTGTACGGAATTGAACCCTGGGACTAAATTGAACCGTGATTCTGTCCTCTGCCTGCCATTTGTGTGTCCACCCGGAACAGACCACGTGCAACTTAATCTCTGCAAACGGGTGGTCCTGCTGAAAGGACCCCACACTCTCATCTGAAAAATGGCTCAGCTTCCAAGTCTCCAAGAGGCCCCTCTACCCAGAGGGGCAGACCCCATTTCTTCTCAGCCATCAGGAATCACACCTATGGTGGGCACCTTGTGGACAGCATGCAGGATGTAGTGTGGTCCCTTGCCCCATCCCAGCCCTGCTCAGAATTCATGGACCTGGAGCTCTGGCTGCTCTCTGAGGTTTCAGCCCTGAGAAAGGGGAGCATAGGGCCTGCACAGGTCGGGGCTCCTGCTTCTGACATGAACAAGGCCTCCATCACTGGCCACAGGTGCTAAGCCTCCATCTCCCTGTCCCTAAAGACAATGCCATGTGTGGGGACATGGAAGCAGTGCAGGCCCAGGAACTGGGAGGCATGGGGCACTGCCCAGCCTGGCCACTGCCCCCCGGTACTGCTGAACGCCAGGCTGCTCTCTCAAAGCCTCTTGTTCTCCTGGATCAGAGCCGTGTGTGGTCACACCCAACAGTGGCTGGGCTCCTTACCGGGGTTGGTTCCTATATTTGGCCTCATGGCCTCTTTCCTGCAGAATTCTGAAGCTTCTCCCTCTCCCCTGCCCCCAATCTTACTGAGTCTGGTGAATGAGACAAGAGAAAAGCAAGAAGGCTTTTCCTTCCCCCAACCCCTGCAGCCAGCCATGCAGTGTGTGCTCAGCTGGTGCTTCTGCCCGCTCAGTGAGTTCCCACCACTGGCCACCACTCTGGCTGACGAGTGCCTGGAAGGTCGTCCCACTCCTCCAGGGAGGAAGGTTGTTTCCACTCGGGGGCCCCTTTGTGGGCGGCTCTCACCATAATGAGACATGGACGTGGCCTTGGTGCTGAACTGAGGGCAGCCAGGGCGCTGGAGAAATGCCTTTCTCAGCTCCTCCAGTTCGGCTGTGAAGCTGGTGTCTTTGGGGCTGAGGTCTTGCTTGAATTCGCTCTGGTGGAGTGGGGACAGCAAGGCACTGGGAGAAGAGCCCCTGGAAGCCACGTGCACCGCCTGCAGCCATCTGCCCCCATCCCCCGAGAACCGCAGACTTCAGGACAGGCATGTGCTCCCACTGGAGAAACCGCCGGCATCCACCTGGGGGGCTCTCTGATCGCCCTGAGCCCATGGTAGATTCAGGAGCCTCCCAGCTGTGCTATCCCCTCCTCCTCCTCTCTTCCCCCCACTTCGCTCCTTTGCGAGACCCGCCCCCCCCCCCCCCAAGGAAGGCTCAGGGAGGACGGCCATCTTCTCTCCAGTCTTCCGGGCGGCCAGTCCTCTGCATTCCCAGAATCAGCCCATCTTGATCCATCCCCAAGGCATATTTGGAAGGCTGTGGCGGGCGCCCAGGCCCTGAGGCCTTCCATCGAGTGGGAGAAGCAGACCAGCCCCCTGCATTAGCTGTGCTGTGGCCCGGCTGTCCCCCTTCCCAGACCCCGCACCTTCTTCCTGTAGAAGCGGCTAATGGCCTGAGCCGACTTGCTGAGGGAGTGCTGTCTCCGGCGCAGTTTCCATTCCGGGACCAGATTGTCCCGGCCGGCCATACACTGGAGAAGCATCAGGCCCTTCTCCATCAGGTTGGGCACCATGCTCTGCTTCTTGGGCGAGCTGGCTCCGCTGACGGGCAACATCCTTGGGGCGGGGCGGGAGGACTGGAGGATGCCTTGGACAGCTGGCCCCTGTGCGCCTCTCTGCCTGGAGCAAGGTGTTGAGGGGAGCAGGGGCTTGAGCGTGGACCTGCTGCTGGGCTCAGCCCTGGACACGACCAGCTTCGGAAGCTCCTCATCCCGTGGGATCCTGGGAGCGTGTATGGCATCATAGATGTCTCCATAGCAACCAAGCGGGTCATTTGTCTTAATTTGCTGTGATTTGTCTTCACTAGGAAGAACTGTGTATCCCAGCCTTTCGACGATGCGAGGTGGCTCTTCCCTCTGGGGCAGTGTGCAGCCCATACCTGCGTCACTGGCTCCCTTTGGGGTCAGCCGTCCACATCTTGGGACTTTTGTCTTCTAAGTACTTCTCCATCTCGTTTCTCCATCTGTATCCCTGATGCAACTGTCACTGCTCAACTTTGTCACCTTTCCCTTGCAGTAATCTCTCCCCCGAGTTTTTGGGACACACTCTTAATTTATGTTCACTCCCTCTACATCCATCCCCGCCCTGTGCCCAGCAGCTGGCCCACTCCCTCACCTGCACTTCCCCTTGTCCCAAAGCTGGGCTCGGTTATCACCGCCTGGAACAAGGTGCGTGCTAGGTACCCCGGGTTGAGTGAGGACTGAGGTAGCACCTGTGCAACCCACCATGTCCTGCCCAACACCTGTGAATTTGCTGGCCCGAGGTGAAATGCACCTGGTACTCTGTGCAGACGTGGTCCAGGCATCTGCCCGCAGTCCTCCTTACATGTACGGGTGCACACACACATCTGTGCAAACATCTCCCCCCACACCTGTGCACACATTCACACACAAAGCCCAGCCTGTCTCGGATGTGAAACCACACTGAGGATGACCAGGTCCGAGGCAGGGCAGTCGGAAGGCAGCCGGCACCCGCCGGCTGGCGTTCAGATCCCAGCTCCCACATACTAGTAGCTGTGTGTCCTTGTCTTGTCCCTCCCCCACTCTGCACCAATTTCCTTGTCTCTACAATGGGGATACAATGACACCCATCTCCTAGAGTCGCGGTGAGGGTTTAGTTAGGAAACAGAGAGAGAGAGGGAGCTGCAGGGGCACCTAGTCAGTAAACCCCCCCCCCCGTTGTTGACTGTTTTCACTGCTCTGATCCTCACCCCCACTTCGGCATCACCCCACCACCCATCCTGGGGAACCGGGGAGCACCGGTAGCTAAGGATAAGAACAAAGGGGACGACTGAGAAAAACAGATCGTGCCGGCTCCTGCTTTCACCATATGCATTGTCAGCCATCTGGATCCCACCGAGGCCATAAAGCAAATTCCTTTTTTTTCCCCCCAAGATTTTATTTATTTATTTGACAGAGAGAGAGACCACAAGCAGGCAGAGAGGCAGGCAGAGAGAGAGGGGGAAGCAGGCTCCCTGCTGAGCAGAGTCCGACATGGGGCTCGATCCCAGGCCCCTGAGATCATGACCTGAGCTGAAGGCAGAGGCTTTAACCCACTGAGCCCCCCAGGCACCCCCATAAAGCAAGTTCTTGCTGCCTTTGTCTTTCTTCCTGTCGCTTTGGTGCTTCTGGTTTCTTACCGAATTCTCACCTACGGAGCGTCTGCCAGGTGCCAGGCACTGCCCAAGACCCCAAGGGCACCACGGAGTCCGCCAGACAGCCCGTCTGGCACTGTGACCCAGGCTTTTCTTGACCGCATGGCCTGTCCTAACAGGGCGGCTGCTGGCTGGATTCAGGAAAAGTTGCTCTGACCCAGGTTAGAATGGAGAGGAAGACTTCATTCCAGATTGCAACAGGGGAGAGAGATTGAAACTCAACGCTGAATACGGCGGGCGGGTGGGGCTTCAGCCCAGGGACAGCAAGAGGGACGTCGGCGGAAATTGCTAAGAGGGGACGGCAAGGGGGAGTCTCGCAAGGACAGGCTGGCCGCTGGGGGTGCGCACGAGGAATGTGGCCACGTGTCCCGGGTCCAGGGACTCTCTGGAAACTGGATTCTTCCTGAAACTAGGCTTGACAAGGGGGCTACGTGGAGAGTGTGAGAGCTTTGGGGATGCAGCCAGAATCCCCGAGGGTGACTTCTACTGTACTGGTTTCCTGGGGACGTCAGACCGGGCTCACAAGATGCACCGTTGTTCTTGGCACTTCCAGAGGCCCAAGGTCAGAGGTCAGCAGAGCCGTTTCCCTCCGAGGACTTCGAGGGAGACCCCGTTCCCTCGAAGGGAGGGAGGAGGCCAGGAGGGCGGCCCCGGCGAGAGCAGGGCTCAGAGGGGCCTGATGAAGGTTTGGTCAAGGACAGAGTCTGTGCCAGCCACAGTCGGTCAAGGACCCAGGCTGAGGAGAGTCAGGGTCCTGGAGGCGGGAGGAGAGAGCCCTGCTTAGCGACGCTTTGGCCTAGAAGCGAGGCCCTTACTTCCACTCACATCTGACCCCCAAAGCAGACCACCTGGCATGCAGCATTACAAAGGGCGGACACAGGCCGACCCTGAAGGGGATCATCATAACCTCTCCCCCTCCACCCTGAAAAGGTATATTGAAATCCTAACCCCAGGCCCTCAGCATGTGGCCTTATTTGGAAATAGGGTCCTTACAGAGGTCATTAGGGTGGGTCCTAGTCCATGAGGCTGGTGTCCTAATAAAAAGGGGAAACTGACACAGACACTCATGGAGGGAGAGGTCTCTCGAGGATGGACAAGTGCAGCAAGGCCCCTATTTGGCAAGGCATTGCCACAGAATGAGGGACAGGCAAGGAAGGGGCCTGCCTCCCATGCAGGTTTCCCAGGGAGCATGACTCTGCAGACGCCGAGACTTTGAACTTCTGGCCTCTGGAACTGTGAGGACATCGGAAGCTAGGACACCCTCGCCGCGGCTCCCCGTGGTGGCCCTGGACACCGGCAGCCTCGGGAGCTGCGTGGATGTTCTCCTCCGACGGGAGACACGCCCCAGGGCTGGGCTCGTGGACCTAGGGAGGCGTGCCAAGTGCCCAGGTGGAGACCGGCCGTGAGGCCACGCACGCCCCTAAGAGGGACATCCCGCAGTCTTGGAGGGGAGCAGGGTGAGGAGGACCCTGAAAAGCTTTCTTTGGGAGGTACGCCGAGGTAAGCTGAGTCCTGAAGGTCTGGTGGACTTAGGCCAGTGGTGCCTGAACTTTCAGGCGAAAGGGGTGAAATCCTGCAGGAGCTGAGGCCCCTCCCTGGTCCCGGGCGGTTCGGGGTGCCTGGAGCTTACATGCACCGGGGGCGGCTTCTCAAACTGTGCCCTGCACAGGACTTGGCTGGGGAGCTTGTGAAAATGCCGATTCCCATTCCGCAGGCCTCGGAGTGGCTCCTCGCTGCCCCCCTCTGTGGCCTTTCTCTCTGGCTTGGCACTGAGTACCCCAGGGCTGGGCACCAGGGCCCTGGTGTTGCACGAAGACTACCTCTGACCCCTGGCAGCCGTCCATGGCTCTCGTACCTGTTCGGCCTCCAGGGAGAAGGGCTGCCGGTCCCCCCGAGGGGCCTCCGGAAATGTGATTCATCCACGCCAAGTGGGCTTCTCCTACACATGACCCTCGGATTTACTGAGGAACCATGGAGACGTTTTCACATGAGGCAGTGATAAACTATCTCATTTTTACGGATTCATACCAATTTTTACAGAGTCATGTGGGTTGTACGGTGTGTCCCCGAAATTTGCACGTTGAAGTCCTAACCCCAAAACCCATGAACGTGACCTTATTAGGAAGTAGGGTCATTGCAGATGGACCTGGTTGAGTTAAGATGAGGTTTCCTGGAGTCGGGGGACCCCTCATCCAGTATGACTGGCGTCCTTACACACAGGGGAACTTTGGACACAGATGCGCACGCAGGGAGAAGGCCGTGCAAAGGGGAAGACGCTCTGGCCAAGGATGGCCGGAGATCACCAGCAAACCCCCAGCAGCCGGGGAGAGGCTGGGAACGGGGTCTCCCTCGAAGTCCTCGGAGGGAAACGGCTCTGCTGACCTCTGACCTTGGGCCTCTGGAAGTGCCAAGAACAACGGTGCATCTTGTGAGCCTGGTCTGACGTCCCCATGAAACCAGTACAGTAGAAGTCACCCTCGGGGATTCTGGCTGCATCCCCAAAGCTCTCACACTCTCCACGTAGCCATTCCCCACCATGAGGGGGCCAGGTCCCAAGAACCTGGTCCCTGCTGCTCTTTGAACAAGTCAAGGTCACTCCCGCCCCCAGCTGATGAGCAGCTCTCGGCTAACAATGCTCTTTTTCCCAACTTCCTGGGGCTGGACTCCTCAGCATCAGCTCTGGGCCCTGACATCAGGGCCCATCTTCTCCAGCCTGCCCACGGCATCTGCCATTTCCTCCCCGCAGCCCCCATGGGTCTCTCTCCTCTGGAGCCCTTTACCACGAGCCAAAATGCAACTGTGTCTGTGCCTACGCTTCTGCAGTCCCTCTGCTGGAACGCAAGAAGAGCAAGAACTAGGCTACCATCTTCCTATCCCAGCGCCCAGAAGAGGGTCAGGCTGACAGGAGATGCTCAGACCACACAGGGAGCCGAGCGACTGCCTCCAACAGAGGCCGAGGGGGACCTCAGAACACACGGAGGGCTGGCATTCAGCCGGTGACAGCCTGGAGGGTTCTTCTGGGTCCTTTCCAACCTCTTCACATGCTGTCAACTCTCCATCTGCTGGAGAAGGAGGAGAGGTCAGAGGAGAAGAAAAGGGCTCTTCGACACCTTTAAAAAAAGTTATTCCTTAAATAAAGTCATGGCAAAATAGAAGTAACGCAAAATGGGCCATTTTAAGCGTACAGCTCGGTGGCTCCACGGACGTTCACGTTGTCGTGCCTCGTCCGTCTCCAGAACACTTTTCATCTTGCAAGGCTGAAGCTCTTCGTGCTCAACACTGAGCGCCCCCCACCCCGACCTCTCACCCCCCCTCACACCTTCTTCCCTCTGTGACTTTAATTGCTCTTGCCACTGCAGACGTGCGCAATCACCGTGTCTGTCCTCTCACGGTGGGCTGATCTCCCTTGGCGGGATGGCCTCAAGGTTCCTCTGTGTTTTGGCGTCCTTCTGAATGCCCTTCTTTTTCGGGGCTTAGTAATATTCCTCCCAGTGGCCACCCCCTATTTTGTGGAACCATCAAGGGACTGTTGGGCCACTTCTCGCTTTTGGCAAC
This sequence comes from Procyon lotor, assembly GCA_028646535.1. NCBI lineage: Eukaryota > Metazoa > Chordata > Mammalia > Carnivora > Procyonidae > Procyon > Procyon lotor. The sequence continues at coordinate 1,930,384 of CM053606.1, forward strand.
TGTCAGCAATGCTGCTGTGACTATGGGCATGCAGACATCTTCTCTAACTTTCTAATCTGCAGCCAGAGCGATTACGATTCTATTTGGAACTCTGCATTATCAGCGAGCCAATCGCTTTGTTCATCTTCTTATATGAGGTCTGGGTTGCAGGCCTCCTGAGAGAAGGGACCCAGCAAATGGCAGTTTTCACCCTCTCCCGGCTGGGAGCGCTGAGCCAGGCAGGCGGGAGGCCCGCCTGTTTGTCAGGGGGAAGGAAGGATGAGAGGAAGCCTACTCGGGGCTCGCACAGACTGCGAAAAACGTGGCATGTGAAGCATGTCTCCGGTTTTGCATAGCTTATTGGTGGATTTTTGGTGTGAATCTGTAAAAATGAGATAGTTTATCACTGCCTCATGGGAAAATGTCTCCGTGGTTCTCAGTAAATCCGAGGGTCATGTGCAGGAGAAGCCGACTTGGCGTGGATGAATCACATTTCCGGAGGCCCCTGGGGGGCGGGGGACACCGGCAGCCCTTCCCCCTGGAGGCCGACCGGGTGGGCGGGCGGACGGGGTAGCCGGGGATGGACACGGCGGGGGGCACGTGATGTAATGAGACAGGGTGACACACGCAACTATCGAATCACTGAACTCCATCTCTGAAAGTAGTAATACACTATATGTTAATTAATTGAATTTTAATAATAAAAAAAAAGAACCGCCCTCAGTCAGCAATATGAAGTGCAGGAGGTTTTCCGGATATGATTTCCCAGCCTCACGGCGCCTAAAACAGGCCTGGCGCCTAACAGGTGCTTGAAAAACACGGGGCTGGACGAAATGCCTTTTCTGGCTTCAAGGACCTGGAAGAAAAATGCAATAAACACTGAGGGCACTTTGGCTCATTTTCATACTTCAAGTGGGTAGATATTTAAGGCTGAGGGAAATGTCAGCCTCGTTCTAGGGGCCGCGGACAGTGCAGTGAAGTCTCTGATGTGCTTATAGGTTATGCAGAGACATTTGGTGTTACCTTTCTTGTTACTCAGCCGTGACCCAGGAAGGCATCCTGAGTTCAGAACCCAGAAATGAGACCAGATCACGGGTGGACGGCTGCTTACTCAGTACCCCGCTCTCTCTTTAAACAGAACCCGGGTTTCACGCCTGGCAGGAGTTAGCCCAGCTAAGCCGACATTCCTCCACTGTGGAAAGGAAGGGATTGGGTTTCCAGAGAGGTTTTTAAGTGGAGAGGGGCATTGCTTAGGTTCGAGCTGTGGTCTTTTTACCTTCTCCGTCTTCCCATCTTTAAAGCAATGTCCAGAGTTTCGGTCCAGGAGTTGACCTTGAGAATGAAACCACTTGGCTAAGAAAGGCCAAGAAAAGAAAGAGAAATCTGACTCCTTGCTGATAATCTCCCAGCCCCAAATGCTTATCTCAGGACATCCTTAATGACACAGAAACAAGACCCCAATTATATAAGCTTTCAGTGGGGTGGGAGTGGAGGTGGGAAGGTTTTCTTCTCCTACTGGCTGAAGGAAATTCATGATATGATCCCTTGCAAGAAAATTATATTAAAAAAAATAAATTCACCACCCCAAAATGCTTTCAGATTACGTTTGCAGCTAAATAGGAAATTGTAAAACAGCCTATTATTGGGGTACCTGGGGGGCTCAGTGGGTTAAAGCCTCTGCCTTCAGCTCAGGTCATGATCTCAGGGTCCTAGGATCCAGCCCTGTGTGGGGCTCTGAGTGCAGGGTGGAGTCTGCTTCTTCTTCTGCCCACCCCCTGCCCGGTACTCTTTGTCATTCTCTCTCTCTCTGAAATAATAGATCTTTTTTTAAAAAAGATTTTATTTATTTGACAGAGAGCGAGATCACAAGTACACAGAGAGGCAGGCAGAGAGAGAGGGGGAAGCAGGCTCCCCGCTGAGCAGAGAGCCCGATGCAGGGCTTGATCCCAGGACCCCGAGATCATGACCAGAGCCGAAGGCAGAAGCTTTAACCTACTGAGCCACCCAGGCGCCCCAGAAATAATAAATCTTTAAGGTAATGAAAAAATAAATAAAAAGGTATTATATTTGGTTACCGGAAACTCAGTGAAGTTCCATCAATAGAGAAGTCGTTATGAAATACAAAACTTATCTGGGGGCAGTCACTCCATTTCACTCCATCACACAATCACCTTTCTGGTCTCGTCACTTCGATTGAAAAGGACTTGACTTTCTCCACATTTGGAGGGTACGTTTGGAATTGGCTTAAATAAAGGCAGGGTAGCACCAGAAAATGTATCTTGGAGTGAGTGGAGGCTGGCGGGACCTCCTGTGGCAGCCACACTTCCCCAGGGCGCCCTGCTCGCTGCCATGAGACAGGGACCACACCCACAGCTGCTCCCCTGCACCCCAGGCCTGCAGGTGCCCCGGTCCTTCACCCTGGCGGGTTCAGGGCCCTCCTTCATAAAAACCTAGCGAAATTCAGATGCCCCAAGCCTATGATTTTATTACCTTAAAAAAAAAAAGATTTTATTTACTTATTTGACAGAGAGAGCAAGAGTGCACAAGGCGAGCAGCAGAGGGAGAGGGAGAAGCAGACTCTTCCGGAGGAGCAGGGAGGAGCAGGAAGGAGCAGGGAGGAGCAGGGAGCCCGACGAGGGTTTGGATCCCAGTATCCTAGGATCATGACCGGAGGTGAAGGCAGACACTTAACCGACTGAGCCACACAGCGGCTCATTATTATTATTACTTTCTTTAAAATTTTTAATTGCGAAGCCAATTTTTGCAACTACAGACATTAATACGTGGAAAAGCCCTCTCCGAGATCGGGAAAACCCTGTAGCGGGGAGAAGGCTCTGCAAATAGACGCTGAGCTACCGCGCAAAGGTGCGGTTGGCGGGAACCTGGAGACTGTGGTCGTCACTCCACGGCCGGCCCCGCCCC
>CM053606.1:1933784-1952926 GCA_028646535.1 Procyon lotor
GTGACTGGCTTGGCTATCCCAGAACAATGGGGTCTCCTGGCCAGCCCACTGCCCGCCTACAGGCCTGTCTGCGTGTCCAGGTCCGAGATGAGTGCCACCCACGAGGACCACGTCCTGGGGCAAAAGGAGAGGGACAGAAGGTCCTACCTGTGTGACCCAGCCTGGCACCCCACCTCCTTCGGCCTTAGCTTTCCCATCTGTAAAGCACGGGTGGAGCCATAGGTCGGCTCTGGGGGTCAGGAGGGTCCAGAAAGGCTATGACCTGTGACTTCCATCAGGAGGAAGGACCCCTGCCCAGGAGACCCCCCAGATCCGGGGAGCCCACCGTGCATGAAGCACTCATCTCCCCTTGTCCGCACAAAAGCCCAACAAGGACAGGGCTGCAGACGATGAGGCAGACCGGCCAGCCCTAGACCCCCATCACTTGCTCAGAAACCAGGGCTGAGCCCGAGGTACAGATAAGGGGCGAGCAGGAGACCCCTGTGTCCCAGAGAGGCCGCGTCCCACTGGCCCACCACGCCTGGCCCCAGAGGGCGCGCTCAGAAACTCTGGTCTGAATGAAAGAGCCCGAACTCACAAATGGAACTCACGAATGGACCCCCGAGGCACACACGGGCCACGGCACCCACCCTTGCTCCGGTCGTCTTTGGGGTTGAGCGAGGTCCACAGCCCTCCCTGGAGCACCTGGCAGGACCGGACACAGCGCGCGCGGCCAGCCTGCCCTGCCCGGGGCCGGGCCACCGCTCCGCACCTGCGCCCTCTTTTGTCCTGTCCCCCGTCCTCCGCAGCCGGACTTCTGGAGAAACAGCCCCCCCGCGCCCCCTCCCCCCGGCTGCACAGGGCAGCCCCTCCCTTCCCTGGGAGTGGTGCTGTGCAGTTGCATAAGATTCCTATTTTATGTGTTTATTTATTTAAAACTGATAAGAAGCTCAAAGGGCTTTTTGGGATGTCGATGGAAAACAAATCGTTTCTAAAAGCGGGTGCCTGATTCCCTCCTCACGCCCCACTCACTGCCCAGCGTCCGTGGCCGCCTTGGGCGGACTCCCGGCCATTGAGACAAGAGAGCCACAGCACAGGCGAGCTGTGACCACGCAGCGGCCACGGCAGGTGTGTTCACAGGTGTCACAGGTGCTCTCTCCGGAGGGGACAGAGAACCTCGTCACTAGACTTTACAGTGACTTAGTATGTCCCCAAAGGCTCTGTTCCAGGCGGACTCGCTCACTAGCCGAGTGGATGGTGGGGGGGGCGGGTGTGAGGGTTGACACCTCTAGCCTCCTCCCTGCACGGGGCCATGCAGGGCGGCTGGGGCACTGGGCTCAAACCCGGCTCAGGAAGCACCCGCTTGTCCCTGCCACGAGGACACACAGATTCCAAAGACAGAGCTCCTGCACCTCTGGGTGGTGACATGGGGTCCCCCAGGGGGGCTCCTGTTCCCAGCCCCCTTTGCGCACTGCTGTCTGTACCACCGGGCTTTTGCTCCTACTGGTCCCCTCCCGGAACACTGTCTCCTCCCCCCTGTAGAGCCTTTCAAGGTTCACCTGCTTCTAGAGGCTTCAGGGCTCTCCACCTGCCTGAGGTCTGTGTTCTGGGGCTTTTTCTCCCACTTCTGTCCACTTTCCCCCGGCGCCAAGCCTCTGGAGTACAGCTGAGCCTCAAGCAACGCCGGGTCAGGGCCCCGACACCGCGGGCAGTGGGAAGCACAGTTTGTGAGTCCCCAGCCTGAACTACCGATAACCGGCCGCCCAGAAGCCTTGTCAATCACGTCAGGCCGGGCGGGTGCCGCAGACCCCACGTTCTCCCAACAAAGGAAGCCGCACAAGACAAATCCCGTTAGGAGTCACAAGAAGAGGAAACCCGTTTCCGGGCGGCACCCTTTTTACAAAACACGAGTCCGCGTACAAGGGGCTCGAGCAGGTCAAGCCGGCGGGGGTCAGGTCCGTCCGTTTAAGAACCTGCAGCGAAGGGCTCCCCAGCCGACCCGCTGAGCTCGACCCCCGGGAAGTTCCTCTGGGACACTGAGGCCCACCCCCTCCCAGCGCAGAGAGCCAGCGGGGACGGCCGGCCTGCAGCCCTGCGGGGGCTCGTCTCCTTGGGGACCCTGGCCAGGCTCACGGGGATCGTGCAGGGGACCCCGCCCCGCTCACCACCACCAGCGTCCAGAAGGGGAGGCGTGGCTGGCAGGTTGGGACTTTCAGAGTCCTCCTCTGTCCCCTAAGGCTCATGACAACAGGGAGTGAGGACATTTCCAAAGTCCCTCCCAAGACAGCCGAGAGGCTCCAATGCCACTCTGAGCAAAATCCCGCCCATGACCTTCCCAGATGTAGAAGGTGGTGACACAGCTGGCCTGAGGCATCACGGGTCCCTCTCTCCCTCCCCACCAGGCCTTGTTGGGAACTGGCGCCATGCCAGGCCCCAGGCGGGTGCCCCCCCTCCCCTGGCACCCCCCCGTGTCCACTGCTCCCCGGGCCTGTAGCACCATGGGCGTCCGTGGGCCCTAGGGCCTCGCAAACCCTTCTCCCTTCACAGCCCCAAGGGAACAGTCTGGAGGAAAGGTCTTTGTGAGTCCCCCCCGAAGTCAGCTCCTGTGCACCCCACATGCCCAGCACAAGGCCACACCCTGCAGCCTCGGGCCGAGGGCAGCCAAGGATTCCAGCCCGTGGTGGGGCTCCCTGGTCTCTCCGGCCCCTTCTCCTGCCCTGCCCTCCAGCCTCCAGGCCCCGCACAGAGCCCACCTCCCGGGGGAAGCCTCTGGGCCCTGCTGCCCCTCCAGGCCAGGACCTGGGGCTGGAGCTGAGTGCGGGTCACTCTCCGGCCCTGGGGGACTGGGGAAGGAGTGCTGAGCCCCAACCTGGAGCCGCACCCCTTTGATCTCCAAGGGCTCTGCCCTGACCCCCGCCCCGTCCTCCAGCTCCTCAGAGAATGCTGAGACTTCTTCTGGAGAGCGTGAAACCCCAAACCCCCCGCTCTTGTGCGGCAGGCATGTCTGGGCTCGGGCGCGACCTCGCCCAGGGGTGAGTGACGGGCACGCCGGCTGGGCTTTAGGGGGAGACAACCCTTCCCGCTTGGAGCAGGACCTCCGTCCCGCGGTGTTTCCCACAGCATCTCCCTGAGTCTGTGATTAAACGGGTGGAAATGCCAACAAGACCGGGCTCGTGCCGGGGGAGGCGCCCTCTCCTCCTGAAAATATGCGTGAGCGCTCTCTCCTCACCCGGGGCTGAGGCAAGGCCTTGCCCAATCCTCCGCCAGGGCCATGTGGAACTTTCCACACCTCGCGCAGGAGAAATGTGCCCCCAGAAGCCCGCTCCTACAGCTGCCGGAGCCTGTACAGGATGCCCTGCCTGCCTCCCCCTGCAGACGGCCCTGCTGAGACCCGGGGCAGCAGCCTGCAGCTGGGCCCCGCAGGGTCCCCGGGGGTCTCTGGGCTGTGCCCTGCCAGCCTCCGCAGGGCTGCCTGTGACACACAGGCTGGTGGCCCACGGACACACGGACACACAGGCCGCAGCCCACCCCCTGGGATGCCCAGGGCCTGGAGCAGAGCTGGGGCAGAGTTCATGGGGTCCCCCTCTGGCCTAAGCACCGCTGGGGACCGTCGGCCCTCCCGTCCCCCTGCCTGGCGCCCCGGAGCCTGACCCTGACGTCCTTCACCCACGTCTCCCCGGTCGGTCGGTCCATGCTGCAGGTGCTGATCAGGCCCCGCCCACACCAGACCTCACTGCGGGGCCGCTGCTCTCCTCGGGGGAGCGACAAGTGCTATGAAGGTGACAGGGATGACGAGGGAGAGTCACGGGTGTGTCCCCTTCGATGGCCGGGACCCAGGGATGGAGAAGCAGCCAAGCACCACCCCCCAGCGAGGCTCTTGGCCACTGGTTTGCTCATTCTCTCCCCAGTTCGAGGCTCTGGGGTGGACAGACCGGCTGACCCGAGTCCCTCCCACCAGCTCTGCTACCGACAGCTTCCTGGCGGCAGGTGAGGGCAGCCCGTCCCTTCCCCACACATTTCCCGGGGGCCCCTCCGGGGGTGCTGGGAGCCGGCGGCACCTCGCAGACTGGCCCACGGCCTCCCACAGCGGCCAGCACACCGGCCAGGGTGTAGGGGGCTCAGGGCTCCAGACCGGGCTGGACACAAACGGCCGGGCAAGGGCAGGGGAGATGGGCAGGGCCCAGGGAAGCCTGCAGACCGGAGACCAGAGAGCAGTGCCTGCACCGGAGGAAGGGCTGAGGGGGTCCGTTCGGCCAAGGGACGTCAGGCTGGCCGAGTCAGAGCCCGTGACGGCGGCCGTGGAGGGGGGCGGGGACCTGGCGCGTCCGGAGGACACGCGGGCGGGCTCCTGATGAACCGGACGCTGGGTGTTGCACAAAGGAGGGTCGAGAAGAGCTCCCGGGTTTTGGCCAAGGCAAGGGAGAGTGGGTTTTCCACTCACTGAGACAGAACACGTCCTCCACGGGCATGTGGGGGCTCGGTGTGGGCTGCAGAGGGGCGGCTGGCCCTGGAGCTGCCGGACAGACCAAGGGCCTGGTCGCGGGGCAGGAGCCTGGGCAAGCGGAGTGTCAGCTCCGCGACCCTGGTGAGTGGGGGTGATCCCTCTGTCCCCCTGGGGCTCGCTCTGGGACTCCCCTTCTGGGACAGCCCGTCCCTGCCGGGGCCCCCAGAGCCTCATGCGCTCCCTGCCCCGGGTCAGGGGGAAGGTGCCGGGGCCGCCGGCCCATTCCGTAGCCCAGACCCCCAGCCACGGGAGCCCCTCCCGCCCGGCCCCCAGAGGCCTGTCCCCGCTGCCCGCCCCGACACCCCCTCTGTCCCCCGCACACCCTCTCCTGGCTCCCAGGAGGCCCCTCTTCTCTCCTGGGAGGACTGTCTCTGTTTGTCTCCCCTCCGGTTACTCTTTCTCTGTTCAGCCCCCACCCAGGCCGAGACTCCCCCAAGTCTTCTCCACCTGACACCTAACCCCCAGTGTTCAAGCCGCCCTCTGCCAGCCTGGCTCACTCTCCCTCCCCCAGCTGCTCAGCCTGGCCCCCGCTGGGGGGTGGCCACACATGGCCATAGCCCCAAATCCCCTTCCTGCGGTTTCCCAACAGAATAAACAGGTGGCAACTCTCCTCATCCAGCCTCTGGGTCCAACCTGGGTGCCTTCGCCCTCCCCCTCCTCAGCCCCCAGCAAATCTGGTCGGGACCGGGTGCTCACTACTCCCCTGCTCCCACCTGGCCAAGGTGCCCCGGCTCCGTGGGACCATCCCGCGGCCTCGGCCCTGCCCTCCTGTGGCCGCCCTGAGCACTGCAGCAGGGGCTCTTCCCAGAACCCGCCCCCCCAACACCTCCCTCCTTCTCCAAGTGCCTTATACAGGAGGCCCTTAGTACCTGCTTGGTGATGCACGGTTGGCGGTTCCCACCGGGGCCCTTCCTGCCCAGAGGCTGCGCGGTCTGCAGGAAGGGAGAGTGACCAGACCCCCCCGGCACAGGGGATGCTAAGCGCTGTGGCCTCACGTGCGGCTCCAAGACACCGGAACCAGGCGTTCTCACGGCACACGCCTGCCGGCAACCACCACAGACTGGTGGAGGGTGGGCAGGGCAAGGTGCCGACACCCACGACCGGGCTCAAGCTGAGCCTGCAGCCGGGACAGCCCGGGGCCCCAGTCAACGCACAGACACGGAGAGAGCCAGCGGGGTCAAACACAGACCGGTTTGCTAATAGTGAAACAGCCCCAAAGAGTGGTCAACGGGAAATCTTGAGATTTCCAACCGGGAAAGGTCAGTGCCAGGTGCCCAGTCGGGATCCTGTCCAGCGCGGCCTCCGGTGAGGAGGGCCCCTGAGTGGGGGCAGCTGGCGGGCACAGGGGGGAGAAGCCGCTGCAGACAGAGCCCCCAGCCCCCCAGGGCCAGCCAAGTGCCCCCAGTACGTGGGAGCTCCCAAAGGCAAGGGTTGTGCAGCCCTCGAAGAAGAAGCAGACTCCAAGTACAGCGCAGACTGCGGGGAGGGGGTGCCCCCCAGCACCGAGCTGACCGCAGCCCAGCACTGGCCAAGCAGGTGCAGGGGACGGCTCAGTGCTCGAGGACAAGGAACGGGGCTCACGGGAAATCGTGCTGGGGTTTCAGCTGGTTTGAGGCAAACCCCCTTCCTCTTTTAGGATATTTGCTTACAGCAGGAAGCTTGTATCTCCCTCGGGGACATAAACAGGAAACAGACGCTTTTACAAATCAGCGTGACCAGCCCAGCCCACCTCCCCTGGGGGCAGAGGCTTCGGTAGGTCGTGGCCACCTGCCCAGGGCCCAGGCACACCAGAGCCTGCTCAGAGGGCGCTCGCTGACGGAGGTGTCTGTGGCCGACCCTGCTGGTCCCCGGGGCCTGGGCCCCAGCCGCAGAGTGGACACCAGTGGCCCTCCGCTGCCTGCTGCTCATGTGGGGGGGCGAGGCTCCCTCCATGGTGCCAAGGATGGCCCGGGCCCCCCGGCCCACGGGAAGGAGGCCACACGGCAGCCGAGCTCAGCCCTGCCTCCTTTGAGAGAAAGGGTTGTGCCAGAGTCCCCGTGTGCCCAGACCTCTCGCTGGCCTGCAGGGCCCCGTGTGCCCAGACCTCTCGGCTGCGTGTGCGAGCACCCCAGTGGCAGGGACGCGGCCCCTCCTGGCTCCCACGCCTCCTGCACGGACAGTCTGGGGTCCGAGGGAGCCCCGTGACACGAGTCCTGGGGACACGAGTCACTGACAGAGTGAGAGACAGGAGGGGGGACGGAGAGGAAAGATGTCCCGTCCCCAGCCCAGCAGCTGCCCACACTGGTTTCAGACAGAAAGCTCATGTCCACGGAGTTTCCAACCCTGAGCGCTCGGAGCCGGGGCCGGAGCGAGGCCGCAGACTGGAGTGACCCCCGGCCCTCAGCCCTCTTGGGCCACACCCCCTGTCACTTCCCACGGCCTTGCCGGGACACATGCCCACAGGCAGAGGCACGTGTGTGCCTACCCAGCACACAGCAGGCACAACACACATGCAAACATGTTCTCGCTCACGTGCACACTCCCTCTCGCACACAAGCACACGCGTGTGCTCACACGCCGCCGAGAGCACGTGCGTCTCCAGGGGCGGCCGCGCCCCCAGGTCCCTGTGGCCCGGCTCCTGTCCTCTGCCCGCTGCTGGGTCTCCCGCAGGGCACAGGGGCCAGGGTGCCCACGCTACCTGCCTCCCTCGCAGGAACAACGGCGCCAGGCTCCACCTGCTCAAAGAGCCGCCTGGGCCTCCCTGGCCCTGGGGACCCGGCAAGTCTGGAGATGGGCCCGGGTCCCCAGGGCCAGGCTGCGGGGGCCAAGCAAACCCGCGGTCCCTTCCTTCCCCTCCGCCGGCCGCTGTCTCTCCGTGAGATGGCGACAGGACACCTGAGGCCAGCTTGCTGCAGGTCCTTGACCTTGAGCCCAGACCCAAGGAACAGATTCCCGGGCAAGGACGCTCCTGACCTGGGAGCAGGCGAGGGCAGCCTCTCAGCCCAAGCCCCAGGGGAAGGACGACTTCCAGGGTCCCCTGAGCTCCTGGCAGCCGGGGACAGGCCAGGACAGCGTGTGGCCCCTGAGCCTGGGACAGAGCCCCCAGCCCAAAGCTGGGGAGCCTCAGAAACCCCCGCATCTCAGGGCAGCCACCCAGTGCCGACCCGTAACGACCCGCCCTCCTCTCCCAGCCCGTGGGCGCCTATCCCATACTCCTCCGGGCTGGGCGGCCATCTGTCCCTGTGCCCAGGACCGGCCCCCAACCCGCGCGCATCCTGCCTGCCCTGGCTTACCCCGGACTGTGGCCCCCACCGGCCGCAGGCAGACGAGGAGGAGACAGACGAGAGAACACCCCTCCTGGACCGCCTCCGGGCGAAAGCCCCAGCCCCCCCCAGGACGGCGCGGGTCCCCCTACCGTGGAGAAGCGCTGCATGGGGTCACTGCCGTAGAGCATGGTGGGCGCGGGAGCCTGCACACTCCGGGGGGCTGGCGGGCCGCAGGGCGAGGCATGGGTCTGTGCGGCCGGGGGCCGAGGGCGGAGGTGCCGGCTGCGCGGCCGGTGCAGCCAGGCGGGCAGGCTCCGCAGCTAGCGGGGTGGGAGCCCGGGATGCTCCCGGACATGTGGGCTGTTTGCTGGCATTTTCCTTCTCCCGCAGTTCTGTCAACCAGCCGCATCTAACAACAAAACCGGCGCCCGCCCCCTCGTCCCTCCTGCCTATTCATCACGGTCCAGGCAGGCCCCGGCTTGCCCACCAATGTTCGGACCGCACCACGGGGCCTCGCGGGGAGGGGCGGCGCTCGGGGCCGGCACCCGCTCCACGGTCCAGCCGCGCCCGGCTCCCCCCGAGACGCCGCGCTTGGGGGGTCGCGGGCCTCCGCCCGTGGGCACCGGGGGGCCGGCCCCAGGCCCCTGGCACCTCCGCAGGTGAGGCCCGGCCACCCCCAAGGGAAGAGGCGGTGCTGCGGCCCAGCGCCCTGGGTGGAGCACATCTCCCTCCCGCACAGGGAGCACGGTGGTCCCCCGGGGACACCCTGAAGTCAAACGGAGAGGAGAAGCACCCTGGGGGACGGCTCCCTCGGGCCCACCTGCAGGAGCCTCGCTCCTGGAACAAGCCGCCGAGGCATGGCCCAAAGCCATGGACCAAGCGGGGCATGCGGAGCCCTCCTGCTCTGGTCCCTGCTGCTGGCCGTGTCCCCACAGGGGCCGAGCCTCCGCAGACAGCGATATGGCGCAGAAGGGGGATGGCTGGGCCCCGCCCACCACAGTGTGCTGACCCCGAGACCCTCGGCACCTCCGGGCCTGGGCCTGCACCCCCGTGGCCCGCCTGGCAGGGAGCCGGCCGTGGTCACCACAACTCCCTTCCCGCGGCCGAGTCCTTGCTAGAAGCAGGCAGGGCGTCGGTCGCACACAGACAGGTCACGCATGTGACCCCGGACACGCCGCCCTCAGGTTCCAAGCCCCCAACAGGAGCTTACAGACCCTCGAGGTGCTGGATGGCCGGCCAGTTACCCCCACCTCCCCAGCCACCTCCCGGCTCCTGGGGGCCTGGGAGCAGCAGGCTCAGGGCAGGGGAGGCTCCAGCCCAGCCCCCCAGAGAGGGAGAGCCGGCGGCAGAGACACAGCTCACTCCTGTGACCCTGTGGGGCCCCACGCATCACGAGACAACGGAGGACGGGGTCTGCAGGGAGGCCCAGGTTGGAAGTTCTGGCTGGAGGCAGCAAAAGCCTTCTCCACCCAAGTGCTTTTGGAGGAAGCAGGAGGCAGGAGGCAGAGGTGCCTGGTGGGCTGGGCAGGTGGGCAGGGGGAGGGGCACAGAGCGGGGTAGGAGCAGGAGGGTTCAGACTCCCGCTCCCAAAGGGCGCCGCGTGACATCGGGTCCCTCTCCGCCTCTCACGGGGGGTGTCCCCGCCCATCAGGGCAACATCTCCCCCTGGGGCTGGGGGAGCTCAGCTGTTTTCCGAATTGGCTGGATTTATAAAGGCCGAAAGGGGGAGGCAAAGTAAAGAAGAATCTGAGAGGAGAGACCCCAGGAGTCTGGCACACAGGGGACCCAGGGTGGGGACTGCACCCCAAGGTGGCCCCAAGATCCACACTCTGGGCCCGTGTCCCCCCCCCCCCTGCCCCCGGCGGTGCTATGAATGCGGTCATAGCCGCTGGGATTAGGTTACAGACCAGTCAACTTCCAGTCGGTCAACAGGGAGACTATACAGGTGGGCCAGGCCTAATCAGGTACGCCCTTCAAAGAGGTCAGGGCACCTTCCTCCTGCTGGGCTCAGGGAGCACACGGCCAGGTGCTGGAGGCACCCCAGGGCAGCAGACGGCAGGCAGCCTCCAGGAGCTGAGAATGGCGGCCCTCGGCCAAGGGCCAGCAAGGAAGCCACGACCTGGGCTTGACAGCTGCACGGAACTGAATTTTGCCAACAAGTGGAGTCTGGAAGAGGCCCTGGGCTGGGTGACACTCAGCGGCCTGGAAGACCCTGAGCAGGGCACCCAGGGGAAACAGGCCGGACTCCTGACCCACGGAGCCCAGGACGCCACGAGTGCCGTTTGAAGCCACCAAGTGTGCAGGGAGACTTGGGCAGAGGAAGCCAGGACTCTGGGGGGGCTCAGGCCATGGAGAGGGCCCAGGGGGCACAGGCCGGGCCCAGGGGACGCTGCCATCCAGAGGGAGGGCATCAGGTCCAAAGGGCATCTTCCCCTGAGCCCCGGCAGGAGCACGGAACACAGAGGGCCCAGTTCCCACCCACGCTGTGGGCACCGCAGAGGAGGCTCGGGGCGCCCCCACACGGCGAGCCCGGGCCAGGCTGCAGCCCCGGACGGACGGGGAGCAGTGCCCAGGCCGGCCGGAGCCCCAGTATCTGCCCGAGCAGCACCGGCTTCCTGTGCATTTATCCCAAGTCCTGGCTGACCAGGGGACAGGGACCGGGAGCTGGGGACGCTGTCCTGAGCGCTGGCCCCCTCCTCACTCGGTCCTCGGCCGCTTCCTCCAGGTGGTCCCCCAGGTGGCCCCCCCGGGCCGTGGCACCTGCGCTTCTGAATCTAACTCACCGGAGATGCCACCCCGTCCCCTCCCGCAGGGCTCATGGCAGCCGAGACGCCGTGGGGCATGTCTTCCTCCTCCCACGGGCACGGGCCTCGCCAGCAGGGCCCCAGGGATGTGCCCGCTCAGGGCTGAACTCCTCACACCCCATCCCGACGCCCGCAGGCCGGTGGCTCTGCGCCCCCCACCCCGGAGGAGGTCACAGAGCTGGCCCCAGGACCTGGCGCTGGCGGGGCTTGGCCCGGTGCCCCCCCGGAGGCACTCCCACCTGTGAGGACGTGAGCTGGGGGTCCTGGGGCTGGCCGCGGGAGCCGAGCCCACCCCCATACTTCCCTTGGAGCTGCAGACCCTCCCTGAGGAGGGAGCATCCCTTCCCTCCCCCTGCCCATCTGTCCCCTCTGCCGACCAGCCCACTTCCCTGAGAACCTGCTCCCGGGGGTCCACACTGGCCTGTGCCCTCCCTTCTCCTGCCCCAAGCAGAAATGGCCCCTCCCCAGGCCAGGAGGGTCAGCCCTGGGTGACTGCGGGGGTCTCGAGCCCCCGGCGTCTGCCTGGCCGTGCGGCTCTCTGTGGGCACCTGAGCCCCGAGCAGGTGGCGACGGGGCCTCAGCACGGACCAGCTGTGCCTGCCGCTCCTGCCGGCCACAGCCCGCCCCCCTGCGGCCCACCTGCCCGCACCAGCTGTCACCACCAAAAGGCGCCGGGAGAGGCGGGAAGGGACGCAGGAGGGGCGTGCGGGGGCGGGGAGCCCCGCGGATTCTGCGGGGGAAGCTGGGAGGGGCGGGTGGAGGGAGGCCAGCCAGGCTCAGAGGGGCACTTGCCATCTCATCTCAGCAGAGCTGGGAGCACCCCCCCACCCTGAGCCTGGCCCTTGTTTTGTCCCAGGGACGCTGAAACTCAGACACGTAAGCCCCTAGCCCAGACCCGGCCTCAGCAGAGTCCTGGCGGGAGTCAGGATGCCCGCTGCCCGCTCTGGACAGCCAGCCAGAGGACTCACGACGGGGGACTTGATCCTGCCTGGGCTCCCGCCCCCGGACAGTGGGGGCCCTTCAGCCCCAGTGCAGACCCCACAAGACTGCCGCTCACAGCGTCAGGGCCTCCTCCTGAGCCCCCAGGGACGCTGGAGACCCCACCGGCTTCTCTCCCCTTGCGGGAGGCGGTGAGCCCCGGGGGGTCGGCTGCCGCGGCCACCGCCCAGGGCAAGGGCTCTTCCTACAGGGACCCCGAGGTGGGCAGGTGGCCACAGAGGCCCTGGGGTATCAGGGCCTTCCCGGGCACAGCTGCTCCCAGGCCCCTGGTCCCTCTTCAACACGGAGCCTCGCCCCTGCCTCCCCCGGCCTCCCCTTGCCCCTCCCTGCACAACGTCTAGCTTTGTCACATACTCCTCGAGGGCCAGGCACCACCCTCGTCCTCGCCATCCTGATGACTTAGATGCTCGCACAGCTCAACGTACAGACAAGGAAACTGAGGCCCGGGGACTTACGTAACCCCTCATGCCTCACTTGGCAGAAAAGGAGTAGGGATGGGATGTCTCTCCGAGCACCCCGTACCCACAGAGCCTCCCTCTGTGCCCCCTCAGTACGGGGCGCTGGGACCCTGGTGGCCGTGACCTCAGGGAGCTCACTGTCCCCCCAAGAGTCTGTGTTCTGGGACCCCTCCAAGGCCTGCCAGGGGCCACCTGGCCCCCTGGGCCCCCTCCTCTTGACTGCCCGATCGGTGCGGCAGGGGGGTGGCCCGAGGACGATGACGGTCCTCCCCGCAGAGCTGCACGGAGCCTGTGCTGGGCCCCCCACACGGACACCTCCTCTTCACAAGCGAGGACTCAGAGTCACGGGCGGGGGACTTAATCCCAGGACAGACGGGCCCCTCAGGCGGGACGTCACCTGCTCTGCCACCAGCCACGTAAGCGGTGGAGGGGGTCATCCGTGGGTCTGCGGTGGCCTCTCTTGGGACCGCGGTCTGACTGTGGGAAGCTGCCCATCCCACGGGAAGGAAGGTGCCCGATCGCCTGCAGGGCCAAAGAGCAGAGGAGACCCAAGGTCTAGCAGCGGGATGTGCCCCTCCCTGAGGGCCGATGGCCCCCCACTCAAGGCCTGGCTTGCTGCCCCTTGCTACACGCCTGGCATGACTGGGGGGGCCAGGTCCCCCGTGGCACAGGGCACAGCCGGCCCCCGGTATGCGCACCAGCCTTCACACCCGGCCCGTGTGCTGAGTCACGGCCGCGGGGCTGGCCCGCCCGGGGAAACAGGACTCCACCACCGCTGTCTTGCCCCAGGGCCTGGCCTGGGGAGCTCTTGTCCAAGGTCACCAGCCTGCAGTGGGGCTGCCCCGCCTCCCCCAAGGAGCTGCTGGGTGGGGGGAGCCGTGCCCGCTGGCTCCCAGGCTGGACCAACAGCGCCGTGGGGGCTCCCCGCCCGCTCCTGGCTCCGGGCCCTTGGGCGCACAGAGGCCCTTGGGCAGGACCGCCGGGCAGCGGTGGGCACAAGTTCTAAAGGGCGCCCGAGCTGCCTCCATCTGTGCGTCTGGGCTGTGTCTGGGCCTCTCGAGGGTGCGGAGTGGCAGGCGGTCTGCTCGGTCACGGCGCCCAGACCATCAGGGCACCCTCAATGGACCACGAAGGGGTCCGCAGGGGGCCGATCTGGGGGCCCCAGGGAATCCCCAGCCTTGCGAAGGGAGCTTGGCCCACGGGTCGTCCTGCGTGACTTTTACTGAAAGGCGGGTCCCCACCTGACAGACTCGGACCCCTTTCTGTTCGCAGAGGTGGGAGGCCACGCCCCTGCTCCTCAGAGGCCACGCCCCTGCTCCCCAGAGGCCACTCCCCTGCACCCCCAACCCCCCCAACCCCCAGGTCGCTGAGAGGCCGGCCCCCATTCCCAGCCCAGTCACACCCTCCCAGGGGGACTTGGGCGAGTGCATCCCACCCCGGGGGAGCCGAGGGCTGCCCCCTCTGCCTACCAGAGCGCAGAATCCCCTCTGGACGCCAGGGCCGCAGGGTGTCCAGGGCCCTCTGCCCTCAAGGGGGGAGGGGGCCCGCTGGGGGGCACGGTTCCCCCAACTCAGGAGACTGCACTCAGGGTCCTCCCTCCCTAGAGCTCCTGCTCCTCCACTGAGGGGCAGCGTGAGCGCCCGGCAGTCGGCTTCCGATCAAGGGCGCCACTTAACAGACACCGTCTGGAGTAACGCGTGGCCGGCGTCCAGCCGGAGAGAGCCTGGCCGCCCCAGCATGGGCTCCTTCGAAGAAAGCCCCGAGGGACCCGGGAAGCGGGCCGGCAAGTGACCCCGCTCTCCGTGTCCGAGCTCTCAAGCCACGCGTAGGTTTTACATTCCCTGATAAAGAGCGAGCCCCCAAACCCCAGCCCTCCTCCTTGCCCCCACCCACAGTAAAGGCAGGACCCCCATTTGCGTCCCCCTAAACCCCGGCTGCGTGGCCCGGGGCCCGCCACATCCCCCATCCCTGAGAGTGAGGAGCCTTTTCTTCCCAAGTCACTGACGTGTGTCCTGCCGTCATTGGAAGCTCAGGGGCCGGTGCAGCCATGGCTCTGGCTCTGTCGGGAGCTGTGTGAGCGCCCCGGATGCCGCCAGCCGGCAGCGACATCCCTGACACGCTGGGGAGGACGCTGACGTCCAGGAGGGAGGCCCAGGAGGGGGAGGTCCGGACCCTTGGCCCCTGGGGAGCAGCTGGTAGGACAGGGCACATTCTAAAGGGACAGGATGCAGCACCCCGGCCCGTCCAGGCCCACCCTTCGCCCATGTCTGCCTCAGCTTCCCCACCTGTGAAATGGGAATCAAGAGATGTGGACGCCTCGAGCTGCTCTCGCCGTGATGGTCTCCTGGGCGAGGCAGGGGGCCGGGCAGGGCAGTCAGATTTCTCAGACCCAGTGTTTAGGGTTCCTCGGAGGAATGTGTGTCCCGGGGCTCCCTGCCCACCACACCGTCACCCCCAGGAGGCAATGGCCCAGGGCCCGTGGGGGCCAGCCCAGTGTCCTCGATGGGCACAACCAAGGACCCTCCTGCCCCCACCCCTGGCTCATTCACACGTCTGGAGCCCCCACGGCCCTTGCTGGTTGGCAACGGCTCAGGGTTCCTCAGCCAGGGCGGGGGGCTCCAACCGTTCTAGGGAAAGGGGGCCAGGTCCCCGGCCCCCAGGGTTCCCGGCACTGCCTCCTCTCTGCGCCCTGGCTTCTGGCCTGGTGCCCTGAGACAGACACGCTGGACCCCGCACAGCCACCACCCAGGGAGACGGGGCAGCTGGGGTCTAGCGGGGGCAGTCCTGAGGAGGCAGCCGCAAGGGGGGGATGCTGGGGACAGCAGGTGGCCCTAGGCCTCCCTGGGGCCAGTGGCCCTCTGTGCTCTGCCCACGGCAACCTCCTCCAGACACTCGGGGCCTTGGATGGGCAGTGCACCCGGCTCCCACAGCCCTGCCTGCTTGCCAAGAGGAAGGTCGGGGGCAGTAGGATCTGGGACCCGGTGTCAGGGGCTCAGTGGTCCCTGCACGCCCCCAACCAGTCCCTCCTCTGGAAACAGCAGCTCACTCTTCCTTCGGGGCCCTCTTCCCACTCCACTCCATCCTGTCTTGCCCCTGTCTCACAGGACCCAAGCTCATCAGAGGCACGAAGATGGCTCAGAGCTGGCCCCCAAACCATGTTCAGACCGTTGAGAGGCAGGCCTGTTGGCCTCCCAGCAAAGAGGGGTCCTCCCTGTAGGGAGGGTGATGCTGGTGGGGCCTGGTACCCTTCCACAGAGACTAGAGGCTGCCTAAGTGCAAAGCCACCATGGAGGAAGCAGGGCAAGAGACAGAGGCAGCAGCCGGATCACCTAGATCCAGCCATACCTGAATCTATTCCTACACCTGGATCCAGCCGTGCCTGAATCCATTCCTACACCTGGATCCAGCCGTGCCTGAATCTATTCCTACACCTGGATCCAACCACGCCTCTATCCATTCCTACCCTTGGATGAAGGATTTCAGGAGCTGGTACATTCTCTACCTTGCCACTGAAACCTCCTGACAAACCCCAAGCGCCCATTGTCCTGGCTCTGCAGGCTCCCGGTCAGGACGGTCCACACTTACCACCCCCACCCCGAGACCTCTGCAGACCGCAGCCCCGCTCACCATGACAGGCGTGGTCATGCCCTGCAGCTGGAAGACGCCCATGTCAGCCTCCGCGCTGCCCACCACCTCGTTGTTTCCCTGGTTGGACTGAGGAAAGTCAAAGTAGGTGCTGTCTGGTTCCCTGGGAAGGCAGGAACAGAGCCGTCAACCCCAGACCAGCAGGCCCAGGGCTCGGGGCCGGCCCGCCACTCCTGGTGGGCCTGCCCTTCAGCCCACCGTCTGTCTCCTCTGCCGGCCTCTCCAGGGCTAGGCCATTGGGGGGGGTGTGGCCCCACCTGACCTCTGTCCCCTGGACCTCTCCTGGCCTAGACTCTGGGCCCTGCAGCCCCAGGAGAAAGCCCAGGCCAGCAGCCCCCGCCTCCCCTCACCCAGCCCCGTGCAGCCCGGCGGCCAGAGAAGTACTCACAGGGAGCTCCAGAGATGCTCGAACGTGGCCCCCTCGTCTGCGGGGCGGGGCTGGGACATCTTTTCTGCACCCAGCCCGGAGGGCGGCTCGCTCTGCGAGGAGGGAAGAAGGACAGTGGGTGCTTCGGGAAGGCCGGCCCCACCCTCCTCCAGCCTCCCCGGGGGCAGGGTGGACACCCCCACACGCCCCCCGGCTTCATCCTCCCCTTTCCCGGGCAGGACCCCACCTTGCAGAGGGACAGGCCTGGCTCCAGACCCAGGTCGGGGGGAGGGTGCCCTGGGCAGCAGGGGCTTCTCAGAGCCACGACCTTTGGGGGAGTCAACAGCACCCCCTTGAGAGGCTGCCGCAGGGCCCTTTGGGAGGTCGGATTTGAAGTCCTTGCTGTGCCGGAAGCACTACAGACATGGGGGCGGGGCGGCCACCACCACTAGGACCTGCGTCTCCAGATTTGGACTCTAGGCCTCAAGCCAGGTCTGGGGGCTCCCGATGCCCCAGGACGTGAGGACAGCCCTAATCCTGGGTCCGCCCTCTTGGGGAGGGCACGTGCAGGGCAGGCCCGGGGGCTGGAGCCGAGCCCCGGGTGGGAGGCCAGCTGTGCCCCGCGGCTGTCGGACGTCAGCCAGCCGTCCACCTCTGAGACAGGTCCTCCCCTGCAGCCCGGACACAAAAGCGGTTCGGGCCCCGTGAGGCAGCACCAGGCCAAGGCGGTGACGCTGTCACGAGAGCAGGATCGCTGCACGGTGGGCTCCCGTCACAGGAGGTGCCCAGGGACTGGGGCGCCCAGGCAGGCCGGCCTCTGTCCCCAGGTTTCCTCTCCCGAGAGCGTCCTCGCCCAGCTCCCAGCCTGCCGTGGCCCGCCATCCCAGGGCCGGGCCGGGCACAGCGGGGGCCCCTGTCCTGCTGCGGTGGGGAGGGCCAAGGAAACCAGAGCCCGCCCCGCCCACCGCCCCTCCCAGGCCAAGGTGGTGTGTCCCCTGAGCCAGCCTCCGGGTTCTTGGCAGAGGGCCGTGGGAATCAGCTGGGCCACCACCAGCCTGGCAGTGCCCCAGCGGGCAGGCCCAGACCTGCCCCCAGCCGCCGGGGGAGGGAGGGCACTCCCGCCCTCCGTCCCTTCACCCCCAGGTAGGCGGCCGCCGGTGGAGGTCTGCGGCCCTCCCCTGGGGCTGCCACGTGCCAGGCCACTGGCCTCGGGAGCGGCGGCACGAGCCGGGAGTGCTGCCCTGGGGGCTGGGCTGGGCACTGGCGGCGGGAGCCCCGAGGGCCAAGGCAGGCCGGGTGAGGATAGCCTGGGCCTGGCCGCTGAGAGAGCACTGGCCCCAGACCACGCCTCCTGCAGGCTCAGAGAGGTTCAGTGACCGGCTGGGGTCACACAGCACAGCCATGCGCACGGCAGCGACCGAGGGGTTTCCTCAGAGTTTAGAATTGGCTTAGTCACCCCTCTCCATCACTGCACACACACCTTCAGCACACGGTCTACCCATGAGGGTTTTTTTTTAAAGGTTTTATTTATTTGAGAGAGAGCGAGCGTGTGAGCGTGTGTGTGTGTGTGTGTGTGAGTGTGTGTGAGTGTGTGTGTGAGTGTGTGAGTGTGTGAGAGTGTGTGTGAGTGTGTATGTGTGTGAGAGTGTGTGAGTGTGTGCGTGTGTGTGAGTGTGTGTATGTGTGTGTGTGTATGTGTGTGTGTGAGTGTGAGTGTGTGTGAGTGTGTGTGTGTGTGTGTGAGTGTGTGTGTGTGTGTGCAGGCAGAATCCCAAGCGGACTGCTGATGCAGAGCCCGATCTCATGACCCCGAGATCTCAACCTGAGCTGAAACCAGGAGTCAAGCTCTGGGCCGACCGAGCCCCCAGGCGCCCCGACCCGCACGGGCTTTAACAAGGCTGGGCAATGCTCCTTGGCATGCCTCCTGTTCTGGGGAGGTCACCCCCCCCCCCCGGGCCGAGCGGTCCACAGCGAAGTGGGGCGCAGGGCTGGGTGTGGAGCTGTCCCCCCGTGAGTCGCAGGGGGGTGGCCGTGTGGGCGGCAGAACCTGCCCCAGCCCCTCCCCACGGCTGGCCCTTCCCAGTGAGCGGGGATTGTCATCGGAGGGGCCTCCGGGGGTGGGGAGCGTCCACATGCCCAGGCGTTTGGGGCCGCCCTCCTCAGTTTGCTGATGGACCATCTGAGCCCAGAGACAGAAAACTTAGCTGATGTCACAGCAGACGGTCGTCAAGACTGCAAGTCTAATCTCAGCGGCCGAAAGACGCCCACCGCCCACACCAGCCCCGATGGACGGACGAATGGACAGACAGACACCGTCCGTCTGTGCACCAGGGAATCGCTCGGCTACAGCAGGGAATGAAGTGTGGCCACTCGTGGGAGGGTGCATGAGCCTCAAGGACACCAGCTGAGTGAAGGAAGCAGGCGCCCCGGGACTGCACATGACAGACTAACCTGCACGCACCAGGGCCGGCGGAGGGGCCGGGGGGCCGGGCGGAGGGGCCCGGGTGTGACTTCAAACGGGGCCGGGGCTCTCTTCG
The DNA here is from genome assembly GCA_028646535.1 of Procyon lotor. Taxonomy (NCBI): domain Eukaryota; kingdom Metazoa; phylum Chordata; class Mammalia; order Carnivora; family Procyonidae; genus Procyon; species Procyon lotor. Next base: position 1,952,323 of record CM053606.1, read on the forward strand.
GGAGTGGTGGAATGTTCTGGAGTCCGGCATGGAGGCGGACGTTGCACAGATTGTGACTGTAGGAAATGTCACTGCGGGGTTCACCTTTCAAAGGGTTAATTTTATATTATGTGAATTTCACTTTGATAAAAAAAATGAATCAAAAAACCGAAGAGGCCGGAGTAGTGTGTGGGGAGCCCCAGAGCCCCAGAGCACGAGGGGGGCACTTAGCCCGCCTGCTGCAGAGGAAGGAACTCTCCACGTCCCGGAGCCCAGAGCCTGGGAGCCGGCTCGGGGAGAGGGGACGCGCTCCACCTCCAGCCCCTGCACCCCCCAAAGGAACAACCAGGGAGGGGGCACCCCGGAGTCCCCCCACGACCACCAGGGGACACAGCCGGCGCGCCTGCCCTCTGCCCCCGCCCTGCTTTGCCCGAGCTACACCCAGTCAGGCCGGCTTGGACCGAGGGGCAGGGGGCAGGGCAGACGGAGCCGGTCCGGCCACACTGGACGGCAGCAGGAAACTAAGTGACCACCCCGGGGGCCCCTGTGAGGGCCGGGGAGGCACTCCACGGGCTCCCCAGACTCTGCCTGGCAGACCCCACATCCACTGCTGCCCCATCACCCC
>CM053606.1:1959051-1977930 GCA_028646535.1 Procyon lotor
AGTTCCAGAACTTTCTCTGAAAGCTCAGCCTGCCGAGGTTCCCAGCCAGTTCCCGGAGCCCCCTCGCACTGCGTCGTTCTCATAAAACCTGTTCCCCAAATCACTTAGCTGCACGTTTTCCTGTCAAGAGGAGGCTGTCTATTATTCTCATACTTTCAAACATCAAACCGACCAGACGGAAAAGACCAGAGGGCGATTAGACGGTGTTGGTGGACTTACATTGACCTCAATCTTACCATCGTCTTTTGTGCTATTTTTATCAGAATCCATTATTTCCACATTAATCCAATTAGCGTCCTGTTTACCGATGCCTCATCCTTACATTTGCGCTTTGTCTGAAAGCTCAGGGACACGCTCCCCACTCCGTCCGTCCTCCCTCATTACTGCCAAATAATTAGTCAAGGAGCATCCCTGATCAAAAATTAAGAAGCCAGGAGCAAGTTGGGGCATGCCTTGCTTTGAAAGAAAAAAAAATGATGATGGGAGATGACTAATGAGGGGCTTTTGTGGGTGGTCGGGGATGGTGGGAAGCCGAGAGTTTGAGGGGAAACGGAGCTCTCCTCGGAGTGGGAGTGTCGCCGGTCACAGCCCTTTGCCTAGCGGGAGCTCCCTCCATTTACATCCCAGTGAGGAGCCAGACTCCACCTTTGTCATGCGTACACAGTAGGCAGCACAAACTGCCAGCGACCTGGGGAAGCGCTGGCCCGCTGGCCCGGAGGTCCCTTTATTTAACCGGCTGCCCCCCTTTCTGAACAGGGAATGCGCCTTTGTCTCTGGTGGCCCCAATGCCAGCTAGTGAGGGCTGCACCCCACTCTGCAGAAGGGACACCTGTCTCCCCACACGCTGCAAGCTGCCCTACCCCACGTCCTGTCACAGGAGGGCAGGACCCACGTTGGGACCCGCCCCGCCCTCCCTCCTCGTCCCCACACAGCCTGCCTGGAGCGTGCACTGCCCAGGTGAGCCCTGACCCTGCAAAAGAGAAACCCCTGTGTCTTGTGCAGAATAATGCAGAAAACGTAGGCCAGGAAAGTCACCTCTAAAATCCCAGGAAATGGGGCAGGCGGGGTGAGGGGGCATTCTCCCTGCTCACTTTAAAGGACCCAATGCAACCCTCCCTCCCCCAAGGAGAAGCTACCTGCCCAATTAGCCAAAGGCTTCTCCAGCTGCCTGCTCCCTCCCTCCCCCCAGGGCCTGGCACCTTGGAGCAGCAGGTGAGCAATTAGAGCCCCTTGCCCCCTCCGCACAGGCACCCAGGGCCGCAGGGAGTTATTTTGCCAGCTGGCGCTGGGTAGGGACAGCTGGGACAGGAACGTACCACACGCAGCCACTCTGAGCAGGATCGCGGAGGAGAGATGCCCCCCCACACCGGTTACACAGGGGACCCGGCACCCTGGCGGGTGGCATGGGCAGGATGGGCAATGCCCAGGTGGTCCGTGCCTGCTTGGTGGAGGAGGCAGGAGTTCCTGGGCACCCTGCGTCTGCCCTGGGGGGCTCGGGTGTATTCCCATGGCAACTTATGGCGGGGGAGGCTTGGGCCTTTCTAGAGGGACAGGGCACTCTGCAGGGAGGCAGGTGGACCCACAGCTCCCACACCGACGACCAGGGCAGTGCGTGGCCGGAGCGGGGATCTGAACCGGGCGTGCAGGGCCCTGACTGCTGCTGGCTCGGGCCCCCCCCAGACGTGCCCGGCATGCACAGCCACACCCCGATGACGCGAGGCTTCTGGCCCCTAGACCGAGAGAGTTTCTGTGGTTTAAACCGCCCGTCCTGTGGTCAATGAGTTACGGGGCCCCAGGAAACTTAACTCAGCTATCAAAGTACTTAAAAGCAAGTTTGTGATCTAGCTCGGCCCGTGATTCCTTACGGTAAATTGACAAGACCCCCCAACAGGTCTAATAACTCATAATTTCAACTTGGCGACAAGCACAAATGAAATTTCGAGATTTCCGCTGCATCGGTCATGCACGATGCAAATATTGGTGATTCTTCTTGGAGAAGAAGTCACGCGTAGCACTGAAGGAGTGGCTTGTTGGGTGCATTCACACTTGGAGGGGACGCTGACATCCAGGGGACGCTGACATCCAGGGGACGCTGACATTCGCTTTGCCGTTAAACACAGAGAGATGCCGTTTTCCCCACCCAAGCACCCTGGAATTCCACATTCTGGTTTAGATGGTTCCCAGGCCCAGGGTCGGTTGGGGGGAAGTGAGGGGGCGTGTCTCCTGTTCCCCGGCCCAGTCCCCCGAGGGGGTCCCTGCTCAGGCACTCTGTGGCTTATAACCTCGGGCAAGTGCTCGAGCTGTTGGAATGCCCCCCTCCCCTCTGTAAGTCAGCAGCCTCAGCATCTGCTTGGTGGGCTGTCGTGAGCATTTCAGGGAACAAGTATACAGAGTATTCAGAGTATTTGGCTAAGTACCAGCCTGAGTTACCAAAGACGAAATGGTACCTATTATCACAGGTGCTCAACCAACATTTGTTAGGCTGATTTTTTTTTTTTTTTCTTTCTGGGTCTCTGATTTAGGGCAGCATGTCCCGGAAAAAAGAGAGTGCTTTTGATGAGCAAATGTCCCGTCTGCCAGGAAACACTGGCCAAAGAGCAGGCAGAGACGGGGGCGGGGTGGGGGGCAGACGGAAAGTTTATAACCACTTTGTTCATCTCTTGGAGCTATGACTTGTCTTTAACTTGAACCCCAATGAGCCGAGGGAGCTTCAAGCAACCAGAAACGATTTTCCTCTACAGACACATGAAGAAAAGATTTTCCAAGAGTCCTACATAAGTTACTTAAGAAGGCAAACCTTTCAAAGGCGAGTTGCTGTGTGTTTTGTTAATACACAGGTGAGGGTAGGGTGGACGGTCTGGCAATAAAGCTTTTCCCACCCAGAGGGACGACCCCCTCTCCAAGGGTAGGAAGGGAGCGCTGCGTTACTTAGCCACCCCTCTGTGTCTTTTCCCTTTTTTTGTTGTATGAAGTTAAGTCACCGGAAAAGGACATATTTTAAAATATTGTCCCAGCCCTTCCACAGAAATGCCCGGATTGGGAAATAAAGGTGTGCCCTCCCTTTTCACGGGGGCTGGATAGAATAAACACGCTTGGAAAATGCTCCTACTTTTTTTTGCAAACCCAAAGTTCGCCGTGTGTGCAATGGCTTTTTTCTCCTTTAGTTTGTTTTAGCCACGACTTTCATGTAAGTATCTAGAGGACGGACTCCCCTTGAAACTGCGTCCCATGTGGATGATCACACCGCTTCTGCCCGCCACCAATGAAACGAATTCCCTTTCGGGGGTCAGAACCTCGGGGTGAACGTTTGCCTCTCTCCTTAAGTCCTCAGCCTCTCCACCTCGGTTCTAGCTGTGTCGTTTACATGTGTCCAATGTTATAAATCCATTCCGGGGTGTGGGTGGGGCATTCTCTATAAATAAATCCTGAACGGAGGCATCTTCCCTACAGTGCCCGGACTGGGGCCATCAGCCTCCGCCCAAGCCCCGGGCAGATTCCTGCCTCCATGCCAGCTGCTCCCTTCCCGGGGCTGCCCTCACCCCCAGGCTCCCGGCTCTCCCAACTCAGGATCAGCACCGAGGAACAACAACCAGCACTTTGGGCCCAATTAGTGGACCCCAGGCATCGCCTTGTCAGTGGAGAAGAGGAGATTCGGACTTCCACATCTACCTGCTTAACTTCCGCACCAGACTGGCTTTCCCATGATCTACCCTTCCGGATTTGGAGAGACTACCCTGTTCCCCTAGCCTTCAGTAGGAGGACAGCAAGTGGCGTGTGAGCACTCTGGGGCCAGGGCCCAGGTGGCAGCGGCCAGACCAGCTCGCCTGCAGCCCTGACCCCACAGACCACTGAGCCTGTGCAGCTCTGCAGCCTCTTGTAAAATTGCATGCGCAATCCATAAACCTGTATGTTGCAAAATTTCAACCATCCTGTCGTTTTGTCCTCAATGCAATGCCTTTTTAGCTTCTACGAGTGGATCAGTTGACAGGTGGGGGACATAACATAACAATAACTAGCGGGACAATGCAATATATTTCGCTTTACTCATTTTCTTCCAAAGCTCATTATTAAGACTAAACAAATAAACAGCAACAATGACCGCAAACAAAGCCCATTGTGCTAATGGTTCCCAAATGTCCAGTTATTTAATAAACAGACACATTCCATTTGGATGGATTGACCTCTGGGCAGAAGTTCACCATGCACGGCCTCCCTGGCCCCTTGTTGGTTGACAATGGTCTACCTGTCACCCATCTATTTATGTGAACATGTGAATGCTTTCTGCATAGCCACTTAGGGACCAGGCAAAAATACAAGCTGAGTAAGAAGGTAATAATAGCTTCCCCCCTCCAAAGGCTGCAAAGAGGACAGTGACTGCAAGGCAAGGAGAAGAAGGACAGGGAGGCAGGGTGGAGGAGTTGTTTTCCCAGGGTGGCTTGGGGGCCTGACTCGGCCCCTCCTCTCTCCACCTGGACAGGCTCAGAAGACAGGCCTGGCACCCTGGCCAGCTCTGGACCACCTGGAGCTGGCCCTCTGGAACCGAGGTGCTCGGAGCTGGCCCTCTGGAACAGACTCGGTGGATCTGGCTTGGTGGTCGGGCCCGATCTGCTGGTCCAGGGGAGCCCTGGGTCTCCCCCGGCCTTGTGGAATGGGGAGTAAGCCGCAGGATTTGCATGGCCCTCCTGGGAGCAGATGGAGGGGGCAGCGGCGGGGAGGAGCTCCTCAGCGACCCGCTCCTGAACCGACTTCCACCGGCACCTGCACCCCCACCGGGCCTCTTCCCCATCGCCTTCGGAGAGCCTCCGCTCAGAAGCTGGGGTGGAGAGGGGTCAGCTGGAGGAAGGCCCTCCGGGAATCCCAGCCCGAGCGCCGCCGTTCCCGTCCCCAAAGGCACTCTGGCAGGACCTCGCGTCTCTTGGCGGGCTGACCTCCGCCAGCTCCCTGCCACCCGCGCAACGTCGCAGGCGCCGGCAGGACTCGGGAGGGGGACCCCACAGCCTGTCACAGCGCGGGCACGCCGGCTCCCTCCTCGCGAGCCCTAGCTTCGGAGCCCGCGCGCCCCCCGCCCCGCGCTCCGGGCCCGGCAGGCCGCGCCGCGCTCCCTACCTGGTGCGATCGGAGCCCGGGGCCTCGACGCCGGAGCCGCCGGGCGCTGGCCCCGTAGTGGGAGCACGGCGAGCGCGGGCGGCCCGGGCTGGTTATATGGGCGCGGGGAGGGGAGGCGCCGCGGGCAGGGGCGGCCGCGGGCGTTAGCGCCAAGGGCCGCGGGCCGGGCGGGAAGGCGGCGCGGGCCGCTCAGCGCGGCGGGCGGAGCGCGGGCGGAGGCCGAGGTGGCCGCCGGCGCCCCGCCCCCCCAGCTGGCCGAGCGCGAGTCGGGGTCCCGGGCGCGCTCTGCCCCGCCTCCTTCCCGCCGCCTTTTGGCGCGCGTTGCCCCCGCGGAGCCTGCCGGGCCGCCTACCCCGCGCTGGACGCGGGCCGGGCGCCGGGGCTCTCCCGCCGACGAGCTGGGACCGCGACCCTCGGCCGGCTTGGGGGCGCGGGCAAGGGCGCGCGGGAGCGAGGGCGGGCAGAGAAGCAGACTCCGCGTCCCGACGCCTCGCTTTCCCCTAGACGCCGCATTTTCCCGACCCCCGGGCTGTCCTCCCGCGGTGCGCCGGGCGCTCAGACTCGGAGGAGCGGGAGAAGGGCCCTGCTGGTCCGCGGAATGTCCGCCCTAGCTGCTGGGGACAGGGTGAGGGTCGCGGCCACAGGCCCGGGGGTGGGGGGTGGGGGTGGATTGGGTGGGGCCGTTTGCCCCCGGGTGGCTCCGGTGGGACTCGGAGGAGGGCGCGACGTCTACACTGTCACCGAGCCGAGGTCGTGGCCCCGCCTGGCATTGCGGATCCTCGGGGACCCTCTGGGAGAGACTCTCTGGCCCCAGCCCACGATCTTCCCGGGCGGAGGTTGTGCCCCGAGGCCGCTAAGGAGTAACTGGTGACGCAAACGCTCCCAGGTCGCCGCCCGCACCCTGCTCCCTCCCCTGGCCACCGCCCGCTGGTCCCGGGAGCCGGTTTCTGTTCTGCGTTTGCGCAGGCACGTGTGGGTGTCCACGGCGACACGTGGATTGTTCACTTGGAATTGCTCTCTACGCGCAGAGACCCGCCTCAGGGCACGTCTTCCCTCGCACCCGTGACATTTACTGCTTCCTGGGCCGGGACCCACGCAGGCGGGGCTTCGGCCGCAGAACCCACGCGCGTGTCACTTTCGGAGAGGCTCTCGGCGGCAGGTACCTGCTGTGCACTGCGTTCTGGAGCTCATGGGGCCGTTATCTGCCTCCGAACCGCGGTCCCCGGGCTTGCGTGACCCTCGCGTCAGTGTCGCCCGTGGAACTGCGTGTGAGCCGAGCTGGTGCAGTCCGGGTACTCCGGCCGCAAGGGTCGGCATCTCTCCTGGCGCGCCTGGCTCACTTCTGCACACCTGTACTGCTCACCTTCTGGTTTCGAGGCGCGGGGGCTGGGGACACAAAGACGAATCACGTACTCGAATTGATTTGGGCCCAGGACGGGACGGAAAAGGCTGGCACCGCCTACCCGGACGCGGACACGCATCCCCTACCGGTTCCTTCCAGGAAGCTGGGGGGCGTCCTCGGGGAGCAGGCCAGGGACTGTGTGCACTGAGGTGTGCGGAGGAGCCAGGCAGGGTCTGGGTTCCCAGAGAGAGGGTCGAGCGCGCGTGTCTGGGTCCGCGCGCCCTGGTAGGGTGCGGAGGCGCTGGCAGGACCTGGCCAGGGCCGGGGGGAAGCCTTCTTTGGGGAAAGAGGACCAGGGGTTCCCGGAGGGCGAGCGGACGAGGCACTCGCGGGGGAGCCAGCAAGGTGTGCGACGCTGCCGCAGGTGCGCACTGCCCGGCGTGCCCGGGTTCCCGGCCCAGCTCGGGCCTCTGCCCGGTCCCTCTGCTCTGCGCGGCTCCAAATGCAGATGGCATGCGTGCGAAGAACCGGAGGGTGCGCGCGACCCACGGCCGTGCCGAGTCAGCGTCCGAGTCATTCTCCCCAGGTCCGGGGGGAACCCGAGGTGAGGCGAGGGTCTCTCTATAGGCAGGGTTGCCCAGTGCAGCTTAAAAACCAAACGAGTGCGGACTTGTACACCCTGTATAAAGTATAATATGTGTGTATACACTATTACATATTTATATACAAATGCGTATTTATGTGCGAATGTACTTACATTAATTGTATTTACATACAAGTATAAATATAAATGCAGTCAAACGGGAAGCCCCTGGACATTTGAATTTCAGATAAGCTGGTACTTTTTTAGTATAAGTGTGTCCCACACAGTTTTGGGAGAATTTGTCCACAAAAATGATTCGTTGTTTGAAATTCAATTTGAGCGCACGCGCCGCGTTTTTCCGCCAACCCCAGTGGGAGTGGACCGCCTGGGCGGGAAGGAGCGCGGAGGCGCGGGACCGCGAGAACTACAAGCCCCACAATGCTGCGCGGGCATCAGGGGTCCTGATAGGCTGCGCCATGCTCTCGTCCTGCGTCACTTCCGGGTACGGAGGTAGCGGTTGCGGCACTCCTGCAGGGCTGCACTGACGGCGGCCGCCATGAACTTCTCAGAGGTGTTCAAGCTTTCCAACCTGCTCTGCAAGTTCTCCCCGGACGGGAAATACCTGGTGAGCGACCTCGGGGCCCGGGGGGAAGCAGGTGGGGGGTCCGCGGGTCCGGGCCTCACTCCGGGCACCCGGGCGAGTGCCTGGAACGGGCCCTGGGGCAGGGGACCGGGGCAGATATCCCGAGCCGGGGCTCCGAGCAGGTGACCTGGGTGGACATCTGGGGCAGGGGCTCCGAGCAGGTGACCTGGGTGGACATCTGGGGCAGGGGCTCCGAGCAGGTGACCTGGGTGGACATCTGGGGCAGGGGCTCCGAGCAGGTGACCTGGGTGGACATCTGGGGCAGGGGCTCCGTGCAGGTGACCTGGGTGGACATCTGGGGCAGGGGCTCCGAGCAGGTGACCTGGGTGGTATCTGGGGCAGGAGACTTGGGCGGTGGTCCTGGGCAGGGCAGCGGGGCAGATATCCCGAGGTGCAGGTGACCCGGGTGGATATCCACATATGAGGATATGGGGGTATCAACTCAAGTTATTTTGACACATAAGGCAAATACAGGATTCTGTTGGCTGTAATCTGGTGCAGTCGTGCAGCTACTTTGTCTTTTCCGGCCCTCTTCACCTGTCTCTGCCATGCAGCTACTTTGTCTTTTCCGGCCCTCTTCACCTGTCTCTGCCATGTGCCAAATAAGTGATGGAAAGAACAGCAGCCTGTGTCCAGGTACATGGAGTGCTGCTAGGACTTGAGCTGTTCATTACAGGGGTGACAGAATGGTGCTGAAATCACTGAGCTACTCTGTACGGGAAACGTACGCTTTGAAGTCGACCAATGTCATCAGTGTACAGCCTCAGAATCTTGGGTCGGGGGGCCGTAGGGGGAGATATTTGACATTGGAAATCCATTAAGAAAAAATTCATGCCTTATGAAAGTGTAATTAGTTCTATGTATGAACTGGCTGATGCTTCATGATTCCTTTTCAGATTGAGCCTTAGTAACATTCCTGTTGTTTGTCTAGCCCTTTGAGAATATACCTCCCTTAGAGAGGTGTTGTTCTAAACCATGTACATTAGCATTCAGCCAAGAAAATACATAATGTCTTCTGCTTAAAGTTCACTCCAGAAACTTTGGTATATTTTTTAAAGTGATCCCCGTAAATTAGGTTTTTAAAAATCATTTATGAAAATCCCAGTAAATTATAGAAAGAAACGCTGTATTACTTTGCTTTCTCTTTGTTGTTCTTTGGCTTCTCCACTCTGGTGAAAATATTGCAGGACCCTTGATTATAATGTTACTAGAATCATGTTCTTCAAAGGTCTATTCTAAATCCTGAAGAAAGTAGGTCTGTGTTGCGATTTTTAATATCTTGGCACAGCTTTGACATGGTTTCCTAAGTGTCGATACAGACATTGCATTTCACAAGGAGTTCATTGTAACCCGTCCCGAAGCTACAGTGTGACCTCTGTTTGTTCTAATCCACAATCCCCCTCCCCTCTCCTTTTGATGAGGAATCTCATGAGGCCTTTCTAAGATGAAAGTTCATAGAACATAAACCAATCATCAAGTTTGATATTAATAAGGATAAGAAGGAAGCAATTAACATTTAAAGATTAGTTCTTGATTTCTAAATTGTAATATAATCTACAGTCAGCAGATGAGTAAACTCAAATTATTTGCTTAGACGTGGGCATTATTGACACCCATGACCATAAACTGTGTTCAAGAAAGCAGCACTGACACTCAGTTTCCTAGTCAGTATTCAGAATAAGGCAGTGCAGCTGTTGGAAACACGTCTCTGCTTGTCCGTCCTGTGCTGGGAAAGTGTAGTCCTCATCCCACACTCTCCTTTGAGCCTCCGGGATACCAGTGGGGGCCCTGCAACTCAGGTCAGTTCTGGCACAATCGGCCTGGAGACCCGCCGGTGGACGGTACCCACCCCGCATCAGATGCCGGCCCCGGTAGCAGGCCTTCCGGTTACCCACAGACGCACCGGCCTACAGGTTCCCACAGCCCCCTCTTAGGTTGCTCACAGAGCTCAGGGGCACACTGGCTTACATTCGCCACTGTGCTAAATCACGGGATAGAGGATACAGGTGACCAGCCAGATGGCGGACAGATACATAGGACAAGGTCTGGGAGGGTCTCGTGTGCAGGAGCCTCCGTGGGGGTGGGCCGCGTCACCTTCCCTGTGTGGGTGTGTTCACCAGCCTGGAAGCTCTCTGACCCCCATACTGTTGGCATTTTACAGAGGGTTACATGATCAATTGTTAACTCCATTTCCAGCCCCTCTCCCCTCTCTGGAGGACAGGGGTGCGGCCAAAAATTCCAAGCTTCTAATCATAGCCGGTATCTCTGTGACCGGGAAACCCACCTAGAGTTGCCTCATTAGAACAGAAGATGCTCCTGGCCCCCAGGAGATCTCAGGGGCTTACAGAGTCCTGAGCCCGGGGGCAGAGACCGGTGTGCGTGTGCTGTTGCTTGGAGCGGGTGATACCGATATGGTGGGTGCACACGAGGCCGTCCAGACAGAAGGCACGTCTGGACAGAGAGAAGGCCTGGTCTCCCCGCGGCTCCCTGGCTCCGGATTGTGGACCATCGAGGGCTCTGTTTTCCCTTCCCAGGCTTCTTGCGTCCAGTACCGGTTAGTGATCCGGGACGTGAACACCCTCCAGATCCTTCAGCTGTACACATGCGTGGACCAGATCCAGCACATCGAGTGGTCGGCGGACTCCCTGTTCATCCTGTGCGCCATGTACAAGCGGGGGCTGGTGCAGGTGCGCTGTGCACAGGGCTCGGGGCCGGAGGCCTCCCCAGAGCGTGACCGAGACAGAGCAGTCACAGTGTGTTGCCCTCATAGTTTGGGGGGGGGAGGGCGATGTAGTTCAAAGCCAGTTTTCTCTTAAAATTATAATAGTTCTAACAGTTTAAGTACTTTCAAAACAAGAAAACACTTAGATATTCTTAATTTGTAGCCAGATAGAATTCCGTAATAGAAGTGTGCACAGACAGCTGTGTAGCGACTTGGACACGTTGGTTTTGGGGAGCAGTAGGTGTGTGTGGACCTAAAGTCTCCCTGAAGGAGCTCCTAGGGCCGGCGGAGGGAGTGACCTGTTCAGACTCAGCACAGTGAGGTCACCCCGCGGTGTGGCTTCGTGCTGCAGGCAGGCCCCAGCCCCTCGGGACAGGGTGACATGGGAACCGTGCTGATGCTGCGGTTCTGCACTTGTGTGTGTTGCAAATGCAGGTGTGGTCCTTGGAGCAGCCGGAGTGGCACTGCCGAATCGACGAGGGCTCGGCCGGGCTGGTGGCCTCATGCTGGAGCCCAGACGGCCGCCACATTCTCAACACCACCGAGTTCCACGTGAGTGCGCGGGCTCCTGTCACGATCCCGTTGTGCTGAGACCGTGCCGTTGCAGGAACGTGGGCGGGCTTCGGAGAAGGATGTGCATCTGAAGTCATTGGAGTGTTAGAATCACCTTTTTGCCCAATTTTAAAAAGAAAGCAGATTTTAAAAAAATTCTGCAATTACAATTTTAAGGATTTAAATAGTTCCTTTGACGGTGGAAGGTGAGCCCCACTGTGGACGAGCTTCCGTTTTTCCCTTCAGCTGCCCGACCTGTGACTGTCGGTCTCTGCTTCGCCCCTCTGTTCTTCCCACGCCGGCGCTGCCCTGGGCGCTGCGCGGAGCGCCACATACAGCCCCGGGAGTTTGAGGTCTGGCCATAAATCCCGGGGTAGTACAACTGTGCCTCAATGTATAAACTTATACATGTATATATATGTGTATATACATGTGTAATGTATGTTATGTATGTATGTAATGTATAATGTACATGTACGCGTAAAATGTATAAACTTGGCCAGTACAAGGGGTTAGGGTAGAAGGTCTTTGGTGTCAGCCGTGTTTGTTTCCGGTGTAGAAACATGTGCGAATCCCTTTAGTGGTGTGATCTTTGAGGTGTGTTCTAACCAGTGTTTGGGTCTAAAGCCGCCGAGGGCCGTCTGAGGTCTGGGCTCCCAGGTCCCGGGGCGCGCATGTGGAAGGGGGTCTCGAGGAGGCGGAGGGACCCTGTGGGGTGCCCCGGTGTGTCCCATGTGGGTGTGGTCTGGGTGCGCTTTGCCCCTAGCTGTGCAGGGGCGGCTACTTCAGGGCCACGTGGCTTCACACAGCTTCAGCTTCAGTTTGAAAACCTGCTCTGACTGTGGGGTCGGCTGATGCAGCTTCTAGAGAGCGAGCAAGCAAGCGGGACCCGGCCGGCACTTGGTTTCCCTGTGGTGGACACGCTGGCCTTCCCAAGGTGCTTACGGCGTGGGGTTCGTGGGTCTGGGGTCTGAGCTGTACACATGGCCTCGCCCGACCGTCTTCACAATTAGAACCCTTGGGGCCAGAGTGCAGTCTGCAGACGGGCACGTTCCACGGGCTCCCTGCCTCCTGTATGTCCATGTGACGAACCGTGGCCCTTTGGACAAGGCGCCTGGAGTCTCAGAAGGGACGACTGGTGTGTGCATGCACACGCGTGCTCACACTACCGTTTGGTTTGCCTTTGTGTCAAGTTGATGTGCCTGAGTTCGTACTCCCTGTTCTGCGTTGGTTCCCTTCCCCGTCGTGCACGTGGAAGGTGTGGCTCATTGTTCCACCTCCTGGGGGAAATCACCACTGTGATGTCGCTGGGCCTCCGCGGCGCCTGGGCCCACGCTGCCCAGAGTCTGTTGTACGGGACCCGCGTGGGCGCCCTGTCTCGGGTGTGACCTCGGGGGTTGCCTGGTTTGGGTAGATGGCGTTCAACTTTCCAAAGTACTTGGACTGGGGTTAAAGTGATCGCCGGTCCAGCAGAGCTGTGGGGCTGTTGCGTCTGGTTTTGGTTTTCGTTTCTCCTTTAGTGAGGTTGAGCGCTTGTTTTACACACCTGAACACTCTCACACTTCTGTAAATGTGTGGTTCGGGGGGTCGTGTGGAGTCCATAATGGTGGGTGGGGTGAGCTAGGGATCAACTTTTATCTCTTTCCCAACAATGCTTATCAAGAACTGAATTTCTTTGTGTTTATAGAACATTACTGATTTTTTTTGAAAAATCTTTTAATAGATTTTTATGTATCTATGTATTTATTTGAGAGAGAAGCAAGCATAAGTGAGGGGAGGGCAGCGTGGGAGGGAGAGGGAGAGAGAGAATCCCAAGCAGAAGCCCTCACTAGCGTGGAGCCCGACTTGAGGCTCGATCCCGGGCCCTGAGATCCTGACCGGAGCCGAAACCAGGACTTAACCAGCCGAGCAGCAGGCACCCTGAACATCTGGTTTTTCTTCCTGTTCGGCTGTTGGGTCATCGATGTGCCAGTTGCACACAGTTTAAATGACCGGGGTTTAGAGCGTGTCAGTGTTTTTGAAGGAGCTTGTCAGGCTCTGCTGCTGGCCACGCTCAGTGAGGACCGCTATCTTGCTGCGTCGAAGCCCCCCCCTCACCGGAGCCGGTTGTTGTGGATGTTCGGGTAATGTGACTGGGCCCCTGTGCTCTGGGCCCTCGTGCTGTCTTCTTCAGGCCTGTTACTTCCCACTTTGCCATGTCCTGGCCCCAGTGAATGGACAGACTTTCTCCTGCACCTCCACAAGCCCGTCCGCTACTGGTGAGCGGAACCCCCACACTTCAGGCGCCCGCACCGCGGGAACGGGGACGCCCCGTCTGCCCCCACGACAGCCCCGGGGCCCTGTTCCCCGTCAGCCGGACTGCGTGGCAGACAGGCAGCTTCCAACCAGCTCCGTGTATCGTCAGGGATCCTCGGGTCGTCCCTGGTAGCTGGGCGCCGCCGTGCTGCAGGGGGATGGGCATTTGCTTCCCACCTGCCCTTTGGCACGCAGGTGGGCTGTTTCCCGCGTGCACCATGCTGGACAAAGCTGCTGCCAACGCCCTCGGGAGTGTGTCTTAGGGAGACCCCGGGACGGGATGCCAGAGGTGCCCACGGGGCGTTGTAGGAAGCAGCCCACCCGTGTCTCCTGTGCCCTTCCGCGCCCCAGCCCCTGGAGGGGAGAGAGAGCTCAGGAGCTCCGAGTCCCACTGATGCTCGTCACTCCAGCTTTCTGCCCTTGGTGCCTTGTGGGGTCTCCTTAGGGTCTTAATCTGTGTTTTCCTTGTAACTAAAGATGTGAAACATCTTTGAGGTGCTTATTATTGTGGGACTTTGCCTGCATCCTCTGTCGTTTCTTTATGAGGTTGTCACATCGTCGCTCGGTTCTCAAGTGTCTGGTGAGCCACTCCACGCAGGTCCCTCGGTGGACAGTGGCTGCCAGGCGTTTGCTGCTGCTTGGCGGCTCGCCGTCTCATTTCCTTAACAGCTTCCTGTAAAGAGCAGAAGTGTTTCATTTTGACAGAGTCTAACAGATTCATTTTGTTTTCTTTTTATGTTTTGTGCACTTAGTATCTAAAGAAATCCCCACCAAACCCAAGATCAAAAGGAGTTTATTCTATTTTCTCTTAAGAGTTTTATGGTTTTGGCCCCTAAGTTTAGACCTGTGACCTATTCTGAGTCTGTAACTTCTCCAGTTGCACTTTAGTCAGAGGTCACCAGGACCGTGTCATGCCCTCGCCCTGTCGGCCTGGCTCCGCCAGCAGCACCTCTGGTTACTGTGCACAAGTCCTTGTGAGCTGTCCAGACTCATCCTCGTTCAGGGTCAGCTGCTGGTCACTCCGCAGGTGGTGAACTGACACGTTGCCGATGGGAAGGACATGGAGACAGTTTTCAGAAACAAAACTAGGCTCTACAGGGATCTAGGGGGTCATAGACCCTCAGTATTGGATGCGAGTGTAGACAGGTTTGGACTTGAGTGTTGTGGTGCAGAAGCCCACATCCCCTCGGGGCTTTTCCTGGGGACACGGGGTCGTGTCCGTGCCGCTAAGCCTTTGGGTGGGAAAGGAGGGGACGCCTGGCTGCCGGTGGCACGGTGGTCACCCCCAGAAGCCCGCTGCCGCCTGCTGAGGCGCAGGAGGAACTGGGTTGACCTCCCTCCGTGCCGGGGACACCAGCGTCCCCTCCAGCATCCCCTCCAGCGTCCCCACACGAATGTATCTCTGGGACTGCAGAGCCTCCGCAGGTGTGTTGCAAGAGGAAAACCGCCATTACTTGGAAATTTCACACTACAGTGTACTCGTGTTTGACCTTGTGTCTCTCACCTAAGTTATAAAATGAAAACCAGATACCAAGGGCATGAAGTTTCACAACAGTAAACTCACAGGAAAACATCCATGGAATGATACTATTTTTAATTCTGCAGTGAACCACTTACTTGGGTCCCAGAGTGGAAGACTGTGGGAGGTTTAAAGCCATCTTTTGGAAACTGCTAAATCTACACTGTTTTCTTTCCCCTTTTCCTCGACAGCTGCGGATAACTGTCTGGTCCTTGTGCACCAAGTCTGTGTCTTACATCAAATACCCCAAAGCCTGTCAGCAGGGTGAGTCGGCCAGAGCTGATCTGAAAGCCGTTTCTTTGTAGTTTTGGTTCGGGGAGGGGGTGCACTCTCTCCCACGGAGACTGTGGGCAGAAGTGGCCTCAGCAGCGCACGGCCAGCCCTCTTCCTCTGCACGCAGACCTGCTAGTGCTTCGCCTGTGACTTCCCACACGTGTCTCTGGAGGACACGGCAGAATCAGGGGGCTCAAGGAAGTGGGGTGAATGTGTGGTCCCCCCTCTGTCTAGGACTGGGGCCCGGGTCCCTTCAGCGCGTGCCTCTCCCGGGACCCCCCTCACCCCATTCCAGTTCTGAACTTCAAGTCTCCAGGCCTCCTGGGGGTCAGCCCTGGGGTCTCGGTGCCCGAGAGTGGGGCCGGGCGGCCTTGGGAAGGCGCCACACACCGGCCCGCTGCCGCCAGGAGCTAGTGGGCACCCGTTCCCGAGTGTGCGGTCGTGTGTCTTTCATTTCGTAAGCAGAATGGAGCCTTACATAATTTGGATATTTTTCCATTTTTTGTGTTGCCATTAGCAATTTTGAACTTGAATGTGAATGAAATGCAATTGCGTGTTCATTTTTTATCTGACTTGAATCTCAGTGTCTCTCCGAATGGCAAGCACATTTGTGTGTTCTTCTAGCTCTGACGTGTGTGATGTGGCCCAGGGCTTCTTGAGCTCAAACAGAACGAGAAAATTAACGTTTTCAGCCAAAGTCTATTTCCAGATTCTTACATCAAGTTCACATCTTCCAAGTAATTAAATTCAAAAGTAGAAGTATGAAGGGTAATGACAAGCTGACTTTAAGCCAGCGGAGAGCCCTGCGGCTTATTTTCTAAAGACGCGACAACCCGTAGGGTGTCCTGTAAGGTGCCAGCCGCACCTCTCAGTAACGTTCCGCGGTTCCTGAGTTTTCTCGCAGATCCCAGCCGGGGGTCTGCGGGGTCCATGGAGTGTCCCAGCCGGGCGGTGGAGCCCGGACCAGTCACTGCGCTGTGGTCCCTCTGTGGGCCGCATGCGCCCATCCCTTCCCGTGGCCTCTGCTTCCCTTCCCATGTCTTGTCCCTCCTTGAAAGTGTGGTTTCTCCCCGGCAGGGATCACCTTCACCAGGGACGGCCGGTACCTGGCGTTGGCCGAGCGGCGGGACTGCAAAGACCACGTGAGCATCTTCGTCTGCAGCGACTGGCAGCTGCTGCGGGTAGGGGTGCTCGGCGATCCTGCAGGGGTGGGGGGGGGAACGGGGGACCGACACGGGGGTTCCTGGCGGCTCCAGGGCCCCTTGGGGAGAGCAGGTGGCAGCATGATGTCCTGTCTCCAGAGGGCAGAGCGTGGGCCTGCCCGGCGTGCTATGGACATGATGTGCCATCCTTGGGAGCCATTTTTCTTTTGTTAGTGTGGCGGGATTTGCATTGTGTGTTGCTGTATGAGGAGGAGGGGCACCTGCTCTGGGCAAGACGCCAGGGTGCTGAGCAGCCCAGGGTGTGGAGCCCTGCCCTGGCCGGGCTCACGTCTGTGGGAGGGTGGGTGCAGAGAAGCCCCCAGGTGGGGATGCCCATTGCATCAGAGCACTGAGGAGGTCTCATCGACTGGGCATGGACTGTGCTGGCAGCATCTGGCCTGCGTTGGCCTTGCAGAAGTGAGGCTGAGCCAGGCGGGAAGAGGAGGGAGAGGGAAGAGTGGGGCGGGCAGCGTGAGGGGCCATGCTGGGCTCTGTCCTGCCTGGTGGGCTCTCGCCGCATGCCGGCCACCCTGGGACCTCCTTGGTGCGCCTGCAGGATTTTAACTGTGAAAGGACTGAGCTGTAGACATTCTTGTCCATTTCCGTATAAAGAAATTATATTCTAAATGTGTAAAATAAAAATCTCAGTTATAAATTGTGCATTTAAGGAAACACTTCCAAAACTTATCTGTTTCTCCCTCTTGCCTTTGGAAGCACTTTGATACGGAGACCCAGGACCTCGCGGGGATCGAGTGGGCCCCAAATGGCTGTGTGCTGGCGGTGTGGGACACCTGTCTGGAGGTATAGAAAGTGACCAGGTAGACCCTTTGTGTTTTAAGCGCTGTGACCTGTGTTTACGTGATGCTTTGCAAATGTGGCGGCTGGTTCGCTTCCTGGGCTTCAGTGCTGAGCAGCAGTCCTTTGCCCAGAAAGTCCTTACCTTTGTGGCCGAGGTCCCCACTGTCACCCCTGTGGGAGGGCCTGCCTTCCCTCCGACTTCCCACTCGCTGTCCGAGTCCCGCTGGCAGGTGTCTGTGTCCTTCCCGGGCTCAGGGCAGCGTGAGGCTCAGTGACCATGGTGTGTCCTTCAGTACAAGGTCCTGCTCTACTCCTTGGACGGCCGGCTCTTGGCTGCCTACTGTGCCTACGAGTGGTCCCTGGGCATCAAGTCTGTGGCCTGGAGCCCCAGCAGCCAGTTCCTGGCAGTTGGGAGCTACGACGGGAAGGTGAGGACAGAGTGGCGCACGCGGTGACGCCGAGGGCACCGCGCAGACCAGGGCCTCACGCCCACTTTCTCTCCTCAGGTGCGCATTCTTAATCACGTGACTTGGAAAATGATCACAGAGTTTGGGCATCCAGCAACCGTTACCAGTCCCAAAATAGTAAGTCTGGAACGCAGGCCGCCATCAGAGCGGTGTTTGGGGGAGGTAGAAAAACACTGCCTTTTCACTTTACGTTCCTCACTGTGGTCTAGAAACTTCTGTCACTGGAACATTTCACAGGATCAGACGCAGTGTCCTTGCCGTGTCCCTCCCCCTCCCCAGATGTCACAGAGCTGCCCCTGCTCTTGGCCCAGTAACCAGGGTCTCTCCGCTGCAGGCACAGAACATCTGGGGCTGGAGAACCCGACCAGAGAGAAGGGAGTGGGTGTCCCTGAGCAGCCAGGGACAGGCAGCCTGCTGAGGGATCACGGGGTCAGATGCCGGGAAGCAGTGATATAGGACCTGAGGGAGAAGCCGTTCAGGCAGTGGGAACAGGAAGTGCAAAGGCCCTGAGGCAGGTGCTGGGAGCGGGGGTCAACACAGCAGGGGATAGACAGACCCTGGCCTTGGGGAGCTTGCCCACAGATGAGAAACATGACTACAGACGGGGGAAGGGAGGGGTACCCGGGGAAGTCAGGCTCAGGCGGAGGTCCTGAGGAAGGCAGGGGGGTTGTGGGAGGCCTCAAGCGGGCCGGCCATCCCGGCCTGGAAGGGTGTGCTACAGGCCCTGCCAGCCGCAGCCGCAGCGCCTTCTAAAGCTGTAGGGCAGGCCGGGCTCCTCACCTCCTGGCCCGGCCATCAGGCCTCAGTCCGCAGATGCCCCCTCAGGCCTGGGTGTGTTACTTGGCCCTGGGGAAATGCCTGTGTGCGCGCTGGCCGTGTGACTGCGTGACTGTGTGACTGCGTGAGACCGCGTGACCGCGTGAGACCGCGTGACTGCGTGAGACCGCGTGAGACCGCGTGACTGCGTGACCGTGTGAGACTGCGTGACCGCGTGAGTCTGCGTGACTGCGTGACCGCGTGAGACCGCGTGACCGGGAGACTGCGTGACCGCGAGACTGCGTGACCGCGTGAGACCGCGTGACCGCGTGAGTCTGCGTGACTGCGTGACCGTGAGACTGCGTGACCGCGTGAGACCGCGTGACTGCGTGACCGTGTGAGACTGCGTGACCGCGTGAGTCTGCGTGACTGTGTGACTGCGTGAGACTGCGTGACCGGGAGACTGCGTGACCGTGTGAGACTGCGTGACCGCGTGAGACTGCGTGACCGCGTGACCGTGAGACTGCGTGACCGCATGAGACCGTGTGAGACCGCGTGACCGGGAGACTGCGTGACCGCGTGAGACTGCGTGACCGCGTGACCGTGAGACTGCGTGACCGC